>VXBI01003156.1:23774-56803 GCA_013397375.1 Toxostoma redivivum
TTTGTGCCAGCCAGGGCAGAGCTGCCACAGCTCCTGCCCCGTGCTGAGCTTCCCTGTCCCTGCATGGGCTGGGGGTGCTTGGACATGTGTCTGCAGGGTCCCCTTCCAGCTGCTCAGAGCAGCCAAGCCAGCAATCACTCGGTGCTGCCAACCCCAGTGTCCGTCTCCTGTGTCCATCCCCTGTGTGCCCATCCCCGGTGTCCATCCCCACGCTGACCGCTGTCCCTGTGTGTCCCCAGCGCTGTGACTCGTGCCAGCAGCCCGTGCCCGGGGACTGCCCCGTGGTCTACGCCGACCGTGCCGGGTACTCGCGGCAGTGGCACCCGGGCTGCTTCGTGTGCTGCCGCTGCTCCGAGCCCCTGGTGGACCTCATCTACTTCTGGAAGGGCGGGGCAGCCTGGTGTGGGCGGCACTACTGCGAGAGCCTGCGGCCCCGCTGCGCCGGCTGCGACGAGGTACGGGGGGCTGGCACCTGGGACCCCTGTGACACCCCTGTGACACCCCTGTGTCACCCCCGNTGACCCCCCTGTGACACCCCTGTGACACCCCTGTGACCCCCTGTGATACCCCTGTGACCCCCTGTGATACCCCCTGTGCCAGGGTGGGGGGTGACCAGAGCCCCTGTGACCCCCCTGTCCCTTTGCAGGTCCCTTCCACCCCAGCCACCCTGGCATTATTTCATTATTCCCTGTGCCCGCTGCTGAGCTCCATGGCTGATGGGCTCGGTGGGAGGTGTGGGGTCAGTTCTCCCTGCTCTGCCCCGCTGCAGCTTGGTGAGGTGCTGGAAATAAGCACTTTGTCTGTCTGTCTGTGTGTCTGTCTGTCCCGTAGATCATCTTCTCGGAGGACTACCAGCAGGTGGAAGGGCTGGCCTGGCACAACAAGCACTTTGCCTGCCTGGAGTGTGAGACGCTGCTGCTGGGCAAGCCCTTTGCCCTGGCCAATGCCAGCCTGCTGTGCACCACCTGCAGCCAGAGCCGGGGCTGAGCCCGGCCCTGGGCTCCCACCAGGACTGGGGGCACTGGGGAATGCAGGAGCTGGGGGAGGTTCAGCAGTTTGAGAGTCTGACTGTTCACCTGCATCCAGCACAGCCCTTGGGATGTTTCCTTGGGTGTGACAGGAGCCCTGGTGCCCATGGGACACCCCTGTGCTGGTTTTTATCAACTCTGTCCAACCTTCTTATGGCTAAGGTCTTGCAATAGTCCTTTGGAAATAATACATCTCAACAATAACTTCTGGTGTACTAAACCTACAGCTGTGGTCAAAAACAAGGGGTGTTTGTGGTTTTTAAATCCTGGCTGCAATTGGCTGTGCCACTGTGCCAAGGCAGTGGGTTTGAGGAATTTGATCAGCTTGCTGAAAGCAAATGATATAAAATTGCAGCTGGGGCTTTGTCCTGTGAACGCTGCAGAGCCAAGGAGTGGGCACAGAGGGCAGGGGCTCACCCTGGTGAGAGGGGCAGGCCCAGCTCTGCCAGTGACTGACAGCCCATGGAGCTGCTGCCCTGCAACTGCAGTGGGAAGGATTGAGTGGAGAACAGCTTTACAGCCTCAGCTGGCTCTGGGGCAGGGCGTGTGTGTCCCTGCAATGTCACATTTTCCCTGCAGTACTTCAGTGACCCTCCCAGGTCATTGTTTCACGTGCCCATTGCTGATGGGCATCAAGGGATGCTCTGATCCTCTCTGAGAACACCAGGTGCTCCAGGCTGGTGGTGCCTGTGCCCAGTGATGTTACACTGAGATGTGAGTGTTGTCTCTCCAAGGAGCTCACAGTGCTGGGCTCTCTCTGCTCTGCTTTCTCCTCAAGGTTGGTGTTTGCTCCCTTGTGTTGAGGTCACTCAGAGGTGAGGGTTGGGTGGAGCTGGACGTGCTGCAGGGCTGAGCAGGTGAGCTGTGCACCTGCCTGGGGCCCCACTGCACACCTGGGAGTGGGACAGACCCACAGCTGGACTGGGACAGACCCACAGCTGGATTGGGACAGTGGGACAGACCCATGGCAGTGCTGGGACAGTGGGACAGACCAAGGGCTGTGCTGGGACACTGGGACAGACCCACAGCTGGACTGGGACACTGGGACAGACCCAGGGCTGTGCTGGGATCCAGGCTGGGCAGGGTTAAAAGGCAGCCAAGCCTCAGAGGGTGGCAGTGGCAGAGGTGGCTCCTGGCTGCAGAGGAATGCGGGTGGGAGCTCGGGAAATGTCAGAGCAGAGGCACAGGGGACAGGAGGGGTTTTGGGGCTGACCCGGGGGGCTGTGAGGGCAGGGCTGGGGCATCCCCACCCCCCTCCCTGCCCTGGGTGCTCCATTCACTCCATGCACAGTGAAGACCCCAGGGACACCCCACAGATACCCTCAAGGGGCTCCAGGAGAGCTGCAGGGGGGCTGTGACAGGGGGTGGTGGCAGCCCCTGCAGCACGTTCTAAGGTTTGCTTTTGGGATCTATAAAGTGTAATTCCCTGTTCCAGCACACACTTACTCACCTCAGGCCTTTGGGACTGCTGGCCCCTGCTCAAGCCTTGCAGGTATTCCTGCAGCTCATAAATAGTGTCTGCTAAAGAAATTTACTGCAATTAAAGAGCTTAACAAAATCCTGTGCCTCTCCAGAGTCGGGAGCAAAAGCGTGAAATGAATGCATCCAACAGCTCGAAACATGGGAGCCTTTACTGTTGTATCAGAGCTGAAATTCAGGCTAGGATGAGATGATCCTGCCCCAGCAAGGACAGGATTTTAACCTGTGGGGCTGCAAAGGACAAAGCCCTTCGTGTCCTCCCTGCCACCCCTGCCCCACACGGCTCTCTGCAGGCAGGCAGAGGGGAGGGAGGTCTGGAGGTGTCTAACAGGGTTCCCTGCTCCATGGAAAACACCTGGACACTGAGATTGACTTATTTATTTATTCATTCATTCATTTATCTATTTATTTATTTATCTATTTAGCTTTTTGTCTATTTAGCTATTTATTTATTTAGCTATTTAGCTATTTAGCTATTTATTTATTGGCACCCCCAGCTCTGCTTTGCCTCATTCCAGGCCAGAAAACAGCCAGCCCTCTCCTTGGCAGCTTGTTTCCTGAAACCACTCTTAGCTTGGATCCCTCAATGAACCAGTGCAGACCTGACTGATTGGAGTGCATGGGATTCTTGTTCTTGTGGTACCAAACAGCCCTAGAGGAGCTGTTGATCCTGGGTATAACTCAGCCAGAACCTGATCCTGGGGTGCAGGACAATTGCCTTAAACAGAAACTTTTAAGGGGCTTTATTAGGCAGTCAGTTCTTTTTAAAAAAGTGATTTCAGGTACCTGTAACTAATAAACCTCAAAATTCAGTGGCTGCAGGCGAGAAAAACATAAACCAAGGGCACAGTGAGTTGGCTGTATAAACACTACAATAAAACTTGCTTTAAAGCCTCAGAGAGAAAAATGTAGATGTGAAAAAGCAAGTATTCATGAAGTGTGGGTGGGTTTCAGTGGAAACTTCCTGAGACCTGCAGCAGCTTTAGGGCAGAGCTAAAGAAAGCCCATATGGCTGTGTGTTCTTCTGTAAAAGGTGAGGTTATGTTTATAGAAATCTAATTTGAGCTTTTATTTACTTTTCAACTCCCTTTCTTCAGCCAAATCACCAAAAAACCGCCCTCTCCACACTGAGGGTTTTGTAGGTTGTTGCCTGATTTCCAAAAACGTCCCAGGAGGTGTTACCATCCCCTGGAGCAGAGCAGGAGCAGAGGGGCTGCATTTATGGTGGCTGCAGAGGGGGGTTGATGGCAGGCCAGCCCTGAGCCCTGCTCAGGTGTCACAGGGACACGTGTCTGTCCCAGGGGTGGCACAGGGTGTGCTCTGAGCCCCTGCTGTGCCAGCCCTGCTCTCCTGCCTTCCTCAGGGGGTGTCAGCTGGCTTTTAAAATTCTGTTTATTGCACAGAGAGGTTCCAGCAGTTGGGGGTTGTGGGTGAGCCCAGAGCTGTTGGCTGTGGGCAAGCCCTGTGTCCTGAACCCCTCTAGTTCTGGTTATAATGATTATATACTTTTAATTACAGAGCATCTTAATACATGCCTACCAATCAGCATCATACACAAAACCTTTTACATTTACACATAACCCATCCAAACTGCTGAAATTACCATATTATGTCAGTGACTAGCCAATCATCAGAGCTAGCAGTCACATGTTAAACTTTGGGACTTGTTCTGCAGCAGAAATTTCTGAGATCTTTTCTCTACTTGCAGCATTGGCTTTCTTGTTTGCATGTGAAGATCCTTTTGTTTGGTAAAAACATCTTTTGTTTGAGGTGGGTTTATCCTTTGCTCCGAGCCATAGAAGCCCCTTCCAACTCACTCACTCTTTGCTCTTTAGCTCCCCAGTCAGACTGGCTCAGCAATTCTTTTCTTCTATATCAAAACTTGCTTTCATTCCTGTAGAACCTTCTGTTCTACATAACTCCACACCAAGGTGAGCTTTAAGGTCCTTTCCAACCAAAACCATTCTGTGATTTAGGATCCCTCCTCTCCCCTGCCACAGTGGCACCCCCAAAGCTGCCTGTCACAACCCTTTGGTCTTCCAGCTGCAGGAAGGTCCAGCCCAGAGCTCTGGAACTTTGTGGAAAACCCCCCAAAATTAGGCACAGTCAGTTTATCAAGATTAATTAATTAAAGGCCACTTGTTATTAATTTGGAGATTTCCAGAATATGTTTAGTCCCTGTAAAGTTACCAGAAAAGAAAAATTGCTGCAACAAGTTTTCCTTGGGTTTGAAAAATGACCTTTCCTGAGTGAGTTCAGAGCTGCACAGGCAGAAGGCAGCCCCGAGCCCCTCTCACTCTCAGGGCTGCTGTCAACCCCAGGAAATTTATTTGGGCAGCCTCAAGGGAAGGTCTTGGCAAAGCATTAACGGGCTTCTTTTATAAAAGAGCCCTTTATTCACTGGGCTGGGTCTGGTCCTGTGCAGAGCCAAGCTCTGAGCCCTGAGGGAACATCTGGATCAGCAGCTGCACCTCAGCCTGTGGGCACTGGGCATCCTGGGCCATGGGCACCTCAGAATTCCCTGCTGGCACCACTGGGAATTCTGAGCCTGGGCAGAGCTGGGAAGGGAGAGGCTGTTGGGGAAGATAAAACAGGAAAACCTTATAAATATGATTGCCTGGCCAAAGATTTGGAGAATATGGAAACTATAAGTGAGATTGAAATGAAAGCCATTTTTGAGACACCAAACCTGAGTTACTGAACAATAAAAACAACAGCATGGGCAGCTGAGAGCGATCCCCTCATGATTGAACAATTCCCTCTGTATTGAACAATTCCCTCTGTATTGAGCAATTCCTTCTGCTTGCAGACAGCTCCAAGGGTCAGAGCAGACCCTGCCAGCCTGGCAGAAGGGGCCCAAAGAGGAGTTTTTAGGGTTTAAAGTGCAGTTTTTAGGGTTTAAAGTGTAACACAGTATGGTGATATAATGATTCTTATAGGCTGTGTGTAAATGCTGTAGGATTTGTATCTGGGTGTGGAATCCCAGCCTGGAAGTGTCACACTCAAAGTGATGTGTGTGAGCCCAGCACAGCTCTCAGAAAGGGATCCCAGGTCTGGGAAAACAAATTCCAAATGGTTAAGGAAAACCACATCTGAGACATTTCAATTAGCTGCAGCTCTCACAGGGTCGCAGATTTGTCTCAGAGCCTCCCCAGATTTTCCTCCTTAATCCTAAAATGAAATTCAATTTATTTCAAATGTCCTTGGTGCCTAAACAACTGTTGTACCCCTGCAGTCACTTGTAGGGCCTTTTTTCCTTCCCTTCCCACATGGAAGGTCATTTCCTTGTTTTCCATAGAGCAGGACAAGCGTGGCCAGCTGATGTCTTCACCATCTCAGTGGGTCCATGTCAAAAATAGATGCAAGAAGTCAAGGGAACTCCAACCCCCACAGAGTTACCAGAGGGATGAGCACAATTCCTGCTGCTGCTTCACAAATCCTGCCTCAATTTGAGATTTTCATTATGGCTTTCCACATAAATAGTATAGAAGATTAGAAATTAAAATAATATATAAAATTCTAAATTAGTTCTCATTATTAATCTAATCATTAATAATTATCTAATAATTAATCTCAGAGCAGCTTACCCTGGAAAATGGAGGCCCTCTCCTGGTCCAGCCAATGGAAATCCAAAACTCAACATTCCCCAGAAATACCAGCAGCACCAGCTGGCAGCACCACTTCTGTAACAGAATTCATTCTGACTCAGGTTCATTCTTAAATGTAGCAAAATAAATTGGGTTATCCCTGAAGAACCATTAACATGTGAATTTTCATGTGATTTAACTTGTGATTTGTTTGTGTTTATGCACTAGGAAATATCCCTAACCCAGAAATATCCCCTTCATCTGATTTTTCAAAATAAGTCTTTTCATTTCTAACTAGCTCTTGGCACAGAAGGTTTTTGTAGCAGGAGATGAGATTTTACAGCCAAAAGGAGATGAGTTGGGCTGTGAATTCCTGCCATGGCAAGAGGGAAGGTGCAGAGCAGGGAGTTAAAGGTGGCTGTCCCCAGGTGTCCCAGGGCTGGCTGTCCCCAGGTGTCCCAGGGACGTGGCCCTGGGTGGGAGCGTGGCCCAGAGAGGAGCCAGGGCAGGACGTGGGGGCATTCCAGGGAAAGCTCCAGTTCCCAGGGGTGAATAATCAATAATGGCACTGTGTCACTGTCCCACGCCCCTCAGGAGCAGTGTCCCCTCTGACTCTGAGCTGTGCCACGCCCTGGGGACAGAGCCACCACGTCCCCACGAGTGCCAGGCTCAGGGGTGACCTCAAACCCACCCCAGTGCCCGGGCAGGGTGCAGGATGCTCCCCCTTGCCCCAGAGCCGGCATCTCCTGGGATGGAGGCTCAGAGCTCCTCTCCAAACCCGACCCCGTGCCTGGGCTGTGCTGCAGGTCACAGCCCCGCTGTCCCCAGGGGGACCCCAACCCCATCCTCCCCCACAGCAGCTCCTGACGGGGTCCCAGGGGCGATGGAACTGCCTGCTGGGTGATGTCACAGGAGTCACAGAGGGAAAGGCCAAATAAGGCAGCAATTTGGGGAAGAGATGTCCTAAAATGGGAGCTGGACTGATGACCAGCAAGCATTGAGCACAGGGGTGACATTTCCATGCTGAGAGCCCAGTGCTGGGAAAATCCCCCCAGCACCTGGGAGGAGGAGAGGACAGCAGCCCAAGGCAGAGCTCTGAACTTCCCAAACACAGCCAGGGCCAGGGCCAGCGTGGAGGGAGGCCAGGGCCACGGGGATGGGCACATCAGTGCCCTGGGAACTTCTGTCCTGGGAACAGACTGGGTTTGGGGAGTTCCTTCATGATTTTGGCTTTTCAATACAGAGCAATGAACTCGTTCTGGGCAATCAAAGAAATGTGTTTTTACAGGGGCTTGAAGCCACACCAGGGAGGACGCTGGACCACTGCAGAAGGGAAACAATGCAGATCCTACAGCAGCTCCAGGGCTGGGCAGGAGCTGCTGGGAGCCCCTGGCAGTGCTGGGCTCAGGGCAGGGCTCCATTCCTCCTTGGAGCAGCTCTTTGGGGTATCCTGGGGTGCTCAGCAGCCTGGGAACAGCGATCAGCACCCCCTGGCAAAGGGATCCAAAGCCCTGGAACCTGCCCAGCTCCCCTCTGTGGAGCTGCACTCCCCTGGCACCCAGCAGGAGGGGCTGGGCTGGCAGCATGGGCACTGCTGGCTTTCCATTTTTATTGGATGAAATTGAATTTAGTGTCAAAGGATTGAACTTGATTTATAACCCCCCTCAAGACCCAAGTCCAGGGGGGCAGGGAGGGAGGATTTGGGCTCACCCAGCAGAATTTGCTCCTTTGGGCACAGATGGGGCCTCACCAGGGGCTGCTTAGGCTGTGCCAGCTCAATCCAAGGCACAGCTGTGCCCCAGCTGCAGTGCCTTGTGCCATCTGCACCCCTGGCAGCTGTGCACACACATGGGCTGGGGGAATTCCTGGGCACCGAGTCCGGGAGGAGAATTTCAGGGGCTGAATTCAGGTCCTGAGCATCCCCAGGTGCTGTCCCCAGGGAGCACCAGGGACAGCCCAGCCCAGGCAGGGTCCCTGTGCCCCCCCCAGACACACAGGCTGAGGGTGTCAGCGTGCCTGCCCTCATTCCCATGCAGCACTAATAATAAATGTGAGTGCAGCTATTAATACCAGCCACGGGCAGGGCTGGGCAGTGACGACACCGAGCACAGGCAGGGCCCGTCCCAGCAATGGGACAGTTTCCTGTGAAAGAGGTCCTGCTCATTCATCAGGCATCAGAAACTGCGTGCAAGCCAAGAATGTATTTATTTTTCATCTAAATATAGCTGGTCTTCTATTAAAACCTGCCAGGAGTGGCCGGGCTCCCACCCCACCGCTGGCACCAGGGAGGTGACACACGGCTCTGGGTGCCACGTGTGCCTTCATCCCAGGATGCTCATGCCCCTGGCTGGGTGATGTTTGGCACGGGGAGGGGTGATGGCACCACTTACCTGTGCCCAGGTAAGACAGGGGTGGCCACAGCCCCTCCCTGAGCACGGGAACGGGGGCAGCTTTGAGAGCTTTGCAGGGAAGAGAAGCAGATGGGTCCTGCAGGGATAGCCCAGGGAGGGGACAGCCAGCCCAGGGAGGGGACAGCCAGCCCCAGGCAGTGCTGGGGGCTGTCTGAGGGGTCACTGCTCGGCCTCTGGCAGCAGCAGTGGAGAGGATGAAGTTTATCTCGTGCTTCAAGAATGACTCTGTGAGAGCAAATTGGGTTTGTATTTGTTTCGGAACAGCCACTAGCAACTGCTGGGGCCAGCAGCAATCTGGCCTGAGGATTATTTAGGCTGTTTGGAGAGCTTGTCCAAACTGTCTGGGCCTCACTGTTGGTGGCTCAGGGAAGAGCTCCCTGGGTTTCCTCTCTGCCCTGCTGGTGTGGTGTGGACATCCCAAATGGCACAGGGACCCTCAGCTCCAGCCCTCCTCAGGGAGGCTCCCTGCCTGGGGATGGCTCTGAGCCACATCTCCCTGCTGGCCTGGGACCATGGCACAGGATTCACCTGGGAGTCAGCCTGGCCACTGCTGCTGCCCCTTCCTGCCCTGTGCCCACGGCATTCTGGGGCTGAGCACCCCCAGTGCCTGATCTCCCTTCTCCCCATAACCTTCATCCCTCATTTCCCTTCTCCCCATAACCTTCATCCCTCTTCTCCTTCTCCCCATCATCTCTCATCCTTCATCTCCTTGTCCCCATCATCTCTCATCCCTCTTCTCCTTCTCCCCAGCATCTCTCATCCCTTTTCTCCTTGTCCCCACCACCTCCATTCCCTCATCCCTTTGTCCCTACCCTCCCTGCCTGGCCCCTGGGAGCCCCTTTCACCCCTCTCTGTGCTCTCCATTGCTCTTCTCACCACTCCCAGCTCTGCAGGTGCACCCAGCCAGAGCCCAGGTGTCCCTGCCCAGGGCAGGGGCTCAGGGGTTCCACTTGACCCCTCCAAACAAGGCAGGAGGTGTGAAGGGTTCACCTCCAGCCAGGAGCAAGCCCCCAGCTCCAGTCTGCAAGCACACACAGACATTAATGCATTTCTGTATGGATATTATGGGAAGGAACGACTGCAGGGGCATCTTTTGCTGTTTAGGAAAACCTCTTTTATGCTCTGGACTCCCAAAGCTTGGAAGCCAAGGGTTTGCCAAAAAAAGGAGAGAACCAGCATGCAGCTGCCTCCAAAAGATGCTGATTATTAATCAGAAGATCTTCAGCCAGGGAGGGGGTGAAAATGCCCAGGTGAGGCAGCTGGGGCTGGCAGGAGCCCCACAGAGCTCGAGCCTGCAGTTAAGTGCAAGCCAGAAATTTGCCAAAGAATTGGTTTTGACACACCCCATGGAAAATCAAACCATCACACTTAGAGCTTATTTTGGCCCTCTGGTTTACTGGCATTTTTCCTGTGAAACCTTCTCTTTCCTGTGTGTGAAGACAGTATGTTCTAGCTGAGCTCTTGCATCTGCAATCACATTTATAACAGCAGCAGCAACAGAGATTGCAACACTCCAGTGAGGATCAGATGGAGTAGAATCCTAATGTTTATTCGAAATTAACTACTATGGTAAAAATAGTGGTAATAAATAATTTCTGCCTGGGCTCTGAAAATGCAAAAGGAACAATAATAACAGTCACCTTCATCTTTCACTACATTTCTAAAAAATTGTTTTGCTGGCATTTCACTTGGTAATGGAGATTTCTGTGATAATTAGAATTTCCTTTTCATTTGCCAAATATCTAAAATCTAAATAAAAGATTTAATCGGTGACTGTTGTCAGCATCTTCTGGTGTTTGGCCAAGCCCACTGATCACCCCAGGGGCAGGGTGGGCAGCAGGAGGTGCCCCTGGCCTGCTGCAGGGTGCAGGAGGAGCTGGGAGTGCTGCCCTGGGACATCCCAGGCTCCAAAAGACAGGGATTAAAAACAAACCCCAAACCCCGGCCCCTGTGAGGGAAACTAACCCCAGCCCAGCCAAAAGCAGCACCCATGGGGAGAGGCTGCTGGTGCCAGCTGCCAGGCTGGGTCAAACACTGGCCCTGTTGACTCTGCCCCAACAGGATCCATGGCACCTTCCCCAGCAGCTGCTTCTCCTGCTGCTAAATCAGAAAGGTTTCTTCAAACCCTCTGAAACTGCCTCCAGGCTCGTTCCCAATGCCTGGGTATGTTCAAATGCTCCCTAATTTCCAAGGACAATAGCCAATCCTGCCTGATTTATGTGCACTCCCACATTAGCTTCTTAATAACCTTGTAACAGATGACTCTTGCATAAATAGTCCCGAAATGAGAACTCCGTGGTCCCAGAGCCTCCTGCTAACTGCTGGCAGCAGGAGAGGTGATGTGCTCCCTTTCCAAAGGCACAGGGTCCACTCTGCCCCATTCCCTGCAGGTTTTGGCTGTGGCTGGGGGTGCCCAGGGAGGCAGGGGGTCCCCTCTGGCAGGGCTGTGCTGGGCCCTGCCCCCCCAGTGTGTGGGCATGGCTGGACCCCTGCCAGTCTCTCGGGATGCAGGCAGATGTGTTTGGGAGAGCCAAGGCCTCCTCACAGAGTAATTGGAAGGCTCCTTGTGGGAATGGGAAGTGCCCAGCAGGACAGTGATGGCTTTTTGCTGAACCTCACAAGATTCCTCTGCCCTCTCTGTGATCTCCAGCACTGCAGCTCCCAGATGGAAATGCCTGAGCAACACCACCTCCAGCAGCCAGCAGCTGGCACTGAAACCCTGGAAAAAGGAGCCGGGCACTGCCCCACCTCAACCCTGGAAAAAGGAGCCAAGCCCCACCTCAGCCTCGGCACCGGGACTCAAACAGGGCAGAGGCTCCACCCTGAGCTCCTGCCTGACCACGAACCATCCCTCACCTCTGAACCAAAAAACAATCCCCTACCTCTGACTTATGAACTATTCCTCGCCTCTGAACCAAAAAACAATCCCCTACCTCTGAACCACGAACCATCCCTCACCTCTGAACCATGAACTGTCCCCTACCTCTGAACCACAAACCATCCCTTACCTTTCAACCATGAACCATCCCCTACCTCTGAACCCAGCTCAGCTCCCTCCACAAGACTGTCCCCACTAAGGAATAAAGCTGCTGCCCCTCCAAGCCCCTGTTGGAGGGCAGATCACTGACTCAAGGCAGTAAATTCCCTGGTAGCTTCCCCCAGAGAGCCCAGCTGAACTCCTAGTCCTTCCAAGAAAATCAGGGATGAAAAGCACTGAGCTGCCCTCCTGCCCAGCCAGGTTAGCCCCAGCTGCTGGAGCTGCTTCTCCTTGCACAGGTGGCACAGGCCAGCACAGTGCTGCACCTCTGGCTGCACACACACGGAATTTTAAATTTTTCAATGGGATTGGAAGCCCTGCACGCTCTCAGAGCTCTGCGGATCCGCGGGGATTCCCTGGATGTGTGTGTGCTGCAGGAGCCGGCGGTGGCACCTTCACCATTGATCCACCATCCCCGGGCCCTGCCGGCAGGGAAGCAGCGCACTGCTGGGGGCAACAAATGAGCAACGCCAGCCCCGAACGTGCTTGTAAATGCGGGGTTAGTCACAGAGCGTGCGTGCCCGTGCGATGAAGGACAATGCCGGTTCCCCATGCTCTGAAGATGCGTGCCGTGCTGTGACAGACGCAGAGCATCCCGCGGCAGCGCTGCAGCGGATCGGCAGCAGTTAACAGCTGATTCATTGAGGCTCTTCAGGCCGTCATTAGCCCCGGCGGATTCATGCTTTAGAGTGACTGCCTCGGTTACGCGATACCATCTCTGTTATTCCAAACTTAATGGAGCCGCATAAACAAAGCAGTTTTAGAACAGTCCCTTCTTTTTTTCCCCCTCCCTTAAAGATCATTGTTTGGATAAAGCAGAGGGTGGTAATAATTCTCCCGGCGGAGCTGGCCGTGAAACCTCGGAGCGCAGCTGGGGCCGAGGAGCAGCTCCGGTGGCTGCAGCTGCTGGATCCGACCGGGCTCGCCATCCCCATCCCGGGCTCGCCATCCCCATCCCGGGCTCGCCATCCCTCATCCCGGGCTCGCCATCCCCATCCCGGGCTCGCCATCCCTCATCCCGGGCTCGCCATCCCCCATCCCGGGCTCGCCATCCCAGGCTCAGCATTGCTCTGCACTCGGAGCAGGAGGAGCACTCAGCCTGCCCAAACCCTGTCACAAGAGCAGCTGAACCCCAAACTCAGAGCAGGAGGAGAACTCAGCCTGCCCAGCTCTTCCAACCTGCCCCATGGCACCTCGCTGGCCAGGACTGAGCACAGCTGGGACACTCCTGACAGCAGGAGATGATTCCTGCAGGAGCTGCCCGCGGATCTGGGATATCTTGCATTATGCACACACACACACACACCCCCATCCTTCCTGCATCTAAATTCAGTGACAAAATCCTGCTCCTAATGGGACACAATCCAAAGCCATAAAATTGCGCTGCACAACCGTTAAAGGAGTCATAAATAAAAATTATTTCACAAAGGCAAATGTCTCTGTAGGGCTGGCAAAAATAAAGCAATTTTTTTCCTTTATTAATTATTTCACTTAAAACGTAAAATAAATTGACCAGCTACCGAGCTTGTCAAAAGCTAAATGGGAACTGTCACACAAACAAATGTTCTGCTCATGTCACAAAAGGAATTTCCTTTGAAAGAGGAAAGATTATCCAGCACTGTTTCTGGATAAGGCTGTGGCAAGAGCTATCCTCAAACTTACAGAGGAAAAAAATCAACAGGAAGAAGAGATCTCTGACTATTTTACCTGGCCTGTAATGAGGAAAAAGCCAGAAGATGAGAACTGCAGTGGGGTGTCCGTGACCATCCCAAGGACTGGGGGTCCCTGGGGGCTGGTGCCCGGGGCTGGCTTTGCTGTCCCTGTCCCGGGTTTGCTGTCCCTGTCCCCGGGGCTGGGTTTGCTCTCCCTGTCCCTGTCCCGCTCTGCAGTGGAGCAACACTGACCCCCTGTGCGGGTGGCAGAGCCCTGCAGGGCCAGCCTGAGCCCCGCAGCGGTCGCCACAAGCGCTGGGGGTCTGGAGGCGAGCGGGGCCATCAGCCTCATCCCCATCCCGCATTCCCCCATCCCCAGCTCTGCACACACAGCAGCGCTGGCACGGACACAGCCGAGCCCCAGCTCGCACCGGGCTGAGCCGCCAGGTGAGCGCTCAGCACCGCACACACACCTGGGAGCCAGGGGACCATGGAGCTGCGGGGCAGGGCTGGCTCTGACAGCCTTTTCTTTAAAGTTCCCAGCTCATTTTCATTCTGCTCGTGGGACATGGGCTGTTTGTTTCCTCAGGTATCACTCCAAAAATAACCACTGGGAACAATCAGTCCTCCTGATGTCCAAACTCCTTGATGTTATTCAGCCTATGAAAGTGACCTTCATATTGCAGCAGATTTAAAAAAAAACTCCATCTAGGCAAGAAAAGAGCACACAGAGGAGCCAGAAAATGCCAGCCTGGGCACAGCACTCGGTGTGACGGCACAGGGAGAGGCTCGGGGTGTCACCACCCACTGATTTATGGCACTTTTCTTCTGACACCATGGGCAGCAAAATTAATCACTCCATTATTTCTTCCTATGAAAATAAAGCCCCAGAGGCTTCACTGGAAATGTCCCACCCCTGGTGCAGGAGAGGCTGCTCCTGAGCTGTAGGAGCACAGGTTCCCAGGAGGGGTGAGCAGGAAGCTCTGCAGGAACTTCCCAGTGGGAAATAAATCAGTGGGATGAATTCAGCACCTCAATCCTGTCCAGACCTAACAGGAGCATCATCTTCAAGGGCTGGGGACAGTGCCTCGGGCCGTTTGAGAACCAGGTCACACAATGGGGATGTGGTTTGATCCCCTGGGATCTGTGCTCTGCCCTGTGTAACATCCTCAGGTCACAGACCTGGCACAGCCTGTGCCAACCCCGCCCTCCACAAACACCGGCTGCACAAAGCCATGACTGACCCTTGGCAAGAGAGAGTTTGGTTCTGGAAACGCTTGTTTTAACACATGGCTCGAAAACACACTTTATGAATAGCTCACAGAGAAGTACAACGGCACAGAAATAGCAGGGACTCGCCAGCGTGGCACCTGCATGGCAGTGCCAGGGGCTGCTGCTGCCCTCCCGTTCTGCTGGAGACACCTTTGGAAAGCACTTCTTTCCGATTTTTGTGCTCTGCAACGTGTGAACAGTTCAAATGCAGAGAATGACACGAAAGAGATCGAAACCCTGAGTGCTTAGGAGTGTTCACCTTATGTGAATGGCGTGGTGCAGAGGAAAACAAAGCTGTACAAAAGGACCTGTTGGATCCCGATAGCAGCTCCCGGTTTTTCGGACACAAGTGCAGGCAGCACCACTCCCACCCAGCAGCACAAGGTGCTGTCACCTCTGCCCTGCCCTGTGCCCTGCCCTTTCCTTCTCCAGATGTCACCTCCCCAGTGGCACTCACCCTGCAAACAGCTGAAAAACACCTTCTCCAACACAGCATCAAAACAGCCTGACCTGACCTGAGGGATGCTCAGAAACCCAGCAATGAGCTGACTACAGATGGGCAGCTCGCTAAAATAATATTTACAGATGCACTTTCAGCATGGAGCTGGCTGAATTGGCCCTCAGCCCCAGCCCAGCAGCCTCTCACATGACAGAGCTGCAGGCACGTCCTGCACTGTGCCCCGGCCATCAGCGCTGACATCTGCCCCGGCCCTGCCTGCTTTATCTTTCCATCCCAGTGCATCCCATCCGAAGGGCACGGGCTGTGTCCAGACCCTGGCTGCACTCCTGACTTCTCTGAGCTGCCTTTTCCAGGGGAACAATGTGTCTCTGATGTCCAAATTCCCCCTCTTTCAGTTTGAAACCATTAGCCCTTGTCCTGTCACTACACTCCCTGATGACTTATCCCAGGAGTACAAATACTTGGGGTTTGTTCCTTTGGGTGGGTACAACTAATTTTTAATGGCACTTGCCCATATAAAATGCACAGTCCAGACTATTTCAAGCAGCTCTTTGCCAAAACCAAGTGCTAACTCTTTATATGGAGCCATTAAAATACAATTATTAGTCCAAGCAGAACAGCAGAGCTTCGAGCCAGGGCCAGAGTGATCTTTTCTTATCACTAAGCCATGAAGGAAAGAAGCAATAAACAGAAAAGTGCACCAATAACTGCTTGTTCTAAGGAGTAAAAATAACCCTGGCAGAACAGGCACGTGGAGCAGAAACTTTCCCCAGAAATACAGAAGTGCCAGTACCAGCCCCGTGAGTTTAAAACCAACGTGTGCTCTGGCACTTGCAGCTGGAATATCGCGATATTGCCAAGCCCTGGGCCCAGGGGACAGTCAGGTGTGAGAGAGGGCTCAGCAGGACAGACCCAGGATACCCCAAAGCGCCCCACGGGGGTCCCTGGCAGGGCGGGTGAGAGGGGAGGGGACCCCTGCCATGCCAGAGCAACCCACAGCAAAATTCATCTGATCCCTCTAGGGGCAAATCCAGCAGATCCGACTTTCCCCGAGGAGGAGGAGGAGGATGAGGATGCTCTTTCTCGGGCAGCCCTCACTAGATGGTGCTGTGAGACAGCACAACAGCACCGACAGCATCTCCCTCCCTGCCTGTTTTGGCAGCATCAAAACCCCACGTGTCCAGCGTTCCATACTCTATCGAGCCAAATCACAACTGTAGTTAAATAATTCCGGTTTGATAAAATATTTAAGGCTGGCATATTGATTGCAACATCCATTTTTTACTCAAAGCTCCCAGGAGCAGATCTGCTCTCCAGTCACCTCTATGAAATATTCCTTTCACCTGCTTCAAACGTTCTATGCAAAAGCTTTGTTAAAATAAACACAATTTCACAGAGTTCTACAGAGGACAAAGTTTCAACTCCCAGCCCTTACTCTGCACAAGTGCAAAGAGATTTTCTAGACTCCTGCTCCTGCCACCACTGCATTTTAACTGTCTAAAATAAAGCCAGGAGTGCTTACATCTTTTTTTCTTGCTCCTCTGTGTTCCACACCAAGCAGAAAATGCCCAACCATTTGTTTAAGGAGGGATATAGCAGTGCAGGCAGCATCGGTGCTTTGGGATATTAATTTCATGAAGGACATTTTAAAAGAAGAGGAGGCAGGTCCATGTAACAGCCACAAGGAAGGTGAAATCACTCCAGACCCTGGGGGTTGGTGGTGCCACAGCCCAGCTCCAAAAGGTGCCAGCCATCATCCCTCCTCCCTCCTGGTCAGGATCTGAGGGCTCAGAGCTCTGGAAATCACTGGAATCACTGGCTCAGAGCTCTGGAAAGCAGCAGTGCAGATTGACAAAAAAGTGCCATTTGTCCCAAGCCGCTGCAATATTTGCTTTTACTATAAAAGGAGCCTTGGCCTGTTGGTGAGCACGGGCTGGATGAGGTTCCACAGCACTGGGAAAGCTGAGGGCTGTGTTTCCAAACACCCAGTTGTGCTTCTGACAGCTCCAGTTCCTTCCAAGCCTCACCTCAGCCCCACGAGCTGTCCCCTCTCAGAGCTGAGGATGCTGTTTTAAACCAGGCACTGCTCAGAGCAGAGCACAGATGCCATCCCACGCCCCAGCAGCACCTGGAGGGAAGAGCCCAGCACAACCCCAGCCCTCTGTGCCTCTGCACACCCCCAGACATTGTCCCTAAAGGAACAGAGCCGTGGTGTGGCAGCCCAGGCTCAGAGAGGAGCTGAGCATCCCTGGAATGTTCCAGGGAATCCTGGGTGGGATTTGGAGCAATGCTCTCTATTGGAAGGGGTTGGCACTGGATGACCCCTCAGGTCCCTCCCAACCCAAACCATTCTGTGCTTTCCATCACCATTCTCATGCTGTGAGCACACCCCAGCCCCAGAGGCCCTTAGAGCACCTTTAGCACCTTCCCCTCCTCATCTCCTGCATTTTCCAGGCTGGAATCTTCGCCATAGGTTTGTGCAGGCAAAAGCCAGCAAAGCAAAGCAGGAGCTACTGCAGCAGCTGCCAGCCCCACCTCCAGCAGCTCCTGGGCTCAGAGCACCAGAGGGTCACCCTTATTTCCATTTTACAGCCGTTTAATGATGAAATACAGTCTGTAAAGCAATGGCAGTAAAAGCTGAGCCCAAAGCAGCACAGAGCAAACTGGGACCTCTGCCCTGCTGGAACTGGAGCCCCTCTGCAAAACTGTGATGTGGATTCCCAAAGCAGAGACCTGGAACTGCCCAGAGCTCCGGGGCTGTGTGAGACCCTCCCCAGCAGCAGGGGGTCAGAGAGAGGGGGTGGCAGGGTGGGAACACGTGGAGTGCAGACCCAGGGAGCAAAGGACTCTCAGCAGAGCCCCCCGAAGCTGCCCATGAGCCACAGCAAAGCTGGGGCTCTGAAGGATGTGCAAGCAGAGCCATCCCTCCTCCCTGCAGCCCCCTCCAAGCATCACAACACAGCAGCACGGGGAAAATGTCAGTGTGGGGTTTTGATCGCTCAGGTTCCATGGGAGAAGGGCACTTACACAAGAACCTGTCAAACCAGGCACGAGCACACAAAATATCCACGTGTATTTATACTCCTCTGGGAAAAGAATGTTGGAAAATGCTGCCCTCTGCTTATAACCACCACGTCCTGAGGACAAATAATTTTGGCTTTTTCCAGGAAAGGGCTCCAAACCAACAATCACAGCAGGGCTTCAGGCTACTCCTCATCAGCAGAGGGTGAGCTCCCAGGGCTGGTTGAGCTCACCATTCCCTCCTGCTCAGGGAGGATGTGACCCTGCACATCCTGCACCCCTCAGCTCCCCAGCCAGGCTGAGCCACAGAGCCCAGCTCATGGAGCTGGCTCCTGCCAGTGCAGGGACACAGCAGCCTCTGCCCAGGACAGGTGAGCCCAGGACAGGTGAGCCCAGGACAGCCCTGGGCCCTGCCCCTGCTCTCTCCACCACTCTGCTTCTCTCCAGGGATTTGCAGCTTCCCCTCTCCTGTCCAGGAGCTCTGATGGAAGATGCCAGTCTTCAAAGCGATGAAGCTTTCTTGCCAAATGCTTTTTCTTACAATAAAAGCAAGGGAAAGAATAACATTTGTTCAACCAAGTGGTGCTTGCAGTGTCTGTTTTTCTGGAGTCAGCCCTGAAGGCTGAGCAGGTTCTTCATGAAATGCCATCGAGTCCTGGGCCATGACTTCAGAGAACACCAGAAATAGTGTGTGGAAGGAGAAAAGCAGAATTGTTTTTCTTCCACATATGGAATCCAGTTCTGGTGGGGGATTTACACACACAAACATAAACCCTTTGATTCTGACATAGCTGAGATCTTGTTGACCCTCCTCTATTTTCCCCCCCATCTATTATATCATTAACAATTAATTTTCTCATTCCTTTTTTGGCCATTTTTTTCCTCGAGTTCAGTGTGGCTCAGTCAGTTTCTCCTGCTGCAGATGGGGCACTCCAGCCCAAATCCCCATCCCAGGAGCAAGGTGGGCACATCCCCACACGTCCAGGTGTCCCCTCTTGTCATGGCCATCCCCATGAAGGCACAGCTCTGCTGCTGGGAGGGATCACTGCTGGGTGGGGACAGTGCTGGGGGCTCCCCCACCCCCTTTGCCTTCCCTCTGCCTCCCCAGAGAGGCTCTGCCCTGCCATGGCTCAGGTAATTTCCACACTGGCAATTCCCAGTCCTTGGCAGTGCCACCTCCCCTCGTGCAGTGCCCAGCACTTGTGTCCATCCCAAAATCTCCTCCAGACCTGAGCTCAGCCTGCAAAGCCCCTCTGTGGTACCTGCAAGGACCTGCAGGTCCGGGCTAGAGAGCCCAGCAATGTCCTGTCCATTGCTGCCCACGGGATGGGGCTCACCTTAGCACAGGTGTGACACTGTGTGTGACACTGTGAGTGTCACACAGAGCAGTGTGGCAGTGCTGGGGGAAGCAGCAGAGGCTTTTCCAAAGCTTTAATTTGTGCACCAAGCCTGTGCAGCCACATCTGAGCCCCTGCTGTGGCTGGAGCAAGGCCCACAGTGACAGCCACTCCTGATTTATATGGCACAGGCAGGGGAAGTCATGAATATTAATTACTTTGGTTCTGCCATAAATAGTCCCAGTCCCCCATAAAAACACAAAATATACAAAAAGCACAGAGTTCAGTGTTAGCTCCTGGAGAGCCCCAGCACAGAGCTGGAGCAGGCTCCCAGATCCCAGCATGGCCAAGCCCTGGGGTCACTGGGAGGCTTTACCCAGGCAGGAGCAGCACCTGACCAGGTTTGGCCCTCTGGAGATTCCCCAGCCCTCAGCCTTGCAGCTAAAACATTTTTTCTCTAGAGCAAAGCTTGCCATACAGAGCAGTGACACCCATCCCAGAGAGCCCAGCAAGCTCTGAGCCAAAATCCCATCTCAGGCCCAGGGGTAAATCAGGAGCTGTGACACTGTGCCCTGACCCCACACAAGGACAGCTGTGCCCAGACAAGAGGAGGGACAAGGGGGAAGCACAGTGGGACTGGGATTGTCACTGTCACCACCTGGACAAGCTCCCTGTGCCTGACACCCACTGCCATGTTTATTGCATGAACCACACATATATTCACATATATTCACACAATAAATAGTGCCAAAGCCTGTCTGCAAGATAAGAGCAAAAAATGGAACAAAATATTGTTCTATTTCTCCCCTTTATCCTGAGCAATCAATAATTTTATACACTAAATAAATGTTTATTTTAAATGGAATTTCCCTTCTCCATCTAACAAGCCAAAGTGCACCTTCCACTACTCAGATCTTCTAGGACACTGCTGCAATCACCTGGTTCCTCCAGCTGGGTTACAATTACAACCCAATCACAAATGGGTTTGTGTTTGCATTCAAACCCCACAAATGAGGAGCTGGGCACTGGCCATGCTCCAACAGGCACGAGAGCATCCGCATTCCTACAGAGTTACACTGCTTCCTCCACAGCCTGGATTTATATTTTATACCCACATCCAAACTAAATAAATCATCAACCACTGCCCCTAAACCAGCTCACTTATCACACCAAGTGTGAATAATGAAATGTCATAATATTTGCCCAAGACACGTGGTTTGTTTGCTCTCAATAAATAAAGTCTAGAACAGGGGGAAAAAAAAAAGAAAATAAAAAAGTAGAGGCAATGCTTCCTCTTGGTCACTGCTGGGAGGGGGAATGGCCTCTGGGCTGGTGGGGCCAAGGCAGGAGGGTGCCAGAGGGTTGGGGCAGCCTGCAGGACACTGCCAGGGGGATTTTGGGGTTGGGGCAGCCTGCTGGGGCTGTGCTGTACCTGAGCAGTTTTTCCAGTCTCACACCAGCACACACACTGCTCCATGAAACTTTCCTTGGATGGAGAGGGAGAAGGGAGCTCCCTCCATGTTGCTATCTGTATTTGCTGCTCCCTGCAGCTGCCAGCATGCTGAGCTGGGATTTCAGGTGCTCACAAACCTGTCAGCTCCTGCCTTTGTCTCCAAGTACCCCCTTGTCAGATCAGGGCTGATGCTGCCCTCAGGGACCCCAGCCCAGCCAGCAGTGCCACACAGACACAGCCTGGCCATCAGCCTGAGCTCCACAGTGGCTGCTCTGGAAAGGGAAGGTGGCCAGCAGCCACTCTGGAGCCTGAGCCCAGCCCAGCTTTAGACAGAAGAGAACCACAATGGGGCAGAGCAGCTGGAAGCTCCACGTGCAAAGCTCCCAGTGCTAGAAATAGGATCCCTGTTCCGTGCTGGGTTATTATGAGACTCATCCTGCCCCAGGGCTCAAAAGGATTTTGTTTGCAGGCATTAGGAGCCTCCTGGCTGTGCCAAGGAATGCCAAACCCCTCTGTGCATCCCAGCCATGGGGCAGCACCCATGGGCCCCCCTCTGAGGGTGCTCATCACACACAGACACACTCACCCCTTCCCACCTCAAACCCAGGCCACAGAGCCCCTGTTTGTGCTCATTTTCTGGTCAGTGGGACACTTTTACCCCCCTGCACTCCCTGCAGCTGGCTAAGAGCCATGGCTGGGCTCTGGGCTCCCAGCAGTGCCCCTGGCACCTGGCTGAGAGGAGCAGATTCCACAGAAAACAAACCCCACCAGGACACAGGACAGGCAGAGGCAGGTCCCAAACTGGGACCCCTGTCCTCACCAGCAGCACAACTGGTTAACTCTGATTATCTCAGAATACCCCACTGGTTATGTCACAAGTGATAAATCAGGCAAGACTGTCTCTTGATAAGGAAAAGCCAAGAGAGGCTATTTTAAAATGAAAATCCACAGGAATTCAGAGTGCCAGTGTGAGAGAAGAGCTGAGATTAGAGGGTGACATAAACACAAACTGAAAGACACCACTCCAGAACTGTCCTGAGCCCTGAGCAGAGGAGCAGCAGCATCCCAGGAGTTAGCCAGGATCCCCAGCTCCCCTCCCAGCACTAAAACAGAGACCAGGACACAGAGATTGGTGCCTGTGCAGCACAGGGGCATGAATCTGATATTCATAGACTTTCTCTCTCTTTTAAAGGGCAGGACTCCTCATATAGAAACAAACTAGGACAACAACTTGCATGATAAATTACCCTTCTTCTGTACTTCCTCTGTGAAATTTAATTGTAATTGATATTAAACATGACAGAGCTGCTGCTCAAACTCCCATTGGCCAGCCATGATTCCCACTGCCTCTGCAGAGCTAAGGCCAACACATCCTCAGTCCTGGGGGGCTGGGGGACCACCAAACACAGCAGCCCCCTGCCCCTCCAGGGCCAGGACAATGCCCAAGGCAAGATTCCACCCCAGGGCTCTGCACAAAAGCTGCAGCAAGGCTGGATTCCCCAGCCATGCTAACCCCCAATCTCTCCTCCTTCACTATTCCTCCACTGCAGTCCTGCTCTGTTCATTTTCACAGGAGCTTTGATCTCTGTGAGCTTTATTTCTGCTTTATTCTTCTTTTCTCAAGAGGAATAAATCTATTTTGCTTTGCAGCAGGTTGTTTATCTGACTTCTAGAAGGCTTCCAGGTGCTCAGCCCCAGTCCTACAATCCTACAAGCTGCTCAGGTCCTGGCAGCTCTGTCCCCAGGAGCAGTGAGCTCCTGAGAGCACCCCGGGGCTGCTCAGGGTGGGGAGCAATGGTCACTGCCTGTTCCTGCAGAAGGAGATGTGCCACCAGGTTTCTTTACTAAACTTCTCACAGTGGAAGGCTTGGATTCCAGTGAAAAAAACCAAATTTCCATGGCATCCATTTTGGGGCAAGTCTGTGCAGGGATGGGCCAGAGCAGCCCCAGCAGTGTCCCCTGCCCTGTGTGTGTGACTCTCCACTTCACACAGCGTCCCACTCACTGAAAATACTGGGAAATGCATTTATTTATAGCACCTACAGTGCAACCCAATCGCCCCTGCCCCTGCTGGGGACATTCCCTACCTGCCCGTGGGTGCACATTCTCCTCCTCCCACCCGCGACACCAGAGCCACCCTCCCGCTGGGGACAGCAGCCAGGGCCACCCTAGGGCAGGGAGTGACTCATGCCACCAGAAATGTCCCTCGGAGCAGGGTGAGTGTCCCTGCAGCACTAACTCTGGGGCTGGGGGCACCTGGGGACCCCCGGCCCTGGCAGGGCAGGGCACCAAAGCTTCCAGGGGGAACCAGCCAGGGAAATGAGTGCAGGAATGCCTGAGGTCAGTCCCTGCAATGGGGCAGCTGTGCCTCCTAAACTGGGGCTGGCTGCTGGCCAGGCCAGTCCTGCTCTGCTCTCACTCCCCCCCAGCCTTTCCTCAGCCCCGGACAGGGACAGCAGCTGGCTCTGCCCAAACACCCTGCACAGCTTGTGCTGGAGAGCTGAGCACTGAGCAGCAGGCACAGAGCTGGGACAGAGCCCCCAGCCACCCCCAGGCAGCTCTGGCCATGGAGCTCCAGCCACAAAAACCCCGGGAGCTGCTGCCCCCAAAAACCCCGGAGCATGGAGGGTTTTTCCTCCAGCAGCAGGCTGGGCTGTGTTTGGGGTACCCCAGCTCCTGTGGAGCAGCAGAGGCAGATGCAGGGATGTGGGACTGGTGCCACCAAAGGTTTCCCAGTGCCCCTTTTGCCCAGGGCAGGCACAGGTGGGCACTGCTCTGCTGAAACAGCCTGCCAGGCTCACACTGCCAGCCCTTTGCAGTTTGTCCCTCTGCACCGGTGCCTCCTGTGGCTTCAGGAGCTTTCCCAGCCCAGCTCTGCCCTTTCTGTCCCCACAGAGGCAGCCCAGGCGGTCTCTAAGCTCAGTTCCAGCCATGGATGTGCCACAGCCCAGGCACGGAGCCACAAGGTTTGGTACCAGCAGCCCTGCCCAGGCACTGATGGCTTGGGAGGCAGCAGAGCCTTTTGCCAAAAAACACCTCCTGGGCTCTGCAGTGGCACCTCCAGCCTCCTTAGGGAGCTGCCAGCCCTCGAGGGGACACCCATCCCTCCCTATCCACCCATCCTTAGGGGCTTAAACACCCCCCCCCACCCCTAGTTTGCGGTTTTTTGGTGGGGTTTTCTTTGTTTGTTTTTTTTTCTCCACAAAAGTGTTACTTATAAACAAAACTCCAGATCATGAAAGGCAAGAGACATTGCAAAGGAGTATTTGCAAAGTACAGCCCAGGTTCAATAAATCTTCATTAATACACTAATTATCCCTGGAGAAATATTCTGATCATTGTGGTTCTGTGGGTTGGTCTTGGATTTCCTCGAGTTTCCATGGGTGAAAAGCTGGAGCTGAGGACCCCAGGCTGGCACCACAGTCCTTGTCCTGGGCTCTGGCCACCCCAGCACAGCGTGGCTCCTCTGGGTGACACCTGCAGCTGTGACTCCTGCCTCCCCGAGCTGCCCCATTTACAGACTCATCAACAACAATCTCCTCCAGGCTTTTGAGGATTTTGCCCCAGTTTGGGCATCGTTTCTCCCACACAGGGTAAAATCCCTGGCACAGCCGGGCTGGGGGCTGCACCCACCCCAAAGGCCAGCAGCCACCCACACACATGCCATCCCCCTGAGGTGACAGCACAGGGGCTGGCCCCAGAACAGCCCCTTTAAGGGACACTGCAGGGCGGCCTCGGGAGCCAGGACATTAATTTTAGCCTGGAGCAGGGCCAGGGGCGCAGGGCAGCTGCTGCAGGCGGGGCCAGCGCTGTCCCCTGGCTGTCCCAGCACAGCCCCAGTCCTGTCCCAGCCCTGTCCCTGTCCCCAGCAGCATGGCAGAGGAGCGCAGCGAGCTGGACGAGCGGATCATCATCAAGGACCAGCACACCAAGGAGATCGACCTGGTGAACAGAGACCCCAAGCACATCAACGAGGACGTGGTGAAGGTAGGGCTGTCCCACGCCGTGCTGTGGGGACACCGGGGCTTGGTTCCAGCCCTTGCTGTGAGCTTGGCTCGACCCAGCCAGGGCTGTTGGTCCTTGTCCATGTGCCCCAGAGGTGCCACCCCAGGGCTGGGAGGTGACAGCCCTGCTGGGTGGCATGCCTGGCCCCAGTTAATGCCATATTTCCCATTCCTTCAATGGGCTCTCCACTTTCATTGTGGCTCAAAAATTTATGGGGACGCCTTCCTTTGTACCAGAGAGCAGGCAGCCAAAAATAACAGAGAAATTAAATAGAACCAGTTTAAAGGGATATTGGAAAAGGCTGCTGGCCTTCAAGACACCACAGGCTCAGTTCTGGATTGTTTGGTGTGTGTTGTCCTGTTTGTGGAAGACTGCTCCACCCAGGGCAGCCCAGAGGTGCAGCAGCCCCAGCTCCCTCCCTCAGTTTCTGACCAAGGAAATTCCTTGGAATTCCCATTCTAACTCTCGGGCTTCCTCTAGACTCCCTCAGAGCTGCAAACAAAACGTCTCTGTTAGCCAAAGGAGAACAGGAGGAGGGAAGGGTTTTTTAAAGGTGTGTTTGTGGCTGTCACAGCAGAAGGGACAGGGCACAGAGCTGCTCACACAGGGTTTGTCACGGGCTGTGACCTTGCTGAAACACAGACCTGAATTTGGGCACTAAACACCACTACAGCCACAGCCACGGCTGGTTCAGCTCCCTTGGCTGAGCTGTGACAGTGACAGCCACCACGGCTCCTTGCTGGCACTGAGACCTGCCCCTGACCTCAGCATCCCTGCCAGGGCATCCCACAGCCCTGGGCATGGAGAGTGCCAGGCCATGGCAGCAGGCACCAGCAGAGCTTTGGGGCTCCCGGGTGACAATGCCAGCCCTGTCCTGGCACCCACAGCCCCTCTCCCCCTCCAGAAACTCCAAAGCCTGCAGAGACCAAGCTCATCCATTCTGCTGCTCCACCAGCACTGGGAGCCTCCAGAGCTCAGCATTCCTCCACCCCAAAATAGCCTGGCTGATAGGGCTGGGGAGGAGGAGCAGAGCTCACCCTGCTGCTGCTGCTCCCCTGGGCCAGGGACACATCCAAACAGCCAGGAGAGCTCTGGGAGCACGGGGAGCAGAGAGCTGTGGTGCTCCAGGGGATGAAGGGCTCACCTGGCCCTGGATAAACATCCTGAGCACCACAAAGCAACAGCCAGAATTTGGGATCATGTTCCAGAAGTGGCACTGGCCTCAGAGGCTCTGCAGAGCTTCACAACCCTCCTCCAGGCACAGCAACACAACAATGCACGGCTGCACTGAAGGGAGCTTCCCCAGCCCAAATGGGTCCATGGCTCTATAAAGGAACGGTACCTGCATGTGCTGGCCCCTGAGCTCCTCCAGAAAGTGCCAGGACTGAGTCTGAGCCTCCACTGCTCCTCTAAACACTCCCAGTGTGATGGAAGCAGAGCCTCTGCTTTTATATCCCTGCTGAGCTCATCAGGAGCTGGGCAGGAACCTGGGCTAGTCCCCAGCACACCTGGGCTAGTCCCCAGCACACCTGGGCTTTCCAGGGCCTGCTGCTGTCTCCTCATAGCCAATGCTTTTCCCAGCACCTCCTGCTCCCTCCAGGAAATTAAAGATGACACAGAGCGATTTTGTGATCCAAGTGCTTCCCAAAGCAGAATGGATATTGTTATTTAACGTGAATGTGCAGACACGTCAGCTGCCGGAGGGGAGGCCAGGCTGCTTCTCAAGACAAATAGCTCAGCTTACAGATTCCCTGGAAGTGAGTTCCACCCCGGGGGGATCTCTGTGACACACCCTCCAAGCTCCAGGCAGAGACACCCCCAGTGCCTGCACAAACAGCAGGGGCATGGCTGAGCCCCAGCTCCCGTCCCCAGAAGGAACACAGACAGCACTGAGCACTCACCCTACGGGCATAAATAACTAATGCATAAATCCAGAGCACTGCTGGATCTTTATTAGCACAAACACCTTCCTGCCGAGTGGGCAGCCACGTCCCTGGATGCTAAAAAAGGGCAGGAATGGGCTCTGGCCACCTCTGCAGCCAAGTCCCACACACAGCTCCTGTTCCTGCCTGACCCACACCTGATCCCCCAGCGCAGGGAGGACAGGGACTGTGACCCCCATGCTGCAGCCCCACTCTGCTGCCCACGGGCTGGGAGCCCTGAGCCGTGTCCCATCCCTGCAGGGGTTTGTAGGGATGTAGGTTTGTAGGGCGCAGGGATTGGGGGATCCACCCCCAGCACAGTCCCCTCTCCCCAGGCCCCTCCATCTGGGATCTGCTCTCACCTCCTGCAGACCCTCATCCTTGCTGACCCCCAAACCTCCCTTGTGTCCTCTTCTCTCCTGCAGGTGGATTTTGAGGATGTGATAGCTGAGCCCGTGGGCACATACAGCTTCGATGGTGTCTGGAAAACCAGCTACACCACCTTCACTGTCAGCAAGTACTGGTGCTACCGCCTGCTCTCGGCCGTCCTGGGCATCCCCCTGGCCATCGTCTGGGGCTTCCTCTTTGCCCTCATCTCCTTCTGCCACATCTGGGCAGTGGTGCCCTGCATCAAGAGCTACCTGATCGAGATCCAGTGCGTCAGCCGCATCTACTCGCTCTGCATCCACACCTTCTGTGACCCGCTCTTCGAGGCGCTCTCCAGGATCTGCACCAACATCCGGGTGGCTCTCCGGAAGGAGATTTAGCTCCTGGCAGCTGCCCCCACAGCCTGGCACGGCCCCCTCTGTGCAGGCTGCCTGCCCTTGGGCAATGGGAACCCCTGCTCAGTGAGGGAGCTGCTCATGGACACCTCTGTCCAGTGGGATACCTGCTCATGGACACCCCTGCTCATGGACACCCCTGTCCAGTGAGGGAACTGCCCATGGACACCCCTGCTCATGGACACCCCTGTCCAGTGAGGGAACTGCCCATGGACACCCCTGCCCATGGACACCCCTGTCCCGTGGGATACCTGCCCATGGACCTCAGCACCTCGGGGTCACCCTTTGGATGAAGGGAGAGCAGAGGAAGGAGCCTCTGCCAGGAGCCTGCTGCTCCAGCTCCAGGGACAGAGGAGCGAGGACAGAGGTGCAGCTTGGAGCTGTTTCCTCCCCTGGGCTGTCAATTAATGTCAATTAATTTGTTGGTCCCTCGTCCACGGAGCTGCACTTTCACTCTGAGGCCCTTGAAGGCTCCTTTGGCTCCAGCCTCAAGTGCTTTGCTGAAGCAGGGCCCAGGAGGTCTCATTGTTCTCAATTGTCTCCGTGTGCTCCTTCCCTTGGCTTCCCACAGACTTGGAGCCCAAGACTCCTCTAGTGCCATGCCAAGGATGAGAGGGAGCCAGGTTTTCACTGGAGCTCTTCCAAAGGCTTGGGATTGGATCCTGCTGTTATTCCATAGCAATGTGGTACCCAAGCTCCAGCAGCATCGGGGCCCAAGAAGAATGGAGTGATTTTTTTTTTAAAAAAAAAAGGGTATTTAGGTAATTATAGAGTGGTGGTGGACCTTAAGAGAGCTTTCCCAACATAAATGGTTCCACGGTTCTATAAAGGAACAGTACCTGCATGTGCTGGTCTCAAAAAACACTTCCTTTTTTGTGGTAATAAAAATAATTAAAGTAAATTGTATAATGGGTTTGTATTACTAATTTTTTACTGTTGTTGTTTTAGTAGTTCACTGCCTGAACCCCAAAAACCCTGAAATGCTGACGTTCCCACCACATTGCTCCCTGGGCTCCCAACTCTTGGGGCACACACTGCTCACCTGTCAGCACCTCTGTTCCACTTTTGACCCTCCTGAAGAGCCACACAGTCAGCAGAGTTTATTTACAGTGTTTGTTAACATAAAAACCCATGCCGTGAGCATGCCCTGCACGCTATAGAGCAAGCGGATGGCGCCGGGAGACTCCGCGGATCGCCCAGAGCGAGCCTGGCCTCGGGGACACGAGCGAGTGTCCCTGTGAGAGCCCGGGGACCCAGCCCGGACCCCGCGCACCCCCTGGGCTCAGCTCAGCACCCTGGGCCAGGAGCCACTGCCCAGATTGCCGGCCCCAGCCGTGCCCCGGGCTCCTGCGACCGTCTGCACGGCCTGGGGGGCACAGGGTGCGGGGCTGGCACCGTGCGGGGCTGCGGGGCTGGCTCGGTGCGGGGCTGCAGGGCAGCGAGGCTGGCACCGTGCAGAGTTGCAGGGCTGCAGGGCTGCAGGGCTGCAGGACGCGGCTGCCTCTGCCCCACAGGCTGCAAGCGAAGGCGGTGCTCCTGTGCAGAGAGCGCGGTGCCAGGCGCTGTCACCTGCAGGATCCCGCTGCAGGTGGAGCTGGGACAGTGCCAGCCGCGTACCCGGGGTGACACCCGCCCCCTGTGCCCCTTCCATCCCGGGGATGCATCGCCCCTGCCCCAGCAGCCCCGGATCCTTTGTCCCTCCTGGTGGCACCCCTGAACCGCTGCTGTCGGGGTTCGGGGCTCAGGAGCGGGCTCCTGCTGTCTAATCCCAGGCAGCTCTGAGACTTGGACACAGAATTCCCGCCGCACTCCCTCACAGTTAAATAACGCCCTGTGTGCATGCTTACAGCCATATATACACCTATTTATAGACCCCGCCTTGTCCGGGTCCGGCTTTCCGCAGGGAACGCTGGAGCAGCGCAGCAGAGACGCGGTCCCGCTGCCGTGGCCTCACGTCGTGGGCGGCTGCACGAAGCTCCTCTGGCTCGGGCTCCTGCAGCTGAGCACGAAGGACGAGGAGTTGCTCTTCTTGCCCAGGTCACAGCCCGGCCGCGACTTCAGGTAGCGCGTGGAGCAGCAGAGGAGGCGGCGCATCAGGTCGTGGAAGAGGTGCCCGGTGTAGAGCATGTAGATCCAGGGGTTGCAGCAGCTGTTGAGGCTGGCCAGGAGCATGGCGATGATGAAGGGGGAGGCTGCGACACAGGCACGGCCGTGTCAGGGCACGGTGGCCGCTGCCGAGAGCCGCAGCTGTGCCGGCACCCCGACACCCCGGTACCCCGGTACACTGACACCCCGACACCCCCACATCCCGACATCCCAACACCCTGACACCCCGACACTCCGGTATCCCGACACCCCGGTACCCTGACACCCAGACAACCCCACACCCCGACATCCTCAGCACCCTGACACCCAGACACCCCGACACACCGATATCCCGACACACTGACACTCCGATATCCCGACATCCCAACATCCCGACACCCTGACACCCGGATATCCCGACACCTTGACACCCCGACACACCGACACTCCGACACCCCGACACCCCACAGCCCCTCCCCGCCAGGGATGAGCCGCCCGCCGCAGGAACACCACGGGAAATGAGAGCTGGGAAATGAAGGGGACGAGTCCTGGTTCCAGCTCTGGGTTTCGGGTTTCTCCCCCAGGAGCCGCATTTCCCTGAGTGCGGGCTCAGGGGACAGGGCTGCCCCAGCAGCTCCTGCCCTGCCCCTTTAAGGTGCCCAAAGCAGAGCCCTGGAGTTGCCATGGCAAGAGCAGCTCTGGGGGCCAGCGGAGCCGGGGGCTCGTTCTCCCTGGTTCGGGACAGGCTGTGGGACAGCCGAGTCCCCAGGTGCGGGGCGTCCCCTGCTCCTGGGCTGTCCCCACCGCAGCCCGGCCCCATCTCAGCGCTTTCCCGGTGCTCTCCCAGCACCTTTCTCCACTCATCTTTCTTTCTCCCGAATTAATTGACCCCCACAGTGCTGTGCCAGGAAAGAGGACAGCCAGCCATTCCCCCATCCCGGCTGGATCCGGAGCCTGGCATCCCCCGGTGATGGTGGCAGGGCAGTGCCAGGACATGCAGTCCCTGGCTGCTGCTCTCTGTCCCCGGAGCACAAAGCACCGACTGTCCCACCTGAGGGGTCGGATCAGACAAGGGGAAGGGGGGCTGGCACCTGCCTTGGCACCAGGACAAGGGGCACAGCCCTTCCTGAAGTGGCTGCAGGGGGAGCTGGAGCCTCTTCCTTCTCCCTGCGCTCCAGCTCCCTCAGCTCCCGGAGGACGTGCCAGCAGCCAGGATGAGCGCGGTTGGTTTGGCTGCTCCTGGCCCCTTCGTGCCTCTGCAAAAATCCACTGGCAGTGCTCAGACCAGTGAAGAAATGTGACAATAAATGCCGGCTTCCAAATTCACCTTTAGCCAACGGATGCGTAATTCCTGCTCTTGTGATGTCTGCTCCAACTACTTTTAATTTCAAGCATCTGCTAAAAACTAATTCCGTGCGGAGCGGTTACAAATCCCAGGCACAAGACCTGAAATACATCACAGCGTTTCTACCGCCTGAAAACACCCAGCCAGGGCTGACTCAGCTCTTCCCTCTCCGCAGGAGGCAAATTGAATTTCAGGGACTGAGTGCAGGGCAGGTCCGGAGCGAGGATCGCTCGCTCGCTGCTGGCACAGAACAGCAGAGACCCGAGGGTGCTGCAGGCAGGCAGCCCCCCCCGGGATGTGCCAGGCACCCCCTGCTCCTGGGGGTGCCCGAGGCGTTGGGCAGAGGGGCGGGCTGTGCCCGAGCAGGGCTGTGGGGGCTCTGCTGAAACACCCAGCACCGGAGTGGGGTGGGATAATGGGATAACAGGATAACGGGATAACGGGATAACGGGATAACGGGATGGGATAATGGGATGAGGGGCTCCCCAGTTCCCACACACCGACTGGGGCCATCACTCACAGCCCAGGTGTCAGGGACACTCACAGCCCCGAGGTGAAGGGACCCATAGAACATTCACGGTGCTTCACAGCCCTGCTCGTGTCCTCATTCATGACCCTGCTCTGATCCCAGCTCGGAATCCTGCAGGTGCTCCCTGTGTGTGTGTGCAGCAGGAGCCTCCTTCCAGCCCGTGAGGGTCCGCAGTGCTTGAACCAGCACCTGGATCGCAGTGTGGAGCTCCAGCCCACCTCACTGAGGCTTTGGGGTGTGTGGCCCCCTTAGGGGATCTCTGCTGCCTCGCCAGTCACCCCCAGTGCAGCTCACTGGGGTCCAGTTGCCGCTGGCACCCAGGAAAGAAAAGGAAAAAGGAAAAGGGAAAGGGGCAAAGTGCTGCAAGGCTGCTGCACAGGGTGAGCTAGGCAAAGGTTCCCCATGCAGCCAGAAGGGCTGGGATGGACAAACCCTGTCCATCAAGGGTCAGCAAAGCAGCAGAGATCAGAGATTTGGGTGCTGCCGAGGGCTGTGTGCTGGGAAGGGAGGGGCAGCCCTCAAGATTGCAGGATTAAAATACAGCACAAGAGAGGGCCCCTGCTTCACCCCAGAGCCCGACCAGGAACTGGAAGTTTAGACCAGCCTGAATCAGGTGGAAAAGCCCTGGAGCACCCAGGGAGGTGCAAAAGCCACATTCCACTTGTCCTGAAATAAATGGAGCAGAGAGAAGCAGGAGAGGCAGAGCCCAGGGAACAGAGGCAGCCTCTGGGTTTTGCAGGGGCAGGGTTTGGGAAGGGCTGAGCAGCCGTGCTCTGTGGCTGCCCTGTGCCCATCAGTGCCCAGCCCTGGCTGCAGGGAGCAGCTCCTCCTCAGCCTTTGGCACCTCAGACCCGGTGCCTCTGCTGAGCCTGGCTCAGTCTGTGCAAGGCACTCCCATCCCTGGCTGCACTTTTCTGCCCTTTCCTTCTCCCACCTCACAAAGTCGTGAAGAGTTTTTGCTTAAGCTGTCCCGGGTGGTTCTCCCATCTGTCAGGGGACAGACCTGCACAGCTCCAGCCCTGTCACGCCAGGGAGAGTGACACTTTTTGTTCTCTCTGCAACCTCGGTGGTGACAGGAGCAGCCAGCCCAAATATGAAAAATGGCAAATGCGTGACACCACGGATTAAGTGACACCATCTTTAGAAAAAGGTTTTGTTCATAAATCAGGGTTTTTCTATGGGAACAGTGCTCCAGTCAGAAATAAAATAACAGCAGCTTAGTTCGGGGTGGATGGGGCGGGAGGAGAGGGAGAAGAGGCCAAGAGTAGGAAACAAAAAGTCAGTGAGGAAAAAACGAAACAACAAAGGAAAGGAAGGGAGGAAGTCAGGCTGTGCAGCTTCTCCTGAGCTCCCACACAGCGTGTCCCAGCACCCAGGCCGGGAAGTGAATGGCCAGGGACCCCAGAGTAGCACCCAGGGACAGTCGCACCCAGGGACAGTCACACGCAGGGACAGTCACACGCAGGGACAGGCACACCCAGGGACAGTCACACCCAGGGACAGTCGCACCCAGGGACAGTCACACGCAGGGACAGGCACACCGAGGGACAGTCACGCAGGGACAGTCGCACCCAGGGACAGGCACACCCAGGGACAGCCACCACACAGGGACAGCCACCACACA
>VXBI01003158.1:10054-50808 GCA_013397375.1 Toxostoma redivivum
CTTTTTTTTTCCTTTTTTTTTTCCTCTGAGTGGGAATATCAAGCAAAAATAAATTAAATTTGACCATCCTGGACAATAACCACGAGGTTTCCTCAGTACCTAACATCAATACAAGGCACGCCCACCAACACACACACCAAGAGCACTGCAGAGCAGGGCGGGCGCTGCACCGGCCCGGCCCCCAGGTGCTACTGTTTGTAGTTTTGTCAGTTTGCTGCTGCCCTCCTTTCCCCGGGCTGGGCTCTGGCCCCCAGCCCCAGTGACAGACCCCAGAGCTCGCTGCCCCTCCTGGGTCACTTCCTGAAGCTGCTCTCGGGGATGGTCAGGGTGCGGCGCCGCAGTTTCCGTCCCGAGCCCTCCTCCAGCAGGTAGGTGACGTCGATGGCTGCAAGGAAAAAGGGATTTCAGTCAGGACAGAACCAGTGAGGCTGGAAAAGAGCTCCAGGATCATTGATCCCCACCTTGTCACCCAGAGCAGAGCACTGAGTGCCACCTCTCATGGTTCCTTGAACACTAAATTCCTGTTTCCTTATTCCTGGAAATCCAAAACATTCCCTGGACAAGGTGCTGAGTGACCCAAGCTCTGAGCCATGGCTGGACCAGATAGCTTCCAAAGATTCTCCCAACTCAAATTAAGCATCAGTCCATGACTGTCTGGCATTGCCAGAATTTGGAAGACTGGACAGGGCTCATCCTGGGCTTTAATTTAAAACAGGGATGCACTTCACCACTGGAACTCCTGCTCCTTTATCCCACAGCTCAGACAACACCTACAGCAGGTACTCAGAACCCAAGGAAAACTCATGAAAGGTCAAAAGAGACTTTCCAAATTCCCTTCAGTCTTTGCTCTGCCAGTTAAGTTTCTCCACTGTAGATATAAGGAATGATGGGGGAATTAGTTTATGGAAAGTTTTTGGTTAAAAATATTAAGTTTTTGTTTAAAAATATTATACAAAACAGTGTCAAAGTTGTAAGAAATTTCACTTGGATTTAGTGGGATCCTGTTGCAAAGGAAAACGTGGCTGCAAAGAAAACTGACTTTCCTAATGCCCGCTAGCAAGAAATTCAGACAAAAACATTCATTTTATCAACACAGCTCAGCAAAGTGACCTCAAAACCACAGGAGACCTGGGGCTGTGCAGCCAGAGGCTGAACTCTCACCGTTTTTCCCTGGGATTTTCTCGAGGAGGTTGAGCAGGATCTGGTTCAGCCTCTCCCTCTGGAGGTGCCGCCGCTCCTCGGGGCTGCAGAGCGGCCTCGTGTCCGAGGGGTTCTCGCCCCCCTTCTTCTCTGCCTCGCAGTTCTCACTGGGCACTGGCTCCTTGTCAGGCTCCTCGGGGCTGGGCAGCTCCCCTGGAGCCTGCTCAGGGGCCCCCAGCACCTCCTCCATGAGGGGCAGGGAATCTTCCTCTTGGTTTAAGTCTTTGATCTGTGGTTTGGAGCGATCGGATTTCCAGGATGACCTTGCAGGAGAACAGGGGGTTAAACTGCAGTTTTTTCAGGCACTCACCTGAAAGGACAATTCCCAGCGAGTCCAGGACTCATCCATGGGCAGGGGCTCTCTGCACCTCCATTTTTTCCCTCAATCCCTGCACTCACACCCACCAGTGCTGTAACTTTACCAAACGCAGCTTTGAAAAACAAATGACTTTTTATTTTCGGCTGCAAAAGATTTTACTTCCAAGAGCAGTTTGGCCCAGCCCTTAGTGGGATGCTCCTGCAGTCTCTACCAGATCTGGGCTCTGACTGCCCCACAGATATGGGCAGCAGGTCCAGACCTGGGTTCCTCCATCTGGGAAGGCTGGAGCCTCCTGTTCTGGGCATCTCCTAACTCAGCTGCTTTTTCTGACATTCAAATGGCTCCTTTCTTTTCCTGATGTACATTATTAAGGCTGCTTATCCCTCCTCACTTGTTCCCTTTTATCTCTCTGAAAGCTCAGAGAGCTTTAAATAATTTAAACTTCTTATTTCCATAGCACTCAGAAGAAAGGGGCAGGAGGAGAGTGGACATAACAAGCAAACATAATTAATTCATCTCAACTATCTGGGAGGGGAGACTCACCTGCCTCCATTTCTCTTGTAGTTGTCTGGCACATAATGAGGCTGCAATAACAATAAAGATTATGATCAATACCAAATCAAACTCACAGTGGAAGGAAGTGCAGGTCTGTCAAAAAATTGGCACTCTGAAAGTGCCAATGCAGGACACTCTGGAAATGCTGGTGTACCTCAAGGAGACTTCACAGGAGGAGGCACAATCATGTAGTAAGATAAGTTAGAGCCAGACTTGTCTGACTCTTCACCTCTTCTAAATAAATTTCAAGCCACAGACCATCATGGTAAAAATTATCTTTGCTTTCTGCACAGCACAAGTCTGGAACCTTCTCCAAAGCCACTACAAAAACCTCTCCAGGAAGAGCAGAGCTCACTTGCAGAAGGTTTCCACATCTGCCACCTCTGCTGCTCTGAGACCCTCTCTGAACTCACCATCACTGTTCCTGGAGCACCTCTTTGCCTCTCAGCTGCAGATTCTATTACAGCCAGTCCTTTCCAAGCTTGCTTCCAGCCAGCTTTTCCCCCAGGCTGTGCATACTCACAGAATCATGGAATGATGGAGCTGGAGAAGCTCTCCCAACCCATCCAGTCCAAGCTGTGCCTGATCCCCACCTTGCCCCTAGCACAGGGCACTGAGTGCCACCTCCAGCCCTTCCTTGGACACCTCCAGGGATGGGCACTCCAAACCTCCCTGGGCAGCCCCTACCAAGGCCTGACAGCTCTTTCCATGAGGAAATTCCTCCTGAATATCCAGCCTGAGCCTCCCCTGGCCCAGCTTGAGGCCATTCCCTCTTGTCCTGTCCCTGTTCCCTGGGAGCAGAGCCTGACCCCACCTAAAGGATCAGCTCCCTCTGGCTGACCAAGCTTCATTTATCAACACTCAGGGGCTTTCCAGAACTCCATCCAGTCTCCTAAAAACAGGTAAGGAAGCTGGGAGCAAACCCACTCACTGAGAAATCCCTCTTGGGGGTGAGTTTCTTGGGGAAGTGGTCGAAGGCGTAGGGCTTGGTGCACACGGGGTAGCGGTTGCGGTGGATCTTGTAGAAGAGGTGAGCAGATTTGTCCAGGCGGTAATCACAGATGTAAACATCCTGCTCCTTCACACCCTTCGGCCTCCCTGGCATCAAAACAAGTTAAAAACAGTCATGGACTGAGGGGGAAATGTGCTTTATCATACCAGGGGCTGTCACAGTGTCCCTGTTTGCTGTCTCATTCAGAACCCCAGCAGGACACACTGCTGGGTCACTTTGAGGGGAGAACCTGCATCCTCTAATCAAACACCTCGCAAATTTTCACAGACACAAGTATCAACTGACATCATTTTCTCTTCCCTGCCCACTGCTGTCCCTCTTCAGACAGAAATCCCTGTCCCAGGGCAAAGCTCTGAAACACACACACATCCCCCACAGCCTTTGGACAGCAGGAACTACTCCAGTGCATGTCCTTGCTTCCAGAACAAAGTGAATTTGTACCAGCAGTTGGTTCAGCTGTCCTGGGTGAGGATGATGTTGGTCACACCCCAATGTTTACTGGTGCCCAGCAGTGCTCACCCTCAGCCCAGAACTCTCCCAGCAGTGCCAGGACAGCTGACCCCAGCTGGGCAGAGGATATTGCACAGCACAGAGTGTCCTGCCCAGTGGGGGTGGCTGGGGATGGGCTGGGCATTGGGTGGAGAGTGACTGCACTGGGCATCACTTGTGCTTCCAGGGGTTTATTCACAGAATCCTGGAATGGTTTGGGCTGGAAGGGACCTTAAAGCTCACTCACTGCCACAGGCAGGGACACCATCCATTATCCCAGGTTGCTCCCAGCCCTGTCCAGCCTGGCCTGGACACTTCCAGGGACCCAGGAGCAGCCACAGCTTCTCTGTGCCAGGGCCTGCCCACCCTCACAGGGAAGGATTTTCTCTGTGTATCCAACCTAAACTTCCCTTGTCCTGTCACTCCAGTTCAAGATTAAGAGCCCATCTCCACCTTCCTTCAGCCCCTACAGATACTGGATGCCTCTCTCTCTTTCTATAACCTCCCTTTCCATTATTACTACTACTGCTATCATTATTATTACAATATTCTAATTTATTTCAACCATGAAACTGTTTTTATCCCAACCCCTGGGTTTTAACTGTTTCCAGTTCCCTCCCCATCCCAGGGGGAACGAGTGGCTGGGTAGTGCTGAGCTTTCAGTGGGGGTTAAACCACCACAGCCCAGTGCCCAAACACTCAGGAATGTGTTTAACTCTCACCTTTGCAGTAGGTGTACAGGTCTAGCACACAGCACGTCCCCACCACGGCCTCCAAGGGGATGATTTCGTACAGGGGCACCCGGAACAGCTCGTTGTGGTAGAACTTGCGAGAGGGGGAATGATGCGTTTCGTGTGGACGGAAATAGTGGTGGCCAAAGGCAAAGCGCTCCTCTCTGAGGGTGCAAAGGGGACAGAGACACAAATCAGCCATGACACAGCCCTCTCCATGCCCCCTGCTTCCTTTTGAGCTCCCTCTCTTGGCTGTGATGAACAGCAGTCACACAAGTGCTCCACATTCCCCTTCCTGCCTGCAGTGAGGGCAAACCCTGCCAGCGTGGTTTCCATGGGCACAGCAGACTGTGGCTGCCCAGGGCACAGCACTGAACAGCCTCACAGCTGTCACTGCAGCCACAGCCTGTTCCAACACTGAGCAAACCCATCCATTTCTATCTCTGATCCTTTGCTTAAATCTCCAACCTCCCGTGTTTCCACTGTGCAGTTCTGGAGCTGTCCTGGGTTACAATGGAAAGATGTGCCCAAAAGTTTGGGTTCTGTCCCCATCAGTTAACCCAGCTGGGGCAGTGATCCTGATCTCTGTGCAGATATCTCCTGTCCATGGGCCAGCTGTTAACCCAGCTGGGGCAGTGTTCTTTATCTTTCCCAAACCCATCCTCCCTGCAGGAGATCTCTCCTGTCCATGGCCATGCAGTCCCAGGCCATGGCTGATCAAATTCCATCATCCCATGGGGAGATGCTCCAGCCAGGGGGAGGAGCCAAGCATTTCCTACCCAGATAAAAACTGATATTGGGAACATCAGAGCAGCCTTTTTCCACTGGATTCCAGAGGACAAGAAGTACCAGACCTTTCTACAGAATCACTACTTCAACAAGAGCACTTCACTTGGACCACCCTAACTAGAAAGGTGTCAGGCTGTATTCTGACTCTGTCAGTGGTTTTCTTCTGTACTATTGCAGGTATTTTATTTTATTTTTTTCCTATTAAATTGTATTTCTGACTTGGAGTCTCTCACTGGTTTTGCTTTCAAACCATTACAGGAGCACAGGCTCCAGCTGGGAATTCCCCAACCTATGCACCTGCACCTTGCTCATTCCTGCATTCATAAGATGAGACTTCCATGAAATCCCTGCTCTCTGACAGGGAGGCCAGTGGGATATCTCCAAGCTGAGGCTGTCTGGCACATACTTGTCGTTTTTCCAGAGTTTCTCGATGCGGAAGATGTCGAGCTTGTCGCGGTTGATGTGGGACAGCAGCCGGTACGACTGACGCACCGGGTGCCCGTCGGGGGTCCTGCGGCTGTCTCTCATCAGGTACACACAGTCACCTGTCCGGGTGATAGCACAGGGTTAAAATGTTTCTAAATTCAGGAGAACTGCATACATAGGTTCAGGGCGGGATGGAAAAGAAGATTGGGTCTGGTAGGGCTGGGAAAGAGAACCAGGCCCTGGGAACGAATACTGAGCTTTGTTTCTTTCTAGATCATGTGAAGCTACACCTGTAATCATCATATGATAAATGATATGATTGTTAAATGTAACGGTTGTTTGGAAATTGAATATAATTATTGTTTAATTGTAACAGGAATAATGAGAAAGAATATTTGGGGGGGCCTAATGAAAATGACAAGAATACATGCTTGGATAAGATCAATATATATATAGTATACAATAGAACAATATGGGTTTAATAATTAATACATACTTATATAACAAAAAGGGTATAAAAACATGTTCATCTGGGATCTGTGTCGGAGTCAGATTTGGGTCTGTACCCCTGATTCCCAGAGCTCTTCAATAAAGCACCTGCAGAGAATCATTCTGTGATTATGTGTTTTCAACGGGGGGCACAAAGGACACACCTGTGAAGAGCCTGGCCTGAGCCCAGCACAGCAGAACCAGAGGAAATGATCATTACAACCAACACAAGAGGCACCTAACGCTGGGTTGTAAGGAGTGACACTGCAGAACTGCCAAGAACACTCGGATGTTTTTTACAACAGCTTTACAGAAAAACTGCCCCTAACTTCCCATGCCCAGACTGAAATCACCAACCTGTAAGGAATCACAGCCATGACAGACCACAGGAAATGTAAACATGTGAGTCATGATTAGGAAAAGCTGTAGGAATTAGTGATGGCTGCAATGTGTAAAGAATAAATCCCTGAGAGAGAAGATACCTAGAGAGAAGATTACTATAAAGAAAATAAATCCTGTCCCAAGAAGCCCCAAGCCTTTGGGTATTCCAGCAGAATTCCAATGAGATGTAGAGCTCAGGAAAGGTAAAGAAAATGCAAAAAGGACTGAAAAAACTGGCACTGCTGGCAATCAAAAAGTATTTCCCAAGGGCAACCATTAAATTTTAATTATTTTTTTTTTCTCATAAGTGAATTTACTCCTTAATTTCTCTGCTCTGACCTGTGAAATCCCAGAATGACCTGAGCTGGAAAGGAGCTTTAAGACCATCCAGAGCTCCATCCCACCTGGCCTTAAGCACTTCCAAGGCTGGGAAGAGAGTCCACCTCTTCTGTTATTTACCTAAAAATGACCAAAACCTGGGAGCTCCCAAGCCACAAAACCTCCCCTGGTAGGACCAGAGGTCACACAGCAGAATGCTCTGGCTGGAGAAATGGGCAGCAGCAGCTGCTCAGGAGGGGAAAGCACAGGAACAGGCAAGCCAAGGAAAAGCCTCCCTGTGCTGTCCCTGCCCAGCTGCCTTTCTGCTGTTTATGGATTTTCAGAGCCAAAGGCTAGAGCTTTGGGGATTAATCCTTCCTCCAAGAATTTGTCTAATCTTTTTTGGAACCATTTATACTCTGACCTCTCCACTGTCCTGTGGCAAAGCTTGCCACAGTCTAGTTATGCTTTTGTAAAAAATCTCCCTAGAGTTTAACTCTTGCCAACTAATTTCTGTTTGACCCCTAATTTCTGCATCATTGCACCATCCTGAACCACATTTACAGACCTTCACCATTCACCCTCCAAATCACCTGGGCATACTCTGTCCACAGAAAAGATGATCCAGATGGGATTATCCTTGTTATTATTGTTTTTCCAGGTAGTGAGATCCTCTGTGCAATGGGATGTCAGAGCAGCACAGGGCAGGCAGGGGACAGCCACCCCAGGAGGTTACAGAAAGGCACAATCACTGCTATTTTGTGCATAACGATTTCTGAAACTCCCTTTGCCTTTTTGACTCGGGTAGAACATTTTTTTTCATGTTTCCACTAAATAACAGTGACTCCTGGGGTTTTTTTCCCCTATTTTTTCCCTTGTTCTTGCATATGTGTAGTTATGGCTGTTTGCCTGATATTGCTGTTATTAATTAGAAGGTTTCACAGCTTGGGGGAAAGATGCCAGGGAACCACTGAGGTCAGCGTGGTCCCAGGGTCATCAACACCCCAGTTTTGCTATAACCAGGTTCAGGATTAAAGTCAAGCACAAGTAATTCTATTTTCATTAATATAATCTCATTTATCAATCTTGTCTAAGGTTAAAAGACGCTCCTAAGGAATCCTCATACGCAGAAATTGCTCCCATATATCCAACCTAAACTTTGTCAGCTTGAAGCCATTCCCCCTTGTCCTGTCACTCCAGTTCCTGATGAACAGTCTCTCTCCAGCTTCCCTGGAGCCCCTGCAGATCCTGCAGGGGGCTCTGAGGTCTCCACACAACCTTCTCTTCTCCAGCCTGAGCATTCCCAGCCCTCCCAGTCTGGCTCCATAGGGGAGGGGCTCCAGTCCCCTCAGCAACTTCATGGCCTCCTCTGGACTTGCTCCAACAGTTCCATGTCCTTCCTACTTTGGAACTGGACACAGCACTCCAGGTGGAGTCTCAGGAGAGCAGAGCAGAGGGTGAATCCCTTTCCTTGCTCTGCTGCCCATGTTACTCTGCTGCAGCCCAGGACACCAGTGCTTTCTGGGCTGTGAGCACACGTGGCTGGGGCACGTTGAGTTTTTGGTCACCCATCACCCCAAATCCTCCTCCCAGGGCTGCTCTCAGCCATTTCCCCTCCCATCCTGAGCTGAGCCTGGCGTTGCCCTGTCCCAGGTGCAGGACCTTGCACTTGGCTCTGCTGACATCCACAAGGTTCACATGCTCCCACCTCTCCAGCCTGTCCAGGTCCCTCTGGATCCCCTCCTTCCATCCAGCACTTTGAACACAGCACACAGCTGGGTGTTCTTCCCACCTGAGCTAAAACTGGGGTAACAACAGCTTCCCTTTACAACTTTAAGGTTAACTTTTAAAGAAATTGGGTAGGTGGGTTCCTTAAAAGACTCTTAGAAAACAAGGAACAGACTGAGAGGAACTACTGGCCCCAAGCTGAATGTGAATAAAACCATTCCATTTTAAACCACCTGATTTTAAATGAGCTTTTTTTCACCTCTTCTTCCCCACCTCTCCCACGAGAAGAAAGCAACCCCAGTTTTATTGTGCCTGACTGAAAAAGGAACATTAATAAGGAGATGTAGACAGATGCTCTCTTGCTCTAAAGATCAGGAAAGTTGATTTCAATTTCAGTTTATAGAGATGTTCCAGATTCCCCTCTGCCTCAGAAAGGAAGTTTCCAAGGAAAAAACCCCAGCAGCTGTTGCTGGTGCATCAGGGATGATGATGTGTTACAATTTCTGGCTATGTGGGTTTTCCAGGATCCATTCTGACCCCTGTTTATCAATTCCTATCCAAGGTAGAACTCCATGTTCACTCCAAAGGATGTGATGATCTCTTTTATTTGCATCATCTCCTGGGTTTAAGTATTAGGGAATTTTTGCAGAAGAAGCTTTTCTGTGGTGTAATACTCAACAACTTCCAGCAGAATTGCCAAGAAATTAAGGAACAAGTTCTGCAACCATTGAGTGAAGGACTTTGCTCACAGCAGTGTGACTGCTCACACAGCTCATTTTCAGTCTTGTTCCTCCAAAACATCACCTCTCAAGCTTGCAACTTGTGTTCAGGGTGCAGCTTCTCCTGGGCTCAATGCACTTCCAGGCTTTGTGGCACCATCAGCCTCTTCCCAGGAAAATGCAAACCCACACACAGACTGAAGAGCTGTTGCCTTAAAATGTGGAATGAGGAGGCCTTTTAGACACCAGAGGGAGTGAACAGCTGTTTCTCCCACTCTCCAAGCTGCCTGATACACTCCCAGCACAGTAAAGGTCCTGAAGAGTCTGGGTGGAAAACTCAAGAGCAGCAACAAGCCCATGGATTTCCCCTTGCCCTGCTGGAGCTGCACGTTCTGCTCCAGCACCTTGTGGTGGAATTTGCTTCATCTGCTTGTGTGCCTGCAGAGGCATCTGGTGCCCAACAGCTGCAGCTTGGTCTCCTTTGTGCCCTGCTGCTGGCACATGGAGCTCAGCCACAGAAGGACATTTCTGTCTTTAAAGGGCATTTCTCTAATTAAGGTCACCAAGATCAGATCAGAGGCACACAGGTGAAATTGAACACACTGTGACAGAAATTATCTTAATGCTCTGAACACCTGGAAGATGCCACAAGCCCCTGATAAAACATCATCCATTTCAACAGAGAATGCAAAAGCAAGTTCTGATGCAGCCCTTGAAGTGAGTTACTCTCCAGCAAAAAAAAGCCATGAGAAACTCAAAGGCTGGGCTCTGGACAGAACAGACAATGCAGAGCAACATCCAACAAGGAGGACTGAATGAAAATTCCGGAATTTTTCAAATGGCATAAAAAAATATGCTGTTCTTTGACCTGTTTTTAATTCCCCATTTTCCTGAAGGCTCTCCTATTCCCCTCTAGCAAACTTATCATTATGGTTTCACTCATTCAAGAGTAGTTTCCTAATAATGATAAAGGGTTCTTTCTAACCTTGTGTGTATCTCTAGGATGAAATAAAAAAAAATAATCAGTGAGCTGAATTGTGTGGCTGTGGCAGCTGCCTTGGAGAGATTCAGGAATTCAGAGTACAGCCCAAAAGAGATAAGCTTTAAAACACATAAGCAATGAGCTGGATGTTTTAATTCTGCACTAAAATACTGGAGGTCTAACAGCCTTCTTGGCCTTTAGTTCTAAATGTTAACTCCCAGCAGTTGGCTCAGCATCATCCTCCTCTGGCCAGGACAGCCCTGGCTGTGCTAATTAACATTTCTTCATCAACAGCCTGTGAGAACTCTGACTGTGTATCACTCCCAGCACCACAGAGAGAGCAGCTTCCACTTGTGAAAGATGAAGTATTTTTGACAGAGATCCCTGCACACTGATGGGAAGGCCAGCAGGCCCAGAGCCAGCACGTACCTTGGCGGAGCAGCAGATCATCCCTCAACAGGCAGATGTAATAAACACAGCCAGGCTGGGCATAGTGGGGCCGAGGGATCATGGGAACCTCCTGCAGGGAAAAAACAAAGGGAATCCTGAGCTGCTCACCATGATCAGTCCAAAATTGGGCTGCCACACTTTTCAGAGAAAAACTGACCCCTCATGGAACTGAACCTAAATCAAGGAAACTTCACCAATCCCAAAAGTTACAAATTCTAAATATAAATACAAACCCCCCCCCCCAAAAAACACTAAGGAGCTGCTGTAATTTATAAAAGCAATAGAAAGGAGTCTTATTTTACCCTGTTCACAGCTCGAGGTTCACACTGCTCACACAGGTAGTGTTCAACGTCTGAATTCACACCCATGCAGTCACAGTGCTGCCAGACCTGGAAAAACAGGCACAGCCCAGTCACAAAATCCTGGCACAGATTCTAATTGCCAACTGCATTTTCTCAACAAATATTAAGAAAAGCAAGAAAATAAGCTTCACACAGGAAATTCAAGATTTTCTATGAACTATTTCACACCATGTCAGCAGACAGACAAGATCTCTATGCAACAGTAAATGTAAGAGCCCAAAATTTTAAAATTAACTTCTTTCTCCTGAGGGCAGGAGCTGGGGCAGTTTCAGCTCCTCTGCTCAATGCAAGTTGCATTTTGTCTGTGAAAAGAGAATCTCTCCTCTTGTGGAGAGACAATAAAAGGCCTGAAGAGTTAATTAAAAGAGAACCTCTCCTCTTGCGGAGAGGCAATAAAAGACCCAAAGAGTTAATTAACACCACCAAGCCCACGGGAAGTGCTGGTGAAAAGCTCCACTTGCTGTGGAGAGGAGGAAGAGGAGAGCTCAGGCTCCCCTTGGGGCCCTCACCATGCACTTTTCACACTGGATCATCAGCCCCTCGTCCTTGTAGAGGCCGCAGATGCAGCGGATGACGTCCTCGTCCTTCTCGTGCCCGTTGTCCTTGTCGCACACCGAGGTCTCGCTGCTGTCGGCCTCGCTCGCCGTCTCCCCCACGATCTCATCGATCTGGGCCGAGGCCTCGTGCCTGGCATTGTAATACGCCTTGCGCAGCCGGCACACGTCCCTCCCTGTCGGGGACTTCCTCCCGTAGTATTTCTGCCAAAATTAAAAAAAAGCTTTATTTCCATGCCCCGTTGTGTTAAGTTGCAATACAGGATGTGCCCAAAAGTTTGGATTCTGTCACCATCAGTTAACCCAGCTGGGGCAGTGATCCTGATCTCTGTGCAGATATCTCCTGTTCATGGGCCAGGTGTTAAACCAGGTGGGACAATGTTCTTTATCTTTTCCAAACCCATCCTCCCTCCAGGAGGGTATCTTCTGTCCATGGGCCATGGAGTCCCAGGGCATGACTGATAAAATTCCATCATCCCACTGGGACATGCTCCAGCCAGGGGGAGGAGCCGAGCATTTCCTACCTAGATAAAAATCTGAGATTTGGAACATCAGAGCAGCCTTTTTCCATTGGATTCCAGAGGGAAATTGCACCTTTCCACATCATCCCTGGGCCTTGGGAGGAAAACTGCCCCTTCTCCAGGAGCACTGCTGCAGCAGAGCCACATCTGTCACTGCAGGAGGATGNGGGGTTTAACAGGAAGGTTGCACAGATGTGTTTGTATAACAGAAAGATCTTTGAATGTAGAACCTGAAGAAAAAATAGAAATGAAAACAAGTTTTGATACAGAAGAATTGCTGAGCCAGTCTTACTGGATAACTAAGAAGGCAAAGGGTGTGTGAGTTGGAAGGGGTTTTTATGGCTAAGAGCAAAGGATAAATCCACCTGAAACAGAAGATGTTTTTACCAAGCAAAATGATTCTACAGGCAAACAAGATTGCCGATGCTGCAAGTAGAAAAAAGATCTCAGAATTTTCCACTGCAAGAAAACTGAAAAACAACTTCTAGCTTAAACTGTAACATACTAACTTTTTGTGACTGGAGAATGGTAACATGAATATGGTCATGTTAGTAGTCAGGATAGGCTATAGGTAATAGTGAAGGTATTGACTGGTTGTTATGCATTAAAAGAAAAGTCTATAATGCATTGTAACCAGAACTAGAGCTGGTTTCAGACAAACCCACAGCTGTGGCTGACAGGCTGTGGGCTGGGCTCCTCACCCACATTGCTGTATCAGCTGTTCACAATAAACAGCATTTTAAAGAGCCACCTGGAGTCCCACATCCCTGTTTAGGCTCTTACACTGGGGTGCACCTCCCCATCCCCCTCCTGACTCTGGCAGCAGGTCCATGGATGTGACATGGGCAGGGGAGGAACTGAGAGCAGCCCTGGGAGGAGGATTTGGGGTGATGGGTGACCAAAAGCTCAACGTGCCCCAGCCATGTGTGCTCACAGCCCAGAAAGCACTGGTGTCCTGGGCTGCAGCAGAGGAACATGGGCAGCAGAGCAAGGAAAGGGATTCGCCCTCTGCTCTGCTCTCCTGAGACTCCACCTGGAGTGCTGTGTCCAGCTCCAAAGTAGGAAGGACATGGAACTGTTGGAGCAAGTCCAGAGGAGGCCATGAAGTTGCTGAGGGGACTGGAGCCCCTCCCCTATGGAGCCAGGCTGGGAGGGCTGGAAATGTTCAGGCTGGAGAAGAGAAGGTTGTGTGGAGACCTCAGAGCCCCCTGCAGGATCTGCAGGGGCTCCAGGGAAGCTGGAGAGAGACTGTTCATCAGGAACTGGAGTGACAGGACAAGGGGGAATGGGTTCAGACTGAAAAATGGGAAATTTAGGTTGGACATATGAAAGAAATTCCTCCCTGTGAGGGAGGGGAGGCCCTGGCACAGGTGCCCAGAGAAGCTGTGGCTGCCCTTGGATCCCTGTAAGTGTTCCAGGCCAGGCTGAACAGGGCTTGGAGCAGTCTGAGATAATGGGAGGTGTCCCTGCCCATGGCAGGGGGTGGAATGGGATGATGAGCTTTAAGGTGCCTTCCAGCCCAAACCACTCCATGATTCTGTGATTCCATGACATCTGATACTGAGAAACAGGGTATCCCTTCCAAAAGAAACAGATTCCTTAGGTGAGCTATTCATGAGAGTCCTTGCCCTTCTCTCTGCCCTAAGGCAGTCAAAGAGCTCATGATTTGCTATTGAAGCCTCATCAGGAATGGATCAGCACAAGTTCTCTTCCTCCAGAATAAACTTCTTCTTTTACTCCTGTAAGAGCATTAAAGGAGGGCACATCCCTACTGCCAGTGCAGCAGCTTTCAGGCCAGAGAGAGCCTCACCTCTGCATTCCTGAAGACCTTCAGCATGTCCCCATCAAAAGCTTCCACAGTTTTGTAGTAGCCAGTCAGGATCTGCTTCTCAATCGTGGCAAGGTCCAAGGGGTCAGAGATCTTTTCATAATAGTCTGCATTTCTACAACAGGAATGTTGGCACAGTGTCAGGTTTGCCAGCAATCCTCACTGTGCAAATCCATCAGAGAAAGCAGCTCTGGGAAGGCAGCACTTACTTTTTCTTTGGGGGCAGGTTCAGGAGAGGAGCTGCAAGCGCCTGCCTGGAGGAATCTGCAACAGAACAGAGCTTAGTGACACCACTGGAGTGAAGCTTCCAAAGAAAAGCAACTAACAACATTCAATCAGGGTTAAAAAACAGTCTTCTCTGTTCTCTGAGCCACGGGAAATTGAAATGCTTCTGCATTTCTAGATGTTGATGGCTGTAATTGGAGTACAGGTAGCACAAAGCTGACAGTTTCTGATTTTTTCTGGAATTTTGAAAAATCAGTTTCAGAGGACAGCAACATCTGCAGATTCTGGTGATCAAGCAGGGGGCTGAGGCTAAAGCAAAGTGTTTATTGGTAAGGGGAGAAAAATAAAAAACCAGGAATTATTTAACATCCCATCTTTTTCTAGCATTTCCAATTCAGAGAGTCCATTTCCAGAGGTTGAAAACATGCCCATGGAGATTTTTTTAAAGAGAATCACCTTCACCTTTGTAGGCTATGATGCTGTCACATATCTCCTTGAAGATCTGAGCCAGGCGGGCGGCGCGAGCCACCTCGAGGTTCTCCTCAGCCGCGGCCAAGCGCCGCGTCCGCACCGAGCGCGCCGTCTGCAGCGCCGAGAACTGGGTCATGAACACATCTGGGAGAGGGCAAACACAAGAAATTCCTTCCTAAGCAAGACATTTCTAACAGATCAAATCACAGCATCTCCTCTGGTGTAGCAACTCCACCATGGATTATTAAATGAAGGTGTTTTCTAAGCTGCTGTAACACCTGAGGCTTCGGTTCTCACCTAAATGGATCAGTTGGTTATTGGAAGATTTTATCTTGCTGGAGCAAATAAAAGATCTCATTGAATTCACCCCAAATATTCACTGCCTGACACTGGGGGCCAAATCCTGCCACGCTGTGAGGATGATGGTGCCACCCACAGGTTTATTTTTGGAACAGGAACAGCAATTTTTTCCCTGATAGTTATATTTTGTCCCATTCCTACAAGTGACTGCATGCCAAAACCTTTGTTCTCTAAAGGCCTGAATGCTGTTAAACTATGAGGATTAATGACAATTTTCAGAGTCCACACAACTGTTTCTGGTTTAGGGATACAGACAACAGGAAACAGCCCTTCTCCATTGGGGTCCAACCATGGAAAATCATGGAATTACAGACTGGTTTTGGAAGGGACCTTAAAGGTCATCCAGTTCCACTCCCTGCCACAGGCAGGGACACCTCCCACTGTCCCAGGCTGCTCCAAGCCCCAGTGACCAGCCTGGCCTTGGACACTTCCAGGGATCCAGGGGCAGCTTCTCTGGGCACCCTGTGCAAAGGCATCCCCACCCTCACAGCCAGGAATTTCTTCCCAATATAGAATGATATCCTAGAATATTGAAAAGACCACCAAGATCACAGAGTCCAACCTGTGACTGGTCATCACTTGCAAACCAGAGCACAGCACTGAGTGCCACCATGTTAAACACCTTTCTCCTCCTCTGGCAAACCACTCTTGTTGAAACACCTCATGTGACAACTTCTCCCAGGACTCGAGTGACCCCTGGGAGCTTTTACCTGTACAGTGTTGGATCCCAGAAACCTGGGGTTTTTAAGCTTTCTGTGCTTTCTGGCCCTGACCCCCTGCAGAACACTGCTTTTGACCTGAGGCCTTGGAGAAGGCTTCTAAATGTGAGTGAAGTTAAAATCACGAGTGTGTAGTTAAATAGAAGCCCTTACAAAAGGTGTATGGATCTCACTGGAACTCTACACTGAGTTTACACAAAGTTTAACTCTCTGTGTGTTGAATCCCAGAAACCTGGGGGTTTTAAGCTTTCTGGCCCTGACCCCCTGCAGAACACTGCTTTTGACCTGGGCCCTTAGAGAAGGCTTCCAAATTTGAATTATGAAGTTAAAATCACAGGTGTGTAGTGAATAATAAGTATGTGCTTTCACATGGTGAAGTTTTAAATGTGAAGTTGTTATGGTATAGTAATAAGGATGGGACAAGATGGAGGATTTTGGGTGGTGTCTCAGTGCTCATCTTCCTTTTTTTCATGGATTTCAGGCAGTAGTTTCTGGTTGGTCAGTCAGTGTCACTCTAAGGGTCATGGAAATTTAGTTATTAGGTTAAAAGCATAAATAATATAGGTGTTAATTCTCTATTGAGCTGTTTAGCTTTAAGAGACCTTCTAGCAGCTGGATCTTGCTCCATTTTCCTCTCTTCTAGCAAGTAGTTTGAAGTGCTGTCAAACACTCTACTTTTGATAAGATTTAATAAACAACCAAGCCCAAACACGTGAAAAACCATTTCCACCGTGTGTTCATTAACCCTAGCTCTAAGCAAAGGCAAAAGAGACTAAACCAAAGCCCTGCTGAAGAGGCACAAGCTCGGGTCAGCACGGGGAGCTGAGGTCTCACCGGATTTGATGTTGCCGTCGTCGCGGCAGATGCCGTTCCAGCGCGTGTACAGGGACGAGCTGTGCATGCTGTCGCTGACGTGCTTCACCTCCTCCTGCTTCTGCCTGATCTTCTCCCAGTTCCTCACCAGGAACACGTGGTGCTTCAGCACAAAGTTCCTGCACAAATCAGGGAGTTATTCAAGAAGTGCTTTTGATTGGAAAATTAATTCTTTAACGTGGCGGAAAAGCTGGATTTTCTGAGGTGTACCCTGTGTCTTCTCTCCTCAGTGGAGAGGAATTCCAGACTGGCTGGTGTCTTGGTTTAGTTTGATTTTTCTGGTTAATGCACTAAGAAATGTTATAGTTTAGGTTTGGTAATTTTAATGTACTAATTTTTTGTTATGAGATAGGAGCAAAAGCAAGGCAGGCTTAAAACTTAAAAGGGTATGAAAGAAAAACTTTATTAATAAACACATAGAAAAGGAAAAAAATTCAGAATAAGATCTTTAGACTACTTTTTCCTATTCTCTCCCAACCTTTTAAACAACAACATACAAAAACCACTTTAGTCACTTTCTAACTTAAATAGTGGCTGGTAAAGGAGAACTAAAAGCTGCATCCTCAGAAATTCCAGGATGCTCCATTTTATAGAAGAAGACATCAATATTTGCACAGCACTCCATTTCTGAGGCAAATGCCCCTGAAATCAGCCCTTACCTTTCCCTGTTAGACATGGGCTTCATCTGCAGCTGAGGTGTCAGCCTGGTTGGGGCATTCACACTTTCACTGGGCTCCTCAGGGATGTGGCCCCTCTGAAAAACAGATTGCTCTGATAGACAGGAAAAACTGTGCCAAGAACTCAGCAAAGGAGCCCCTGAGACAGAACCTGAAGCATTACTCTACTGTATTTATATTTCAAGTTTGGGTTTCTGTTTCAAGTTTAAAATTTAAAAAAAACACCAGTTTTTGGGCTGGTGGCAGAGACTGATTCTCATCAACTTCACCCCCCAAATTCTGCCTTTCCTACTTACTCTCTTCTTTAGTTTGTGCTTGGACTTCCTCTTCTCTTTCGACCTCCCAGGTCTTCTGTGGGTGCTCACAGGCTGGTTGCTTTTGCTTGAGAGTCCATTCATGCGTTGACTTTTACCCCCAATTATTCCTCTGCATTTGTCAAAGCCACATTTGCAGAGTTGCTTTAAGAAAAAAAAAATCCAATAAACCCCAAAGATTGAGATTTTCTCTCAATATTAAAAAGAACATTTTCTGCCTAATACAATATGACAGGTTTTGTTAGTTTTTACACTTTATAGAACTGTTAGGCCTTAGTGAGGTTTTTCAAGGTCTCATGGTGGGGTTTTTACCTGTTTTTCAACATTAAATGAGTGGAAGTTGTAGTCATAGGTGAGCTCAGTCCCAGCAGGCATGTCCTTGAGAGCATACAGCCCAATCCTATACACACCATTCACAGACCTGTGGGGAAAACACAAATACCCCAAAAATTAAACATAAAATCATCTTTGTGCACAGAGCGGCAGTGTTAGAGACAGGCAGCAACAGCCCTGCTGTGCCCTGGGTTATGCTTGTGCAGTTCTTTCATTTATCTCTCACAATAAACTTTGGAGGTTAAAAAGTGAACACCACATTTACAAAAAGTAGGACGTGCCAGGGCTTCCCCACCCTCCCAGGGAACAATTCCTCCCCAATATCCCACCTTCCCTGCCCTCTGGCAGTGGGAAGACATTCCCCCTTGTCCTGTCACTCCTTGTAAATAGTCTCTCTCCATCTTTCCTGCAGCTCCTTCAGGTACTAGAAGGACATAATTAGGTCACTTGGAGCTCTTCTTCTCCAGGCTCAACAATCCAAATTATCTCAGCCTTTCCTCACAGCAGAGCTGCTCCATCCTTCTAATTAATTTGGTGCCTCCTCCAGACCCACTCCAACAGTTCCACGTCCTTCCTGTGCTGGGACCCCAGCTCTGCAGGAGGGGTCTCATCTGAGCAGGGCAGAATCTTCTCCCTCTGTCTCTTCAATTCTTCTATTTTGTGTTAGATTTTCAAATTTAAAACTCTACTATTGCCTACATCTAGAATTATCTGAGAACCATGAGCTACTCTGATGTACTGTCCCCACAGTGACTCCTGTTCCACCATCTGCCATTCCCCTGCAAATCACTCACTAAAATCCCTCAGCAGTACTTCCTCCTAGTCTGGCTTTCACAAAGTGCTGCTATGACAGGGTGTGCTGGAATCTATTTCCCTCTTTCCTTGCTTTAAAAAAAAATCTGAATTGTCAAGAAGAAAGAGTATATATACAGAGAGATGATTTTAGAGCATTACCCAGGCTTCAAGCTTTGCAGCAGGTTAAGAGTGTGAAAACCAGCAATACTGGGAGGGAAACAGCCCAATGTAACCAGTAATGCTGGGAGGGAAATGTCCCATTGTGACAACCAGCAGTGCTGGATCTGCCAGCAAAGCTGGATCCTGTGGATCCTGTCTCCAAAGCATCCAGCACTCAGCAACACCACACAACTCCCCTTGAGCAACGTGAGCAGCGTGTCAGGATTATGTACAGCTTGATTCCCCTCCCTGCTTTTAGCTCTGAGTCCCTCCCATGAGCTGGCTCTCTCTCTCTGCATGTCCCAGGCAGCAGGACCCCTCTGCTCACCATTTCTGCATCTCACAGTTGGGGTTGCAGCTGTGGTTGATGAAGCGAGCCTCGTTGCCCATGCGGTAGCTGTCGATGACCATGCCACTGTCCAGGTTCAGGCAGTAATGGTCACTGTGGTTGTGGTACTGCTCAATCATCCGGTTCCTGTGCAGCAACACAGCAACAGCCTTGTCATTCTGCCTGTCCCCACACAGCAGTGACACAGTAAGAGCACATCTCAGAAGAAAAAGCAACGATAATATTTTCTATTTTATAGAACCGTACACCTAGAGATGGAGGAAAACCATGATTGTACCTATTTTAATAAGTCAAGGCCACTGACAGGGTTAGAATTTAGAAATTTGCCCTTCTGAAATGCTCCCTTTTGGGTTCTGCAGATTATTTGTACACATTTCATGTTGGCAACCTGTGTATGGAAGAGAAAATGCAAGAATACATTCCTGGGGGTGTCTGTGTGTGTACAGCTTCCTCCTGGGGAGTGGTTCTGGAATCACACCCATGGATCACAGGAGCACAGGGACAGGAGTCTGTGTTATCTGTGTGTGAGCAATGCTCATCTCTGTATGAGGAGCATGCAGCTGCCTTCTGGTGGAGCTCTGAGAACAGCAAGTCCCTCCAACCTCAAGTATCCCACGACGCCACAGAGTTAACAGGACAATTTCTTCCTTTCAATGGTTATCAATGCTTCCACTTGTTCTTTTTCCTTCACATCTTTCTGCAGAAGCCCATGTCCCTTCCAGCCCCACAGTTCTACCTGGTACAGAGTTCTCATTTCAGGTTCAGTCACTTGTGGCATTTTGCATTTACAGGGCAGATGAGGCAGATTTTAAACATTAATCACCCCTCTCTACTGGACTGAGAAAAACTTGTTTAACCAAAAAACCCAGAATTCTAAACCTTCCTTTCCCCCCTCATCCTCCCTTTTGCTCCTGCCTGAGGACATCCCAACCACAAATGCTAAAAACCATTTATGAGCCTTCCGTGCTAAAGCAGCAAATAAACATTTCTACCTGAATTCCTGCTCACTAACAACTTCTCCCAGATATTCAATGATGAACTGTCCTGCTTTCAGGGGCTCTTTGGTGCGGATGCCCCATCCCTTCTCCTCAGCCCGGAACCTCTCCAGGCACTGCACCCACTCGTGCCTCTGGATGCGCTGGTTGCAGCACTGCTCCCCACAGGGGCACGTGTTGGGGGAGCACTCTGCAAAGATCATCCTGAAACAGACAGCACACAACGTCAAAGGGAGGGGAAGAGCATCCTTGGGATCTGTCAGGCAAGGAAAATCAATCATAAATCTATATATGGAATCAAGATCGAAATATATAAATCATCACATAAATATATATACATATATTCTATATATAATATATAGAATATATAAATCAATAATAAGCCAATATAAAAATCACTTTATAAGTCAATATAAAAATCAATTCATAAATCAATATAANGGACAGGAGCCTAGGGGCGGGACACCAGCCCAGGATCAGGGAGGGGACACCAGCCCAGGGTCCCTCCCCGGGGCAGCAGCTGGAGCTGTTCCTGTGCCTGCTCCACCATCCAAGGGCTGGAAGGACCCTGGGGCTGAGCTGGGAGGGAGCTGCTCTGACTGGGACCAGCTGGGAGTGGGGGGGGTCCTGTTGGGTCATTGTGAAGGGGCCCCAGCCCCAGCAGTGACAGTCTGGGGTGACACTGGGACCCCAGGGTGTGTCCAGAGGGTCACATTGGGAATTTCCCTCCCTGTGATGATGCCTTTGTTGCTGGGGTGCATCCAGCACAACTCTGCTCCTAGGAGATGATGAGAAATAATCCATTGCTAACCTGTTCAGACAATCCTCCACACAGCCCTTCCCACTGTCATCCTCTGGCTTCTTACAATTGCAGGTGGTGGCCTCGTAGCCAGAGAGAGGTTTGACATCCACATAGACATCTGGAGGAGAAAAAAAAAAAGGAGAAAACAAACCCAAATGGGGAAAAGAATTCTTTCCAGGTGAAAGAACTGTTTATCTACACTATATTAATTCCAATTAGTAAAGTTAAAAAAAAAAAAACCAGGTAGGACAAAGAGCAGAACAGAAAAGAGGGTGTCACATGAAAATTCCATAGTTATCACACTTTAGTAATAAGATTTTACTTACTGGAACGGATTTTTTTATAAAGTGGGACATCTGGCTTTTTATACAACTAAAAGGAAGAGAAAGAAAATTTAAATACATTGCATAAGTGCATCTGTTATTCAAAAGGATCAGGGAAATTATGTTCTTATGTATATAGGGAACTGTTCTGTAATTGTTACTAGAAATCTGAGTTCTCTTCTCTAGGCTCAGACTGCATTAACAAATAGGTCACAAAAAGGACCTGAATAAGTGGAATTTGGGCTTGGTGAGACACTGGAGCAGTTTGTTCACCACATGATTTATTCTGTCTGCCCAGAGCAATGTGGGAAGCAGCTGTCCCGAGGAGAGGCTCCTCTGAACAGGGCTTAGAAGAAGAGGAATTATTTATACCTACTTTGGAGAAACCATCTTTGGTGGAATCACCATGTGCCAATGCTTAAAAAAGTGAAAACAAAAAATCAAGGTGCTGATTTATCAAAGTGACTCAATGATCTCAAGGGGTTTTTTTCCCCAATCTAAAGGATTCTGGGATTGTCTAAGAACTGTGAGTACAGGTGGGAACCACGAGAAATGCAGATTCATCTCCTCTGCAGAGGAGCTTCCTCTGCAGATGGAGATGATGGGAAGGGAAAGGGGAGCTTATATCACAATTCATAATTGCATGTATATTCCAGCCTTTCAAATAAGCTTTAAGGAATAATTTCCAATTATTTGCTATTTCACACACATTTCCTGCACTAAGAGCCTCCCCTCAGTGACCCTTGTAGTGCACAGGAACAACTCCCCAAGAAAAACTCCTCTGCAAGGGCCTCCAATATTCCAGAGAGAGCTGGAAAATGTCAAGGAAAGATTCCATGGATTTATTACTTATGAAATACTGAACAGATGAGACAGGCCATGGTCAATACACAGCAAGAAAGTGTCCTCAGCTGAAATGTCCCCAGTGCTCCTGGCTGGAGGATCAGATTCCAGGGGTGCTGGAGCCACAGCACCTGGGAACGTGTCCTGCTCATTTACATGCTCAAGTTACACATCTGAGAGCACTTTCTCACCACAGAGCTCAGGGCAGATTCTCCCACCAGCCTTAAATCCTGTGGTAAATCACTTGGTGGAAACATGTTGGGGGAAAAAAAATCCTATTTTTAAGCTTGCACATATTTAAAGCTCTTTAAAAAGAATGAGACTGTTAAACAGTTTCTCTTCTTTCCTCAGTACAAAAATTTCAGCTTGCTAGTGAAAAATAAATTCCACTCTGTTGGGATTGATCCAAGAAAAATAAGGCCTGAAATTTCTCAGTGCTGCTGGCAGTACATCCCAATTCTCCCGAGGCGTGTCTGAAACCAGCTCCTAGCACAGAGCAGTGCTGCCAAAATAAAAGTCTGCAGCCAAATTCATGACTTCTGTCGGAGCAGAAACTCACAGGGTTGCTATTTTGCAGGAGATGGAATAATGGGAATTTTCAACATTAAATAAATATGCAAATCCCTTCTCTCCTCACACAGCAGCAACAAGAAATCCCCCCCAGCTGGGATGTGTGAACAGGCTCTGAGTGCTGCTGTTTCCTTCTGATCCCAATCTTGGCAGCCCTTGACTCCTTATCTCGTACCTGGTTGTGTTTCCACTGCCAGAGGATGTCGTAAGGCAGCTGGAAGTCGATTCTCTTTTGTCTGAGGTACTTCCCTGAAACAAAAAGGTTTGTAAGTGGCACACACTCACAGCCACGTGGCTGAGAGGACGGGAGCTGCTGCAGGCACCTGGCCAGGCTCTGCCAGGGCCTCTCAGGGCTGCAGAGCACAAAGGAGAGGGCAGAACCCTCTGAGAATGTTCTGGATGGCAGGGGAGAGCCCCAGGACACAGCCCCGGGTCCTGCTCTCCTGTCCTGCTCAGGAGGGGCCTCCATGGGAACGGGATGGGATGGGAAGGAGCTGGGTCAGAGCCCAGCACAGCCAGCTCTGGACAGCACTGACCACAGCCCTGGACAGGACTGACCACAGCCCCAAACAGCACTGACCACAGCACTGACCACAGCCCCAAACAGCACTGACCACAGCACTGACCACAGCCCTGGACAGGACTGACCACAGCCCCAAACAGCACTGACCACAGCACTGACCACAGCCCCAAACAGCACTGACCACAGCCCTAAACAGCACTGACCACAGCCCTGACCACAGCCCCAAACAGCACTGACCACAGCCCTAAACAGCACTGACCACAGCCCTGACCACAGCCCCAAACAGCACTGACCACAACTGTGTGAGGGCACTACAGCCAACACCTGACAGGACTGACCACACCTGACAAAAACGACCACAGCCCTGTCCTGGAAGCTCTCCTGAGTTTTCCTGTGCACAATCCAACACTTTTACACCCAGGACAAGACCTGCACTGCCCACACAGGCTGGTAAATCACCATACTGTACTCAAAGAAATCAAATCAGTTTTGAAAATAATCTCCCAGCCTGTTCCCGTGACCTTTCCCAGAAGAGATTTAAGAATGAATTCAGACTTGGCAAACACATTCCTAGATTTTTTGGAAAGGCTTCAAGGGGCTCTGTATTTTCAGCAATAACTGGAACTCGTTTTAGACAGGAGTTCCTGCTTTCACTGCAGATTTTGGCTCTGTTCTATCATTCCCTGTCACCCCTAAAAGACACAGACCCATTACATCATTCACACCAGACCCGAGGGCTGACACTGGTTAGTTCCAGCCAAGATTCAACATTCTCTGATCATTTTGCTGGAATCCTGTGTCACAAAACTGCAGGGAGCAGAGTGCCTAGGTTGAGGTGTCAGGCCCAAGCCTACTTTTTTCCCCCCCAGCTTTTCTAACTGTTAACAAATGCTTTTATATCCCTCCAGCAATGCTCTGAGGGTTCATATAAATTCACACGCATAACCTCACCACTGGAAAATAAAAATGGTAATGTTTTCCTTACAATTTACCCCTAAATTACTTTCCATTTTCAATGCCTTATTCATCCCTAGCAGGTTCCAGGAAAGAGCTAAATCTGCTGGGAATTTGCTTTCACTTCTATGACCTCAGCAGGCCAAACAAAAGGCTCTTTCAGGTGCCCTGGCACCGGGCCTCCAGCGCAGGGAAGGTCCCTCCAGCCCTCCTCGAGTGGGCACCAGTGCAGTCCCCTGGCAGAACCCCAGTCCTGGGCACTGCCCTGGGGTTAAACCATCCCCAGGCACCCCTGGAGCCACAGGAGCAGCTGCAGGGCAGGACCAACAATGTGGCTTAGGAACCTGGTGAACGTGGTTTTATAACCCCATTCAAAAAGGAGCTGAGCAAGGGCACATTTTGAAGAATTTAAATTGTCACCTTCAGCTCTGAAACTTGTTTTGTGGCTCCTGATTCACATGGATCTGTCCAACTGCTCTGCCTTGCTGTGCAGTTGTGCAGGGAGCCAAAAACAGATCAGTTACAGGAGACAAACCAGTGTTTGATGGGACAAAGATTCCTACTGAACAACGTGGAATTCCCCAAACCTGCTGGGCGTGACAGGACTTGCAGCAACAAAACCCAGCACTTCAAAAGCTGAAACAATGACCTGAGAAGCAGGAAATTACTCAATCTTGGTTTAACCTGGGAAATGGTATGAGCTGCAAAGAGTGGGAGCTCTGGACCAGGCCCCCAGCCCAGTCCCTGGGAGCAGCATCCTGAGCTCCATCCCCTCCGAGGGCCTGGGACACACTTGGGTTATGGCTTCTTTCCACAGGCACTTCCCTGCAAGGGTTTGGAGCAACCTAGGCTATGGAAGGCCAAGGAACAGGGTGGAACAAGATGACTTAAAGGGTTCCTATCCACCCAAACCATTCCATGGTTCTGTGAAATCCTAAATATAATTTTTTTCCTACCCAAGACCCAAAAATGGGGATGAAGTAAAAACAAAGATAACAGCAAAGCTTTTAATTCTTCCTCCCTTTTATCTCTGTGTAAAGACAGACACCATTAAGTGCATGGGGACATGGGGGAATTTAGCATTCCATGCTCAGCTTTTGGGATTTAAATGGTCATAACTGCCTGTGGCTATTCTGCTGTACTCTTATTTGAGGTGAAGACTATTGCTCTGCAGTTCATCCAAGGACTATCACAGTTAAAGCATGGTATTTTCTGACACATGAAAAAATCAAGAACAATGTTTTAAGCTAAAAAAAGCCTCTCCAGTCAAACTGGGGAACACAGAGGGATGAGTTGGCAAAGCTCATGTGCCAAAAGCCACGAGTGACCTGGCAAGTGATAAAACCAGAGAAAAGCAGAAGCTGTGCAGGCCCCCCAGGGCCACATCTGTCCCAACAATGCAAACACAGGTGAGGTACCCACCAACGTGGATGGGGGCTGGGAACAGCCCGTGCTCGTGCTCCCCTGGGGTGTATTCCAGCTTCTCCTTCTTCAGCTGGATCAGGCGGCTCTTGGGGCTGTGGAGGACAGGACAGAACCAAAACATCACCATGGGGAACATCTGTCACTTGCAAGACATGCATTTTCTGTTTTAGTTAAGGCACAAATGTCTGGAGAATCAGGCAAGAGAGGAACAACAGAAATGGCCAAAGAACTGCTTTCCAGGGTGCCTGTCAAACACACGATCCCAGCCCTCCCACAAGGGAGTTTTTCTCCATAAATACTGCTAAGGCAACACCCAATGGGGCACCACTGACTTTAAATGCTCAGCATGTGATATAAAGGTAAAAACTAAAACTACACAAATAAAAGACAACTGGCAGATCCTGTCTGGTGGTTTCACCGAGAAACAGGACATGTGACACATACAGAGCCCTGCTCTCTCAATTCCCTAAAAAAACCATTCATGTGCTGCCCTTTAGAAGGCTGCTCATCAGGAAAGGCAGAAAAAGAACAGGAATCAGGACAGAAACTTTAAAAAGCAGTAAGACATCCCTTTGCAGAAAGAAAAATTGGAGTATGAAATCAGAATGGTTGTATGGGTCAGGCAGGTGACAGCTCTGTAATCTGGTGTTTATAAACATCTCCTCCTGGCCAACAACAAACCTTGGAAAACAGAATCTGAAACAGTTATATTTAGAACTGCAGCCCTGCAACATTTAAAGGAGACTTCTAAATGTCAAACATACCAAAGATTATATGATATTGAAGACTACTGAAATTTACTCGAGTTTTTTAAGGGATCTATTTTAAGAACTGGACAAGTAACACAAAGATGGCTCAATAAAAAATGTGATATTATTAACTAGTGAAGGAAAAATGCAAGTTAAAAACTAATTTTGAGACACAGATACAAAAACTGGAAATAGTTAGGAAGAAATTCTTCCCTGTGAGAGTGGGGAGACCCTGGCACAGGGTGCCCAGAGCAGCCATGACTGCCCCACCCCTGAATTTGTTTAAGGCTGGATGGGGCTTGGAGCAGCCTGGGATAGTGGAAGGTGTCCCTGCCCATGGCAGAAGGTGGAACAAGATGAGTTTTAAGGTCTCTTTCAACTCAAACCACTCCATGATTCTGATTCCAAGCCAGCTAGTTAGACCTGGGTGACACCTCACCAACCATCAGGGAAATGACAATTTCCACCAGCCCAGACTGTCACCAACAACAGGGAGCTGGGCAAGGACATTCCTGAGCATCTGACACACTGACACATAAGCCTGCTACACGAAAGATTGGACTTGATGATCTCAGAGGTTTCTTCTACCCTTAAACACTCTCTGATTCTGCAAGAAACGCTTCCCACTCTACAATCCATTGCCTCAAGCTGTTTGGTTCAGTTTCTGTAGGGATGAATTTCTGACACCCATTTTGGTGCACTCCCCACCAAGAGAACTAAACTGGCCTCTGTGCAGGCTCCAAGTAACAGGGCAGTGGCCAAATGACATTTTTGTAGATTTTGTACCACTCTGCAGGGACTGAAGACCACGTTTAGTCTCAAAATGTCAGTCTGAAGTCTGAGGCAAACTAAGGGAACAAAGACCACACCCACAGCTGTCTTCCCTGTTCCTTCACTTCTCTCCATCACTCTCTTTCCTTTTTTTCTGTTCCTCCACTCCAGCTTCCAGTGTCTTTACACTCTGACCATACTGGCTGGATTACTTCTCTGTGGAATTACATTTTTGAAGTGTGGAGCCCCTCAGACCACAGTTTGATGAACATTTTAAGAGGGGATAAGCCAGCTTTGATGCTGATCTGACCACTGCTCTGCCTGCAGGGTTAACTGCTCCAGGGAGCCTCCAGTGGAAGGCTTGATTCCATCCAACCACTGTCCCACCTGCTCATCAGGATGGGACAGCACAAGAACAGGAATTTGCACAGAGGTGAGGAGAAAGCACAGCTGATTCTTTTGGTGTAACATCAGCTCATGCCAACATCAGGCACCACCTGCTGAACTGCAATTCATGTCCTGCTCAAGTATCAAAATAATGAATTTTTTAAATACGCTACAACATTTTAATTAATTGCTAATTTACCAATTATGATTTTTTTTTTTTTTGCTGAACTGGACTTTGCAGACCACTCCTCTGGGAAAGCAACTGCTGATACAGAGAACAACTCCTGCAGAAGATCTTGCCTTGTTTTCAAAGCTGCAGCCTTGTGCAACCACAGACTGAACATCTCTCCAGCACCAGGCCTGTGGAATTCCAGAGGGACTGGGACTCCTGTGGAGGTTACAGCCATGCTGCCTACAAAATTACAGCTGGAAATGAGGTAGAACTGAGACTGACTCAGGAACCATTCCTTTTATCCTTAGTTCATTTGCAAAGTATCAAAACTTGAGCTTCACTATTTTAACAAGGTCTCCAGATGGAGAGCAGCTGGAGTCAACTCCTGCTGAGGCAAACTGTACATGGCTGCAGAGAAATCAGGTACTTTTAAAATACCTTTTGAAAATCAACTCTTGACATCTCTTTTAACAGTCCAGCAACACTGGCCAGGTCAGGCCAAACCTTTCCTGTGCTGTTGTTGAGCAGCTGGATGTGAATGAGGCAGGGACAGGCTGTGACTTGTACAAAGCTCAGTGCAACCTTCACTGCCTCACACGTCCCCGTGACATTTAGGAATTATTTAGGAAGGATGATTTAGAGCAGGAAAATGGTGTTTAAGGCAAAGTGTCTGCAGTGAACACTGCAAACAATTACAGAAAAGCAGTGAGTACAACCCACTAATGGAACACAGTGACTGTGAGAATGGGGACAGGGACCAACTCTCACTGTGACAGCACTAGAGGGTGCCCCACGATCATAGAGCTGCCTTTTCCTTCTCCACTCAGATCAGGTTTTCAAACTCCTACAGCAGGAAGTTACATAAGTAATGGGATAACAACATGAACTTGTGCTCTCCTCTTACTCTGTTTCCAAATATCCAACCATATGTCTGACCATGCAGTAGAATGGGAACAGCACATCAAACCAGATAAAAATCTAATTACCAAAAAAGTGACTGCTGTTCTGTGGATTTAGTCTGCTGAACCAACTTGGTAAAGTGACTCAGTGCCATGGAATGGTGGGATTAGCCCCTCAGGCTGCAAAGGAATCCTCAGTGGAGATAGCCACAGCTCTGTCTCCTTGCCCAGCTATGCAGGTCCATGCCCTGCTTCAGTGTCAGTGTGCCAACGGTGCAGAGGCAGCTCACATGGTGAGGGCAGCATCTGCTTCCTTGGAAGGGTGAGGTTCCTCAGTGTCCATAAGCAGCTCATCCCAAACCCCAGTATCAGAGCAGAGAAGAACTCAGCAGGTGGAACAACAGGCAAAGGGAAGACTTCCAGCCCTCTGGAAGTGATTTACAACTTCCTCCTGAGCAGCAGTGGAGGAGCAGCTCCAATCTTTGCTCTGTGTGGGCAGAGAGCACCTGAGGGAATGGCTGGAGCTGTGTCAGGGAGGTTTAAGTTGGATATCAGGGGAAGATTCATCCCCCAGAGGGTTCAGGCACTGCCCAGGCTCCCCAGGAAATGGGCACAGCCCCGAGGCTGCCAGAGCTCCAGGAGCCTTTGGACACTGCCCCCAGGCACAGGGTGGGATTGCAGGAACTGTGCACAGCTGGGAATTGGACTCCATTATCTTTGTCAGTTCCTTCCAACTTAGGAACACTCGAAGTTCCAAATATTTGCACTAAAGAAAGGAGAAGACTCTCTCAGCTCCTCTCCTAAGGCAACATGATGAAACTGTGAAAGTGTGAGATTTGAACAGCAGTGACAGACCATCCAAGTGGTGAAGTTTTAGCACACCTCTTTAAAACAGGTGAAATTCAAGTGGTCTCACTTTGGTCAGACTGAGATCTTTGTTTCTTCCTTAGTCTTGACCCTTTCACTGATTCTTTCATTCTACTACCTTTTTTTAGATTACATTACTACCTAATTTTAGATTAGAGAGTACTGGCAGTTTCCCAGTGGTCTCTGTAACATTTTAAAGTGGTCTACAACATAGTGAGAAGGTGCCAGATTTTCTCTCTTTTCAATCTGTCAGATGATATTGGAACAGAAGCACAAATTCCTGACTTCAACTCATTTGTTCAGATGGCATTAGAAAACGTGTGACTACAAAGGGAAGGGACAGAGGGAGGTGTCCACATTCTAGTGGACACCAGGCTGCAAACCAACCAGTGGGAAAAATAAAGAAACACTGGATTATTTTACCCTAAACATCTCAGAGAAAATAGAGATGAACTTCACTGAACTGTGAAATGAACTGGGTGCATGTCTGGAATTCTTTCACACAGAAGATGACCAGTTGTCACCACTCAGCCAATGAAAACAGGAACCCAATGACCCCTTCTCTGCAGACACTGCTCAGACCCTGCACACATCCAGCTCTCCCAGCACTTGCATTGCCAGGACCACTCAGACTCTTGAATAAATCTCTTACCTTCTTCAAAGCTGCTAACCAGAAACACTTTCAGACTGCTCCAGGCTGCTGTCTGACTGGGGTTACATTTTACATCCTCACTGGGTCAGGTTCTGACAATTACCATGCATGTTATTTTCCACAAGCTTCAATTCAGTTGATGGTTTCATTTCACCTACTCAGGAGTGGCAGCTCTTTATGGCTCTAGCTGAAAAGAGAGTTTCCCCTGGACTATCAGAGAGAAGTTTTGCTCTGTTTTACTTACTCTGTTGTTTTGTACACATCAGAGTAGAGCCCAGCCTTCTGGTATTTCTTCTTTGGGGGTCGAGGGGCTTTCTTCTCACGCTGGGTTAGAGGAGGCAAAGGCTGCTCAGGGGTTTCAGATTCAGGTGGTTTCCCAAGGGCCTCATGTGGACTGGGAGGTTCAGCTACTGTCTCAGAGAAACTGGAAGAAAGAGTAGAGATAGAAAATTCACCTTCCCATTAAGATAATCTCACAGTATTTCATTATTCCTCTCTTGAATCTGGTCAGCAGAAAAAGTCCATGTTACTGAATTTCTGTGTGTCTCAACTACTTTAAAAAATTCAACTCAACGACCATGATCAAGTGGGAGTTAAGCATAATCATAAGAAAAGTATGATTTTTTTTTCTGTGATATTATTATTACAAAAAGAATGTTGTTTGTACTGCTCATGTTTATCCCTGGGAGCCTCAGCTGAGTAATTCAGAAGGCAGCTCTTGCTCTCTGCTTTTGCACTTTAAAACCAGCACATGGTAACCCTTTCCTCAGCCTCCAGGAGAGTCACAGAGCAGCCCCTGAACACGTGGTGCCAGCAGCACCCTCACAGCAGCCATTTCTGGAAATGAGAACTCCTGACAGAGTTTGATCTGTTTATTGATGACTTTGGGGACAAGCATGAGAAGATGAGATCAGAGAGAGATTTTTGTTGTGTGCCTTTACCAGTGACTGCACAGGTGCATCCCTTAACTCCTCCCTGCTGCTTTAATCTTTATCTGCTGTACATCACTTGACCTCACTTTACATCCTGTATTGCCTGTAAGTATTTGTTTGTGATCTACATGAGTAGATCCCACGGCACAGGCAACCCTTCAGGGCTCCTTTTTCCACACAGGATGAAGGAACCATGTGTGGCACCTCATCAATAACCCTGTTACCAACTCCATAAACATGTCCTTCCCCAACACAACACAGTTTTAGATCACCTGAGATTCCCATTTCTGGGGTGGTGTTCAAGAAGACTCTGAACACACGTAAGGCTGACATGTTGATTCCCTCTACACTGAACTCCTTCATCAAATCAAGCAGAAGATTCCTTCAATGACTGAAATGTTCTAAAACCAACTGAGCTACAAAACTGCAAAGGAAATCACCTCTTATTGCTCTCCTGCTCATCTTCAGGCAAAGACTTGTGTCTCTTCCTGGCCTGCTCCTCCGGCAGCCACCTCTTCCTCTTCCAGCCTTTGTGGTGCTCAGGGCTCAGGCTGACGCTCTGCACCACGGCCTCGATGACGTCTGTGATGGTGTCAGGGCCCAGGTGCAGGGGGCTGCTGCTCTGCTCGCTGCCCTGCAGCTCCTGGCTGACCATCCTGGCGGCCTGCAGGGCCTGCATGGACACCACGGCCTGCATCGGGTACTTGCGCGGCCGCCCCGGCCGCCGCTTCACGAAGTTGTTCCCTGTCCTCGACTGCCTCTGCAGTTTTTTGGCTTTCAGGATTTTGTTGACGTGGTCCAGATTTTTTTTTGTGGCCAGGATCTTGTTGTAATTGCACATTTTCCTCGCTTGGCGCTGCATGGCCTCCACCATGCTCCTCTTGAGGTGCCTGGGGGAGTAGGTGCCGGGCAGGCGCTCCTGCAGCAGGGAGAGCTCGCTGCTGCCCATGGCCGGAGCCCCCAGGCCGTCCTGCTTGCCCAGGGCTCTCTCCCGGGAGTGGCTGCGGCCAGGGCTGGCTGCTGGAGGGGCAGACACGCTGGCCATGACGGACTCCAGGCTCTTGTCCAGGGCGGGGGGCCCGTCCTGCTGGGCCATGCGCTGCAGCAGCGAATCCACCGAGTCCTCGGCCAGGCGGGAGCCCCGGGCCGGCGCCTGCAGCCCTGAAACACACACGGCAGTGACGCTTTAGGACTGCAGCTGGGGTATTCTACACGTATTTATCACCCTGCAACTCCTTAGTGTGTAACTCTGAACTCCATACAGTGTCAGCTACAGCTCTCCCATTTTGCTCAGACACAATTCCTCCCCAGGTCTGGCAATCCAGCACTCCTCACTTTTCCATGAGAAATGTGTAAGAGCCTGATGGAGACACGGAGGCTGCAGCCAGCTCTGGAAATGCTGTTTTATTGCACAGATGAGGTTACAGCAGCTGAGGGTCGTGGCTGAGCCCATTGCTGCTGGCTATAGGCAAGCTGTGTGTCCTGAAGCCCAATTCTATTCATGTCACAAAGCATGATCTACTTTTCATTACAGAGCATCTTAATGAACCACCAATCAACACCATACACAATACTTTTTACATTTAAGCATAACTTATCAAAAACTGCTAAAATTATCATATTATGTTAGTGACTAGCCAATTATTTTAGTAGCTACATGTTAAACTTTGAGACTTGTTTTGCAGTAAAATTTTCCTTTAGCTTTAGTAAAAAAAAATCTTTTTCTCTGCTTATACTTTTTTGTTTAGTAGAAAACATGCCTTATTTGAAAAAGACTTTTTCTTTTTTTAGTAAAAACATCTTTTGCTTAAAGTAGATTTATCCTTTACTCTAAACTATAAAAGCCTTCCAACTCACTTGCTCTTTGCCTTCTAGTTGCCCAGTAAGACTGACTCAGCAATTCTTTTCTTCTATATTAAAACTTGCTTTCATTCCTATAGAACCTGCTGTATATCTGTAAAACTTCTATGTTAAATTTTCATCCTTCCCCACATAATGTAAATAAAAGTGAGTTGAGGGGAGCAAACTTGGGGTAAATTACTTCATTACCTGGAACTGTAATTGAAGATTAATCCCCAATATGCACATGGACCTGTAGTGGTTTAGATTTATCAATTTTAATATATTTATTTTTTGTTGTGAGATAGGATTAGGAGCAAAAGCAAGGCAGGCCTAAAACTTAAAAGGGTGTAAAGAAAACTTTTATTAATAACACAGAGGAATAATAAATCCAGAATAAAATTTTTAGACCATCTCTCCTCCCTTTTCTCACACTTTTTTTTCAACAACAATATATAGAAACACTTTAGTCAGTTATCAGTCTTAAAAATCTGACACTGATTGGTCCTTGGCAGGTACAAGGGACTCTGCCCAGGTAAAAATTTCAGGAAACCTTTACAAACCACCACAGGACCAAACTGCATACATATGCATACAGACCTCTGACCATCATCCATTTTTTGGGTGTAGCCCCTGGGGGGCTTTGTCTGCCCAAAATGCACTGAAAGCCCTTCAATAAATATAATCTCTTTTTATTCCCTTAATTTTGTCTGGCCTCTGTTTTTAGGTAGCCCCAAGAAGGCACCAGAGTGGGGATGGGAACAAAAACATGGAGCTAAAACACAATAGCTGTATCAGCTGACAACATCTGGGACTGCCCAGAACACAAATGTTCTTGTTTGTTGACAAGATTTTGTAATATGGACAGGGACCCAGTGACACAAGCCAGTCACATTTCATATCATCACTTTTAACATGCATTTATTTTCTCTTTATGCCCACATAATCCCCCACTTCAACAGCAAAAAGCAATGAGGGTTCACATGGTCCTAAAGTTTCTTTCTATTCAACACTAAAAATACAAAGCACTCTGTGCACATAAAAACTCAATCCTGATAAAAAATGGAGCAATAATTTAAATATTTTTAAACTAATTTTTCTTTTTTTTGTAATTTGGAAGTACTGAAACAACTATTTCCATTGCTCTTGCAGTTTTTTATCAAATAGACAAGGCTAAGGATGACAGAACTGATTTGACAGAGGTAAATCAAAGTATCTGGACAATAGAGAAAAGCTAATTTACACAGGAAGTAAATTTAGATCTTACTTTTAAAACTGTTACATGCTTTAGAGCTGCAGATTGGTGCTGAAAAAGAAAGTTTCCAGGTCAACCATGTAGATTATGCTGCATTAAAAAGGGATTTGTTCCAAACCAAGAGCTTCCCAAAGCTGCCCTGCTGCTCCTTAGTGATAACATTCCATCAGAAGAAATTCTGTTCTTTCTGCAATGAAATGGATGCTGCCTTCTCACAAATACATCACAAGTGTGCATTAGCATTGACAAAATGTTCCTGTAATCGTGGCCAATTACTTAGATCAGATCTCTTAACCCAGTGGGGCCCAGGCTGGAGCCTGAGCAGCACATCCTGGTGTCAAGGGAAGTGTTAAAGGAAGACAACAAAATGTGTTTATAAAGTGCTCTAGCACCTGACAGGAGGGAGATTATTTGTTAGATGACAGAGATAAAGCATAACCAGTTTAAATATTTTCTAGCCTTCTAGCTATTCTTGAAGTATTTTCTAGTTTAAATATTTTCTAATATTTTTCCAGTGCTCAGCAGTCCAATTGTGTTACTCTGGAGAATGCATTCCTCACTGAGATTCCAAAGTCAGGAGTTTGTAAGTGCAAATGAAAAGGTGCTTCAGAGAGTGCACAATTTGGAGGAAAAGAGTCAGCAAAACATGTTTTAAAAATCCTCCTCTGGACAATGCACAGCAGGACAAGAGAAGCCTCCTGCTGTGAGCTGACACGGACACCCCAACACCTCCGAGACAACTGGAAGGATTTAAACTTCCAGCTCTGCATTTCAGATGAAATAATAAAGATAAACTACCTTTTGTTTTCTTCTGGCCCTTAGAGGCACGTGGGGATGGAGCTGGGGCTCCCCACAGAAGCTACCTGCTCAGTGACCCTTGAGCAGCAGCACATCCCAGGGGTGTCCTGTCACTGCTCTGACCAGAGGGCTGGGACACTGCAGGATGTGACCCAGGACAGCTGCAGCTCCTCTCTGACAAACACTGAAACCCACACACATTCCACATAATACAACAAGGACTGATCCTCTCAGCTGCATCATCACTTGGGTGACTTTGAAGTTGATAAACTTGTGATTCATGTCATTCCAATGCACAAAACACTCCTCAACTTTAAAACTTCCTGTTTCCAGTTATAACAACTGCAGCTGCCCCCCTCAAGTGAGCAAGGGCAAGAAAGTGAACGAGACAGAGGAAAAAGGAAGATCCCTCTCCCACTGCAAAGGACTTTCTGCAGCATAGGCTGAATGGAGCATCTGTTGCAAACATCTGTTTAAAGCAGGGAGGAAATGGCATTTTTGGCACATCCTTCCTAGATGGAAACCATAACTAGTTCTAAGTTACAATCCTACATATTTGCAGTCAATTTGAGTGTCTAAGCATGTCTGAATTCTGGTAAGAGGAGTGCTTCTGCAACTGAGCTTCTTACAAAATGGGTCAACCTGCTGGATTTTCTTCTGTCCAATCCTAGGGGAGCTCACATTCCATTTTTACTGCACCACAGAATGGTCTGGGCTGGAAGGGACCTTAAAGACATCTCCTTCCACCCTCCTGCCATGGGCAGGGACACCTTCCACTGGAGCAGGTTGCTCAGAGCCCACTGCAGCCTCTCCTGCTACCTGGGATAGCCCCTGGGTGACAACATGTAGGAAATGAACATCTTCAGATCTTCCCTGTGACAATTTGGGCAACAGATGTGACAATGTCATAGGGGTAAAATGTGACTGACAGCAACACAGAGTCACACACACACACTGTGTCTGCACAGCTCTGACCTGACAGAACAAAGCTCAAACACACAGAACCATGGAACCACTGAGGTTCATGGTTCAAAGACCTCCAAAAGCATCGAGTCCAACTTCTGACCAATCTCCACCTTGTCCCCAGCCCAGAGCTCTGGGTGCCACCTCCAGGGATGGGGATCCAAACCTCCCTGGGCAGTTCCAATCCCTGACCACCCTTTCCATGGAGAAATTCCTGCTGCTGTCCCCCCTGACCTCCCCTGGCCCAGCCTGAGGCCGTTCCCTCTCCTCCTGTCCCTGTTCCCAGATCCCAAATCCCCCCGGCTGTCCCCTCCTGTCAGGGAGTTGTGCAGAGCCACAAGGGCCTCCCTGAGCCTCCTTTTCTCCAGGCTGGGCCCATTTCCTGCTCCCTCATCCCTCAGATGACCCTCTAGAGCTCCAGTGCCCTGTCAGGAGGGAGAACTTTTCCCTTCCTCATGACCTGCAGGGAACGTCAGCCCCTCACTGTCCTGCTGCAACATCCACTCCAGCTCACCAGGATCCTGTACCCAAGATCTGCTCTTGGATCATGGACTTGATGAGATGCTACTTTCAGCACTTGCATTATCTCTCTCCCATGAGCATTTCTGACCTGTCTGGGGGCATTCACAGCTGTGCCATTACTGATGGCTGGGATGAGCCACGTGTCATCCTCCATCACCTTGGCACGATTCTCACATGTGAGGAAGAAAACCCCACAGCACAGCCTGGCCTGATCCTCCTGTGACCTGCCCAGGAGCCTCCAGAGCAGTCACAGAGTCAGGGTCTTCCTCAGGGAGGAATTAATTTATTCCTCTATTTCACAGATTAACTGTAATGTCACAGGTCTGGATTAAAGCACTGAGCTCCACAAGGCCTAACTTAACCGGGTGAGGAACCAAACCCTGCCCTGCCACAGCTGTGCTGCTGTTTCTCTGAGCACCAGCTCAAGTCTCCCTATTCTACACCCAAAATGTCAGAGGAAAAACTCAGTATCTGCATGGGCTGAAGTTCTCACAGCCATGCTGGGTCTCAGCACAGCTCTGAGCACACAGGGATCCCAAAACCCAGGCCCCTGAGTAGGACTTGCCTGGAGAAGAAGTGCTCTCCGACGTGGATCTCTTCCTGGAAGGGCTGCAGTTTGTGCTCTCCGACTGCCTCTGCGAGGGCTTGTCCTGGCTTGGCAAAGTGCCTGCAAGGCAGATCAGGGAAAGGCACAAAAAACAACATTTCAGTCTGGCTGGGCCAATACCACACTAAAGACTCAAACTGAGGTTACTCTGGAGTGGCTTCAGGAACACCTGTGTGCTCCCATGAATGCAGGGGAAGGATGGGAAGGAAACAATGGCAGAGATAAAAAAGCCATAAATAAAGCCATGTAATATTAACCACCAGAATTAGCCTGTATGTGAGAAAAGAAAACAACCCCCCACATATTCCTATTCTCCACTGAATCCAAACTCCTTGATTTTCAAAAGAGTTTGAAAAACACCTCTGCAGATTACCAAGACCAACCACCCTGCTCAAAACAGGGGCCACCACATTCTGCTGGGTTTTCCATTATCTCCACCATCTGCCATTCCCTCACTTTCTCCTTCTGCACAAACAGAATTCCCTGAACTCCAGTGGGTCTCCTGCTACTGGGCACCACCAGGACCAGCTTAGCTCCTTTTTCTTCATTCCTTCCCACTTGGAACACGGACACACTGGGAAGAGCTCCCTTTGTGCATCCTCTGTTCCAGGCTGGTGAATTCCAACTCTCCCAGCCTCTCTGGATGCCCAATCCCAGCTGTCCCAGCCCTCTGGATAACTCCTGTCACCAGACTCACTGCAGCATGCCCATGTCCCCCTTGGCATGGGCAGCCAGAGCTGGACACAGCAGTCCAGGTGTGGCCTCCAAGGGTGGAGAAGGAGGGAATAACATTGTCCTCATCCCCCTGGTGCTGCTCCTCAGAGAGCCTCTCCAGCCCATCCTGCCACTGCTGGTCCCCACGTGTGCTGGCACTGTCCCTCTCAACCACTGTGCCACCATTCTGGGCACTGGGAAGGAGGTGAAACAGTGCTGGAACCCAGACTGATCCCTGGGGAACTGAGTGGCTTTGTACTGCTGATCCCATCCCTCAGTGCTGGAAGGCCACCTCATTCTGCAAAAGCATTCCCTTCCCCTCCTTGGGCAGAACTGCTCACCAGGAACTGCAGAAAGGTAAAGAGCTAAAAAAAATTACTAAGATTTTAAAATTATTTAGATTTGTCCCTTGCTGTGCTGCTCTTCCTTTTTCAAAATCCTGTCACAATAAAAACCACAAACATTTCTACTCCAGTCCATCATGGCAAATCTGTCAAAGCCCTGGGGCCTAAACAAGTGAGGATGATGATTATCTACACACAGATCAGCACTGGATTTCAGGCACCTGCAAAGCACATTTCACTCTGTGTTCTGAGCACACAGGGCTTGCTGGTACTTGCTAAATCCTTGGATGATGTCACCAGGCAGCAGGAAGCACAATTACCATTCCTTGAGTTAAAACCAATTTTAGAAAGATACAGGAATCCCACGACTGCTGCAGGGTGAAGGGACAGGGCTGGGAATGGCAGCTCTGCTGAGAGCACAAGCAAAGACCTATTTTTGTTTCCCTTTTCACACAAAAATATTTTCTTACTGTAAACTGCTTTATTTTCCTAAAATTTCAACTTTTAGAGAATCCCAATTACTCTTGAAAGCAAAGGCTGTGGGAGTCATGAAAATGTCATAGAAAAACCTGGTATTGCAGATACGAAAATGCTGAGATATTAAAAACTCAGATCAGTATAAAACCCCAGATAAGCAAAAATGCACATGGCAGTGTGAGAGGAGAATGTGCATATCCTGAAAGTATCTGTAAGACAAAATCCAGGATGCAAAACCACAGATTTCTGCAGTTCCCCTTCAAAATATAGTTCATAATGAATGAGCTCTTTGGTTCTGAGCTCTTCCTTCCTCACAGAATCCTCCAAAAGGCAACAATAGGACACTGAAGTTCTGCCCAAAATCCCTCCCCTGCCCATGGCCTGGGGCTTCAATGCCTCAGGAGAAACCCCAAAGTGTGTGATGGTGGGAGAATCCTTGAAAGCACCAAACTGATTCACCAGAATCTCTGGGAAAATCTCCTTTTAGATCCTCTCTTGCCTCAAAGTTTGGAATTTTTTTAATCATGGGCACTCTTAGCTCCTGATGTAACGCCTGGGACTAGTGGAGGGAATGAACAACAGCACTTTTCCAAAGATTGCAGCCTCTCAAGAGGGCAGAGGGACAGCCCTCTTTTTCATGAAGGGCAGCATCACAAGGTCCTGGACACTGTCTCAGCCTGCAACTCATGTTCCTGGTGATTTTCCTCACAGCATCCCGCTGCAGGATGGTGCTGGTGGGCTCTCCCAGCAGCTCTGGTACCTGCAGTTCCCAGCACACATGGGGGAAGCACCTGCAGCAGAGCAGAGCTGAGCTGAGCTGAACTGAATTGGGCTGAGCTGTGCTGAGCTGAACTAAGCTGAGCTGAACTGAGCTGTGCTGAGCTGAACTGAGCTGAGCAGAGCAGAGCTGTCCTGGCTCCAGATGGGACAGAGTGAATTGTCCCACAGGCTGATTCAGCTGTCCTGGTTCAGGATGAGGATGATGCTGGACACACCCCAATGTTTACTGGTGCCCAGCAGTGCTCACCCTCAGCCCAGAACTCTCCCAGCTGTGCCAGCAGTGCCAGGACAGCTGACCCCAGCTGGGCAGAGGATATTGCACAGCACAGAGTGTCCTGCCCAGTGGGGGTGGCTGGGGATGGGCTGGGCATTGGGTGGGGAGTGACTGCACTGGGCATCACTTGTGCTTCCAGGGGTTTATTCACAGAATCCTGGAGTGGTTTGGGCTGGGAGGGACCTGAAGCTCATCTCACACCATTCCCTACCATGGGAAGGGACACTTTACACTATTCCAGGTTGCTCCATGCTCCAGTTGGTGCTGGGCACTGGCAGCAGGTCCTGAGCAACTCTACCAGACATCACTTGTGCTTCTTGGGCTTTATTTCTCTCTGTTCTTTTTATGACAATTATTACTACTGTTATTATTATATATAATTTAAGTTATTAAAGAGTATTCTTATCTCAATCCATGAGTTTCACTTTATTCTGACCCTCTGCCCACCCATCCCTCTGGGTTCAGGGAGCTGCTGAGCTGCCCAGGGGTTACACTGACAGCAGGTCTGTCACTCCAGGGTGACTCTTCTTCCTGAGGAACTCCAAGATGCATTGAATTCATAAAGTCTACACTAAACAAGTACCCTGGGAGCTGGGATTGAAAACAGAAATTAAACAGCAGGAGTCAGTGTTCAAAGTGGGAATGGGCTGTAATTCATAACAGGGGAAAAAAAGAGGGAGAAGGTTTTGGAGGTCACAGGGATGGCCTGGCAGTGCCTGTGTTGCTGGCAGGGGGTGGCACATCCCGGGGGTGTCACCGCCAGTGTCACAGGGGCTGTCACCGCCGGTGTCCCAGGGGCTGTCACTGCCAGTGTCACAGGGGCTGTCACCGCCGGTGTCCCAGGGGCTGTCACTGCCAGTGTCACAGGGGCTGTCACCGCCGGTGTCCCAGGGGCTGTCACTGCTGGTGGCACATCCCGAGGCTGTCACTGCCGGTGGCACATCCCGGGGGCTGTCACTGCTGGTGGCACATCCAGGGGCTGTCACCACCAGTGTCCCGGGGCTGTCACTGCCGGTGGCACATCCCGGGGGTGTCACCACCAGTGTCCTGGGGCTGTCACTGCCGGTGCCACATCCTGGAGGTGTCACCACCGGTGTGACACCCCCATCCTGCTCAGCCACCCCTGCTCCGCTCAGCTCCCCCCGCCCCACCGGGCTCGGCGGGACCCGGCAGAGGAGCGGCGGGGGCG
>VXBI01003158.1:50836-74332 GCA_013397375.1 Toxostoma redivivum
GGCGGGGCCGCCAGGGGGCGCTGCTGCCCGCCGGTCCCGCGGCCCCGGGACGGGAACGGGAACGAGAATGGGAGCTGGAATGGGAATGGGAACGGTAACGGGAATGGGAGCTGGAATGGGAATGGGAACGGTAACGGGAATGGGAGCGGGAACGGGAATGGGAGCGGAAACGGGAACGGCCGGGACAGGGACCAGCACAGGGACCGGGACCCCTCGGGACAGGGACAGGCGGGCAGGGACTGACACAGGGACCGGGAACCTTCGGGACAGGGCCCGGCACAGGGCCCGGCACCCCCCGGGACAAGGACCGGGACCCCCCCGGTGTCACCGGGACCGGGACCGGGACAAGGACCGGGACTCCCCGGACAGGGACTGGCACATGGTGCGGGTGCCCGGGTGACCCCAGGAGCCACAGCCATGCCCGTAACACCGCTTATGGCACGGGAAGGGACAGAACAGCACCTGCAGCTCACCCAGAGCGGGACCAGCCTGGCACCTGCACGCTGTGAGAGAGGCAATGGAAGTGATGGACACTGTTCAGCTGCACCAATCCCCCCAACACTGATCCCCCTTTCCTCCCTGCCAGCACTGTGGGTGGAACACACCGAGGCCACAGGAACTGTGAGCAGCACACCAAGGCACACAGCACACCAAGGCTGGGCTATGACACAGCATCAGTTGTCAAAAATAACTCCTGATGTGAGGCTGCAGAAGTTCAGGAACAGTGCCTGGGGACTTGGGATGAACAGGCAGCAGTGTCCTACAAAACTGCCCAGAACAAAAGAGCAGAGCCTCGTGACCTGCTCTGCTGTGGCTGTGCCAAGGTCACACAGCAGCCTCAGCGTGGGAACTTCCACCTGTGCTTCACTTCCCGGGAAACTCCGACCTCCTCGGGACTCCTATGTGCACAAACAACCAACACAGCTCCTTTCTAACACAGCTCAGGCACGGGCAAACCTCTGGAAATTTCTGGCATTCGCCAATATTGTCAAAAGAATTTGTTCATCCAGTCGAGACAGGTTTAGGTTCAAAAGGCTGTGGAATTTCCACATGGAATACTCTGAAATAAAGCACCACAAACATCCCCTATGGATCCCAAAAACCCATTCTGGATGGGTTCCCTGATGCTGATCCCTGAATGCTTATTCCAAGTGTCTGATCCAGCACCACTCCACCATGCACCTAAACTGCATCTGGTTTTATAAATAAACAATCTTTGATGCACCAAAAGTTTTCCCTCCATCTGTGCCTTTCCTTTAATCTTCCATGCTCAAGGATTCAGAATTAGCATTTGGCACCGTGGCTAAAACCAAAACACTCCAAACACAACGTGCAAACTGACATGGATCTAAACCCCCAAATCTGGCATTTCTCTTTCCTGGAGCTTTTTACCAGATGTGGTTTAAGTTTTCCAAGTAGTGTGGGGCACTGGGAGCTCCTTGGGAATGAGCTGGACACCAGCCAGATGCCAGCCTCACAAAACAGCCAGGTTCCAGGTGGGAATCACTGCCTGGAAGTGCTATCCCATGCCTGAGGAATCACTCAAACTTCCTGGGGCAGGGAGCAAGCAGAGCCTTCACAAAAAGCATCTCTGCTCTCCCCCTCCCTTGGGTTACTCCTCACACAAACCCAGGTCAGATCATTCACTGCAATGGAAAACATCTCAAAATTCCCAGAGCTGCACAGCTTCCCACAACCAATTCACACCTCAGAGCCAAATTTGACCCTCTGAGTGACCCAGCACTTGGAATTTCTCTTTTCATCACTGCGGGAGAAGCAGTCTCATGGCTCTGCTGCCTTCTCCACACTCCACTCACCACCTCAAGTCATTTCAGTACCAGCACAAAGAAATATGAACTTGTCAAAGATCCAGCTGTTTCTAACTGCCCTTAAAATAAAGAAGGAAAACATAAACCCCCAAATCAAGAAAAAAACCCTGTCCCCACACAGGTGTGCAGAGCAGGAGGTGGCAGGAGGCATCAGAGCAGGAGTATCCCATGGGAAGGAGCAAGATGAGAGCCAGGAATGTGAGAAGGGATTATTCAGTCCTGGCAGCTGGTTCTTGCTCTGTGAAATATTAGTCACAACTGGCTTTGGACAATGATTTAAACTTCAAGGGAGAATGTAGGCAAGAAGGGGAGAGAGAAGCAGCTCAGGCTTCCCTCACACACTGGAAGCAGGCAGGAGCACAAGCCACACTTGTCCTTTGCAGGTTATCTTTTCTTTTCCTTAATATGCAGATGACAAGTTCCTGTTCCTGCTCCTCCTGTTCCAGTTTTGCTCGAAGCGGTCAGATACATTTCCCAACTATGAATAAATCCAAAATGTCTAGGTTTGGTCTCAGGTATCCCCAGCATCAATCCCACTGTTCTGAGGTGCTGCAGGAGGCCTCAAGGCAGGGACTGAAAGTTCTGTTGCAGCAAAGATTGTCAAATAACCAAAATAGAGTTACAAGAGGAATAGGAAAGATTTTCTTAAATGGAAACATTACTCACAACAGTAGCAGCAACAGCTGGTCTGAACCAAGCAAACCAAACAGAAACATGGCTTTGAAAATATCAAAAATCATGAGGAACTTTCCCTCATTTCTCTGGAATATTAAAATTATATGGAAAAAGCAAAGCATCCTTAGCCTGTAAGGAAGCAAGAGAAGTCTGCTGGGAGGAGGGACAGAGTGCTATGGGTGGCTCTGGGGGAGATCCCACGTCAGTCTGTGCTGCCACTGCAGAACAGAGCCCTTGGTGAGAGCAGGGGCAGGGCTGCACCCCAGCACCGACCGATCCCTGCAGAGCCCAAACCCCACCTGCCCCCGGCTCCAGCAAGAGAACCCAGCAAGACTCAGGGAAAGCAGGCCCAGCCCAAGCTCCCTTACCTGCCAGTGGCTGCAGGGCCTTCTCCAGGGAAGGCACGGGCTCCTTGCGGAGGGGCCGGCTGAGCGCCGTGTCCTGCCCGCTGAACAGTCCTGGGCTCTCAGGTAACTTTTTCCGTCCGTTGGTGCTGGCAGAGTTGGTGACTCTGCAGCTGCCTATTGCACTTGTGAAAAGGTTTGTGTGTTCATCGCTGCTGGCTGGCTCTGAGCTGGGAGTGAACCCCCCCAGGGACAGAGCTGGGGAATTTTCGGAGCAGTCTATCTGCAGAGGTGTCTGCAAGCCCAGCGCCAAGGAACTGGGCTCCGAAGGCTCTCTCCTCACCCACTGCTCATCTCTGCTCAGCAAACCCTTGGAAGGTGACAGGTGAGGACAAGACATGTGGCATCTGTGTTTCTCTTTATGTTTGTACCTCTCACCAACAGCCTCCTTCCCAAACCTGTAACGCTTCAAGGACTCCAGAACCGTTCTGGAGGAGCTGTTGGCCGTGATGGTGTCCATGGAAACCTGTGGCTGCTCGGAGGAGCGGTGCTCCCGGTGCTTGTGGCGGTGCCTGTGCTTGTGTTCCAGCATCCAGCCATAGGCCATCTCGGGTGGGACGCTGGGGTACGTGCTCATGGACAGCAGAGGAGTCCTGCTCGTGGTGAGGAAAGCTTCCTGGCGCAAGAGTTTATGCTTCTTCTTGTGGTATTTGGTGGGGTTGAGAAGCAGGTGGCCTGTATGCATGTAGGAAGGTGGAGGCAGGGGGGTGGTGAAAGAAGGAGAGGGTGGAGGAGGGTAAAGAGTTGGAGGGTACCTTCCATAATAACCTAATCCTATGGGAGCAGCTGCCAGGGGAGAAGGGGAGTAAGGCATGCCATAGGAGGGGTAGAACCCGGTGCTGGACAGGGGAAAGCTGAGGCTATGCATGAAAGGCATTTCTGCCATAGCTTCCCGCATTTTTGGAGGCCTGCCTCTCTTTTTCTTTAAATCAGGTTTTCTAATGTAGTGCAAAGGATCTAAAGGAAAAGTAGGGTGGGTGTAGAAACTATTGAAATTTATCCTAAAAATGGTAGGCAGCAAATCTCGGGGTATAAAATGGTGACTCCTGTGGGTTATCCTAATTTCACTTAATCGACTTATTAACTCCTCTAGCTCAGCCAGGAAGTCGGGGTCCTGCCTCCCTCGGAGCTGAGGGTACTTCTTTTTCCTTTTTCGCTTCTGCCTCTTCATCTTGTCGTAGCTGAGGTAATCGTGGCTGCGGCGCTTGCACTTGTGTTTGTGCTTTTCCTTCAGGTTGCTCAGCACGGTGGAAGTCTCGGGTGGGATGAGGGACACGTGGTCAAACGAGTGCCTCTTCTTCTTCTGCCCGCAGAACTTCTCGGCTCGGTCCGAAGTGCTGTTGTTGTCCGTGCCTATGCCGCTGTCGCTGGGGATGGTCTCGTCGCTGTGGGACTCGCTCACGGGGGAAGGGGTGGCCTCCTTGAGCGATGTCAGCTCGCTCAGGTGGGAGGGGGAGTTGGGTAGAAGTGTTGGTGGGGATAATCTCCTCCTGCCCTTGGCTGCTTTCTTCATGGCGAGCGTCTGCACCACGCTGCCCTGCCGGGAGTGCAGGTGCAGGTAGGGCACGGGGCTGGGCTCGATGAACCCCGCGTCGCTGCTCACGGGGCTCTGCTCCCCGCTCACGGCCGAGCTCTGCGAGCAAACCGGGGATGGGAGGATCTCCGAGGGACTCCCCACCGAGGGCAGCAAGTGGGGAAGGACTTGTCCTAGGGACGTACCAGGAGCTTGCTGGGCAGACTTCTCCAGAACTGTCAGACTGGCGGCACTGCTGGCTAAAATGCCGTTCAGGACAGCTTTAGGTTTCCTCCCTCTCCTTTTTCCTATGTAAATTGTTCCTTTCTTGCTGACGTTGATTTGCTGGCCTAGTTTTGAACCAAATGTGGCAGCAAGAGTTGACACGGTGTTGTGGAGCTTGGATTGCATCTTCCCTTTGGTATTTGGTTCCACTGTACTGGACAGAATCTGATTCAGAAGTTTCTTTCGCTTCAGAGTTTTCATTTTATTTATTTTTCGAATAATTGTTTTCATTAACTGTCCGTTATTTCTCTTGGCAACTTTTCTGTCTGAGTCTACTTCCAAATCACTCATGCTACAAATACTGGGGCTTTGGACCTCCTCTGGCCCTCGGATCTGGTCCTTCCTCTCAAAGAACTCCCCAGGTCGATGCTGTTCACTTTCAGGCCCCATCTTGCTTGAGTTCTCTGTTCCAACAAAAGGTGCCACAGACAGAATAGGAGGTTTCATTTTAATTGAAGACCGGATCTGCCTTTTAGGTCTCCCTCTCTTTTTAGGATAAGCTTGTCCTGATAAGCTTTGTTTTAGGGAGGGAATTTCGACTTCAGGCTGCAAAATTGGAGGTTCTTGCTCTTCTTTTGACTGCACTGAGAAGACTTTTGATGCTGGGATCTTAAGAGTTCTTTTGGGGGGACCTTCGAGTTCTGGCATTTCCTTGGACTTAGGTCTTCCTCTCTTGGGTTTGTATATGTCAGGTAAGAAATCATCTGACAAACACAAGCTGGAGGGTTGTTTGTGAGCACTGTAGAACTTCTGAGTTTGTTTGTCAGTCTCAGCCAGCAGTGCCAGAGACTGTCCATTAGCTTCATTCAGCTTTGGCAACTGATGTTTGACAAATTCGTGCTCCACAAATGAGGATGATCCGATGTTTTTCAGGAATTTGGCCTGTTCCAAATTACTGCTCGATAGTGCACTGTATGAAATGTTTTTAAAAAGCTCTGACCTTTCTAGTTCCAGACCCTTTGGAGGTCGGCACGCGTTTCTTGACACCACTTTAGTCCATCGTGGCTTCCTTCCTTTTCTTTTCTTTAGAGGTTTTGATTGCTGAGTGCTGCTCAGGTTTTTTGCTCCTTGGCAGGATTTCTCGGATGCAGCTATTGCACCGATCTTGAGGAACTGCTTGCTACCAAACAAGCTGGTAAAACTAACTACTGAAGGGGTGACAGTAGTGTGGATGCTTGTCTCAGCTGCCAAAATGGGCTTTTTCCCTGTGGGAGGACTTGTTCTTGAAGTTTCCACGTAAGATGCTTTTGAATCACTTAAGTCTTTCTCAGCACCTTTAAAATCGGTGCCGAGGCTGTGGTTCAATGTCCTGTTCAGGCTCAGCAGGGTGCTGTCTGACGAGAACGGCGTTTTGCCCAGCGGATCTGAAATGCCTTCCAAGAGCTCTGCCGTGGAACTTAAGTGCAATGAGTTGGATGCCAGCTGGGAGGAGGCTGTGGAGAGGCTCCTGTTCAGGGTGGGGACAGACACGGTGGGGGAAGGAGATGGGAGATTCCCCTCTCCCACTGCACTGAACGGGGACTTGGCTGTCGACACCTCCGAGGCACCTCCTGTCCTGAAGTCTGGTGAAGTGCAATAAACGGGAGGCTGCTTTTCGTGCTTCGACGTTTCATAAATCCCTTTCTCACTGGATGAGTAGGCATCCTGTGGAACACACATTCCTTCACTGAACATCTCTTTGCCTACATCAGCAATTTCTTTCCGAATTGAAAACTTGTCCAAGATACTTTCTTTGCTCTGTCTCATAATGTGCTTCTCAAAGGTTTTGCTGGTAGTGTTTTCCTTCAGTAAATCCGCAGGCTCATGGCTTTCGAGGCTACTGAGGTTTGAATTGCAAGGAAGCTTAAAGGGCTCTGAGGAGGGCACGAGGGAGTCTGCTTTCAGAGATCCAGAGTCCTTGTTAGCCAAACCAGCTGGACTGCCAATCCCTGCTGGCTTCTTCCCACAGTCCTTGCTAACCAATCCCACGGGACTGCTAATCCCTGGCATCTTCCTGCCAGGGTCCTTGCTGACCGGTCCCATCGGGCTGCCAATCCCCGGTGTCTTCCTTCCAGAGTCTTTGTTAACCAGAACTGTGCTGTTGCCAGTCCCTGGCATCTTCCTCCCAGAATCCTTGTTAAGAAGACCTGTAGGACTATTTATTCCCAATAACTTCTTCCCAGCATCCTTGTTAACCAATCCTGCTGGAGTGCTGATCCCTACTGGCTTCTTGAGAGGCTCCTTGTTAGTCAGTGCAGTTGGAGTGCTGATCCCTGGAAGTTTCCTCCCCACATCTTTGCTGATCAACCCAACTGCAGAGCTGGTCACTGGCTGCTTCTTTCCCGAATCCTTGTGGACTAACCCTGGTGGAGTGCTGATCCCTGGAGGCCTCTTCCCAGAGTCCTTGCTAACCAATCCAATTAAGGGGCTGATCGCCTGGGGCTTCTTCCCAGAGTCTTTGTTAACCAATATGGCTGCGCTGCCAATCCCTAATGGCTTCTTCCCTGAGTCCTTGTTCACCAGTCCAACAGCAATCCCAGAGCCTGGCAGTTTCTTCACCAAATCTTTGTTAACCAACCCACTCGCAGTTATGGTTCCTGGCAGCTTCTTCCCGGAGTCTTTCACCAAACCAGATGTAGTTCCACTTCCACTTCCGGGCTTCTTCTGCTTTGTTTTGGAAGACTTGGAAGGAGGACAAGTTGCAATAAGTTGAGCCAATTTTTCTGTGACAGTTGTTGCTCCATTAATTTCTGTTCTATCCTTTAAGTCAGAATTATGGCTACTGATAAGAGTCGGAGGAGACGACTTTATATAATCTGTCATTTCAGAATGCAATGGGGAAACTTTCTTAGATAAAGGGGTTGTTTCTACTTGGATACCTTCTTCCACGTGTAACTCAAGTGATGCAACTTCTCCAGCTTTCTTGTAAGACTTTGAAGGGTCCTAAGAGTTAACAAACAAAAGAAGTCTTTAGGAACAGAGTAAAAAGTATCACTTTGAGTAACACAGTATCTTTTTATATTTAGGTGATTAACACTTGCCCTGGTAACAGGGTTACTGTATAAACAGAGGCTTCATGATCCTATTAATTTTAAACCAAACAATAGTAATATCAATAATTTAAAGAATAAAATGTCATAATAAATAAACACATTCAACAAATAACAGTGATATTCATATTTAAAGCAAAATTTTAAAACTGTGGACGTGCTGAGGCTTTCCTAATGTTAATGAAAGCCAAACTCCCTCCCAGTCCGGAAATATAAACCAATTATTATAAACATTCTCCAAAAATACTGTTGATGTTTATTAATAAAAAACCACTAACAACAAAGTGCTGGGTTATTTATAGTGTGAGAGCACTTGAAGAGCTCACATGGTGCTGAGCAGCAGCTGAGCAGTGCCCTGCAAGGGCTGGCACTGTCACCCTGTCCCTGCACAGCCCTGCTGGCAGCTCAGTCCTATCCCCTCAGCCCCTGCACCAACAGCTGCTCCTCCCAGCACAACACTGACAGTCAGGAAGAGAAGTCAAATAAAATAAGTCAAATTTTTCTGTTTGCATGGGGGTGGGGGAGGTGTGATAATGCACACACATGGAGTAACTGAAACTCACACTTATTTTCAGTTTGGACCTAACCAAACACCAAGCTTATTCTCTAAAGGTTAGAATCAAAACTGCAATACCCATTACCTTCATAAATCCTATTGAGGGCATCTCAATAAATTCGTCTTTTATTTTGGAAGTACATTCTTTACATACAGTGCCCAACACACCTCTGCAGTGCAGGGGACATGTTCACTCCAAGCAGGGGCTGGGAATGGAAGGCTCTGACCTCAGATGAGATAATTCTGCCCATGGTTCTGATATCCCCAGCATAAGAAGGACATGGAACTGTTGGAGCAAGTCCAGAGGAGGCCATGAAGTTGCTGAGGGGACTGGAGCCCCTCCCCTATGGAGCCAGACTGGGAGGGCTGGGAATGCTCAGGCTGGAGAAGAGAAGGTTGTGTGGAGACCTCAGAGCCCCCTGCAGGATCTGCAGGGGCTCCAGGGAAGCTGGAGAGAGACTGTTCATCAGGAACTGGAGTGACAGGACAAGGGAGAATGGGTTCAGACTGAAAAACGGGAAATTTAGGTTGGATAGATGAGAGAAATTCTTCCCTGTGAGGGGGGGGAAGCCCTGGCAGAGGGTACCCAGAGAAGCTGTGGAATCCCTGAAGTGTTCCAGGCCAGGTTGGACAGCACCCTGGGATAGTGGAAGGTGTTCCTGCCCAGGACACGGGGTGTGAAGTAAGCTGGGCTTTAAGGTCCCTCCCAGCCCTAAGTCACTGTGATTCTGTGATTTAACTCCCAATTTGAAAACCATCAGGGACCTACCAGAACAAACACTAAATACAGAGTGCAAGACATCAATGCCCCAGCTGTTCATCCCTCTGCAATAAAAACTGATAGGATCAGCATTACCCTGACCCCAGAGCTGTACCTGTGGCAAACACCTAGGGATGCTGAAGGGAGGGACAGCCTGGACTCCTCTGGAACAGCCAGCTCTGGTGCTGATCATGAGGGAAGTGTTTGTTCAGCCAGCTGCACCAGCAGGACTGAACCAGGAGGTTGGAGCCTGGATCCAGCCAGACACAGGTGAGATGAGAAGCAGTTGTGTGGGGAATGTGGGAGCCTCTGCAGTGACCCCCAGGCACCCCAAATCCACAGCTGCTCCTTCCTGCAGGATGGAGAGCAGGGGGGGGAGGTTCTTTCTGCCAACCTCCAGGCCTGGCACTCACATGGAAACTCCTGAGTCAGCATGACACCACCCTGAGCCTGCAATCCAACACTCTGGAATTCCCTGGGGCAGACTCTGAGTGCCAGAGTCACTAACAGTATTAAAGCCAGCAGCCTTCAGAGACCTGCATCCTCCTTTCTACAGCCTGAAATTCTGACAAGAACTTTGGAAAAAAATCTCCTTTGTTCAGCAGACTTCAAAAATCCACCGAAATATTGATTTGGGAATTCAGCTCTTCATCTCTGTATCTGCTCAGCCCTCAGTGTCTCCACACTCTTCTTTCTTCTGTTCCTCCTGCTCTGCCACCCCCTGGGCCAGGTTCTGAGGTGCTCTCCCACTGCCACTGCTGGGTATCCAACACCTCTTGGCAGGCTCTGCTTTTCCCTGCTCACCTCCATTTCCAAACAAAAAGCTTGGAAGTTTGAGTAGACACTTAAATAATAAATACATAACTAACAAAACCCTTCCAAACACCAGCTTTGATCTGAGCAAGATGCCAGGATTCTGAAAACAAGACTTTAGCATCAAACACAGATCCTTTGAAAGCTGAAGGAGTGTGCCCTGGAAAGCTCCTTTCTCATCTAAGGGTGAGTGAGTTTTCCAAGCACACTGAAAATTATTTCAAAGAACAAGAATAGCAAAACAGGAACTAGCTAATGAGACATCAGACAAGATGTCAAAAAAGTCTGTAATTTTTTTCAGCATTTTGAAACCCAAAATTCTTATATGAGAAATTTTTTTTGTGCCATAAATCTACTTAATAATCAGCATGATTAACTGAAACATTTTGGAGGGAAATTTTTAAGACAAAATTTTATCTGGTAACTTTGAATAGAAACATCTTGAGATGTTTCTTTTGGAAAAGGTTACAGTGGCTGCAGAAACATTAAAAAAACTCTCAACATAAGCCACAGAGTCAAAGTTGCTTCTTGCAGTTCCGTATCATTAAAAATTTCAGATTTTTGGTTGAAGTGAATAGCAGATATTGCTGCCACTAAGGAGGATCCCACTGGAAGAGTGGAGTATTGCAGACAGATACCAAAATCAATCATGCAGAGCCCCAAACTACAGGAATAAAAAGGACATTTTCTGTGTGGAGGCAACAGTGGAAGAACTGGACTCCACAGCTCATATACTGAGGGAATCAGCTAAATCACCTTTAGCCTCATCAGCCCAACTCTCTCAGCACACAGCCCCTGCCCTGGGCTCCCCCTGGGAAACACCCCTAGGAACAAAACCCCAAACACCCCCAGGAACAAACCCCAGAACAGCCCCAGGTGTAAACCCCAAAACACCCCCAGGACACACATCCCAGCCATGTGTGACACACACGTGTGTGTCAGGGCACACCCCCAGGACAGCCCTTCCTCCCCCTGGGACACACCTCCCACACCCCAGGACACACAGACAACGCTGAACACACCCTCCAGGCCAGTCCCCTCCCCCCATCCCCCGGGACATTCCCCAGGACATCCCCTGGGACCTCCAGGAACACATTCCCAGGACACTCCTTAAGACAGACCCCCCAGGACACCCCCCGGATACACCTCCAGGACACACCTTGGGACACCCCCAGGTGTACAGGACACCCCTCCAGGACACACCCCACAGTGTCCCTGCTGTGGCCGTGGGGTCAGGCTGACCCTCAGCCTAGCTCTCCTGTGGCAGCTGCAATGTCATGGACACAGTGGGGAACTTCCCCCTGGAATTCTCCAAATCCACAGCTGGGGAGTGGGGAGCAGCCAGAGGACTGCAGAGGGGACAGGAAAGGTGCCCAGCTCCCCTGGAATAACTCCCTGTGCCCACACAAATGTTCTGTGAGATGAAGTGAAGCCCAAGTGACAGAATGTCCTCAGGGCTTCAGTGTTCCTGTGCCCCAGTGCCAGGTGCTGCAGGCTGGGCTCACAGGGCAGCACTCAGCTCTTCACTCCCTCCTGAGCCCTGCCTGCCTGCCTTGGATAAATGCACAGTTTTGTATCACAGACACACAAAGTCAGGTTTTAATCCAACAGATTTGTGAGGACTGGAAAAAAGAAAACAACATTAACATCTCCTGAGCGTTTCACCTGCTCTCTCCTCCTACCAGCATCTGCCTCCAGCTTCCTCTCTGCTGCCTCAATGTTGCAATCAAACGGACAATGCCATAAAAAATAGACTTTAAAAGAGTTTTCCTGGAATTCCATGCCTTTCCAGCCCAAATTTCAAGGCCTGCTCCACGTTCCTGTGGTGTCAGATGGAATGAAATGGCCCATCTGGGCACAAAGCTGTTCAAAAGGGTGAGATTACGTTGCATCAAGAAGCATTTTGTGCTTTAAAAACTCAAACATTTGTTCCTGTGCAATCTTTAGTTCAACTGTCTGGTTTAAGAATCCATCCAATAAAAGTACTGCCCAAAGCAATTGCATAAAACATGTTACATTTCCATAAAATTGGTATTATTCTTAGTTTGACACTGAGCTGAGCTGAAAATTCTGTATCTCCTATGTGAATATCTAGTTTCTCAACTTGCACCATTCATCTGAGGAACAATAATCCCAGGTTATTTTGATATAAACTATTAACAGGCTATAATCCATCCCTGGGGACACAGGTTAGTGGCAGTGCTGGGGGAACATTGAACTCAAAGATGTTAAAGGTCCTTTTCAACCTGAACAATTCTGTGATTCCAGAATCATCACAGGCACCAATAGCAAAAAAAACCCCACTTTATTCTAAAAGGGCATCAGGGTTTATTACTGCTAGATCATTATTTACTGTCATTATCATTGGAATTTATTTGCAAAAAGCTCAAAGGTAGCTGACCTTCCCTGAGAATAGGGACATCTGTCAAGTCTGGTGTCACACTTCTCAACTAAACCCGAGTCACAACACCTGAAGCAGTTAGAAGAAACACCCTGTTAATGAAAATGTTGTTTGGCATTTCTCTTGAGAGCCACCAGCAAGCAATAAGGATTTTTATGTACATACACAGATTTGCCCTTTATTGTTTTGGCTGTTGTACTTCAGGCCACTGCTCAGGCTACAATTCAAACAACATTCTGAGGAATCACAGGAATTGTTTTGTAGTTGTGGCATCAACATAGTCTATGCAATTCCCCAAATAAAAATGCAGTTTAGTTTTCTAAAAGCAAGTTTGAAGTACCAGGAAAAAATGATTCTGTGGAATTAGTACAAGACAAAAATTTATGTCCCAGATCTGGCAGGAAATATTCTTGAGCTATCCAAAAAGAAAACAAATCAATCCTTCATCTTTTCAACATTTTTGCTGGAAACTTTTTCATTTGGTGGCTGTGATTTCATCAGCAAACTTCCCTGCATGACCAAAGGCAAGAGAAGGAGCTCCAGAACCGTGCACTCAGCAGTTTTATACAGCACTAAGGAGATGGAGCAGGAGGGCGAGTCCCAACCTGTGCCAGCACTGAGTGAGTTACACAGGCTGCTGCTGTCACTTCTTGCCTTTTGTGTGCTAAACCTTCACCACTGCACCTCTCCAGCACAGCTAAACCATTCCTACTCACCATCCTACAAACTGGCAGGGGCAAAAAGTCCATTTTTGTTCAAGGCTCAGGTTTTTGGGCTTAGCACAGCAATGTCTGCCTGCCCCAGGATATTTCTGAAAAATGAAATCCATACTCAGTGTCAAAAAGCAAACTGCACACTGCCTGGTCACTGCAGTACCTGCTAATTTTGTTTCTTGTAACATCTGAGAATCTCAGGCATTTCTGGGTTTCCCTTTACTACCCCATGATTTTCTCCTCAGAAAAAAAAATATTTATTAACTTAAATATCTACACATTTCTGGAGGACAAATTGTAAATATATGAGGAAAAATTTCTCCACTGAAGGGGTGGTCAGGCATTAGGACAGGCTGCCCAGAGAAGTGGTGGAATTACCATCCCTGAAGTGTTCAAAAATGTGTGGATGTGACACCTGGGGACCAGCTGGATTCCATGGTCTGGGAGGGCTTTTCCAACCTGAATGATTCTGTGATTCCAACTCCCCTCACCCTTTTCAGACTGGAGATGAACTCTGTGCTCATATACCTGAAGACACTCCCCCAGGTTTTATGAGTCCTGTCAGCACTAAACTTGAGGAAAAAAACCTGTCAGAGATGGCAGTGCAAAGGATTTTCCTACTATTTTCATTTTAACACTGGTATTCCCAGGAGAAGAATTCCACTACTCTTCTTTGTCTTTCAGTGGTTAACTGTGCACATTGCAGTGCTAAATTTTCATTCTAATTCACTCTTCTCATTTAAAAGAACAGAAAGTTCTGTTTCAGAGCTCCAAGTAAAGCCACACCTGGCTCTGAATGGGTCACATGTTTGCTTTCCCCTTCTCTGCATCCACAGCAAAAATTCATGGATAGCTTTCCTTTGCTCAAGTGTAATTTGCAGTGCTAAAACTCGCTTTATTACATGGCAGTAAGACAAAAAAAACAACCCTTAGGTATTATATTCAAAACATGTGATGGTTTTAAGCCATCACTGCCATTTATTTCCACACAGACACTTCTAATCCCACTTCAGGAATCAGCAGGATGTTGTTTAGTGTCATTTCTAACAATCCAAAGTGCAAAATGGCAGCAGGGAACAGACAGACTTAAACACCATCTCAGAACAATTCAGGAGAGAGCAGAGGATCTAAAGTGAGTTATCATGAGTCAGGGATTTGAAACTCTTGTAAATAATGCAAATTTAATGCAACAGATCTGCATCCTCTGCATCACACACGGGCTGCTTGCCAGGCAGGAGCTACAATCTAAAACTGCCATGGTATCAACAGTGTCATGCACCACATCAATAATATTCTACAACACCACTAATATTTGCCTCCCTTTCTACTTTCCATTTGAAATGGGATGGAACTCTGGAAAAAAAATCCTGGTGTATCAACAAAGATGTCAAGGATGAAGAATCCCTGATGTCACTATGTGAATTCCAATATTGATTATTTTCTCTGGTAAAAACTCCCAGGGCATGATCTCTTGATGCAAAGGGAAAGTCTCCAGACACAGTGGTGCCTTTTGAGTGTAGAATCAGGGAATTATGGATTGTCCTGAGCGGGAAGGAACCCACAGGGATCATCCAGTCCAACTCCTGGCCCTGCACAGACACCCCAACAACCCCACCCTGGGCATCCCTGGGTATCCAAACACTCCTGGAGCTCTGGCAGCCTCGGGGCTGTGCCCACCCCCTGGGGAGCCTGGGCAGTGCCTGAACCCTCTGGGGGAAGAACCTTTTCCTAATTCCAACCTAAACCTCCCTTGATTAATTTAACATTAAACCTCCCCCAAGTAAGAGATTTTCAGCTGCAGAGGCCACCTCAATTCAGACATCAAGAGAAATCACTGGTTGGATATTCCAGACTGGCTCGATATTCAACTCATTGCAACAGAGTCTTGTCAAAAAAAAAGAAAAAAAAAAAAGAAAAGAAAACCATCAGGGTAATAACAAACTGTGATCAACTCTTCTGATGTTTTTCAACCCAAAGTTAGAAACATCATTAGGAGTAATAAGCTTGTTCTGAAATGGAAGAATGTAGAATAAAGGCGATTGCCAAAATTTGAAGTTACGCAACATGCACTTGAGAATTTCTTGTTCAATAGGCTGACTAAAAACACCTCTGTTTCCAGTGGAGGAAAATCCCAATGTGAGTGCACTGGAGAGTCTGGAAAAGGCAATTTTAGTCCTTCCACACTTGTTTTGTCAGCACATAATTTATTACGCAGAATCCCAGACTAGTTTGGGCAAAAAGGGATTTTAAAGTTTTCATTCCACTCCCTGCCACGGGCAGAGACACCTTCCACCACTCCAGGCTGCTCCAACCCTCGTCCAGCCTGGCCTTAGACACTTCCAGGGATCCAGGGACAGCCACAGCTTCTCTGGGCACCCTGTGCCAGGTCTCCCCACCTTCACAGGGAGGAATTCCTTCCCAATATCCCATCTAACCCTGCCCTCTGGCAGTGGGAAGCCATTTCCCCTGTCCTGACACTCCAGGCCCTTGCAGAGTCTCTCTCTGGCAGGTTCCCTGCAGGCATTGCAAGGCCACAATGAGGTCATCCCCAAATTTCACTTCTCTTTAAGGAGACTCTTCCTCAAGGCCAATTCCGGTCAGGGTATGCCAGGGGAAAGGAAAAGGTCTGGGTATGTCAGACAGGCTCAGCACAAGGTGAGGAATTTTCCTTCCCCCTGGGCAGGCTCTGCCAGGACAGATTTCTGCAGGAAGCCTTGAGAACAGGACACAGGCTGGAGAAATGGAAATGCTTCAGCCTTGGGAACCTCTGGAGCAGGACCCCCCTGAGCAACAATCCCTGCAAAGGAAGGACTCCAGCTTCCAGGGATTTCCTGGATTCCCCTGCTGAATCACCTGGCAGTACTACACGAGGGTATATTCTAACATTTAACAAAACTTTTATTTTTATTGGAAAAAAGAGCAGGCTGTAACCAAACCCTTCAAAAATTTAGCATCTATGCAACTACATTTGTAATCCTTGCCATTTATCCTATTTTCCCTATCTGCTACTGCTGCTCTTACAGATTACATCATGGAGATAATAAAAACAAATCCTCGAGGCAGGGCTACTTCCTGGTGTTTGGAAAAGCCCTGGCACGTCTCTCCAGCCACTGCATCTACATGCAGGTTATCACCAGGCTGCTTTCTAACTCATTTGGAAAAGTCTATTTTACTTTTCAGACCCTGCCTGAGCCACTCATGGCAGTGACAGGTGAGACACAGCAAAACAACTGGCTCTAACAGGTAGGAAAAAATAGAAATCCAGCCATCAGAGACAAGCACAGCACATCCAGAGCCCCATCTCAAGAGAGACAAGACATCCAAACCTCTCCACTTTGTTACAGAAAAGAGACTAAAAATCTCCCCATTACTTTTCAGAAATGAACCCACTTCAAGCAAACATGGGAATTATCTTTCACTGCTGTTGAAACAACAAATTGGCAGACTGTGAAAGAGCATTTTTTCCTGCTAATGGCCACAAAATAAAACCATTTCTAACTCCAGACACTTCAGTATCAGAGGTTACACAGAAAAACAGCAGAACACGGTGGTGCAGAGATGATGAAGCTTTTAAACACAGCTTAAATGTAGCATGACTTGCAAATCACCCCACACACACATCACTCACTTGCTTCGAAGGACAGTGCTCGTTCTTCTCCTCTGTCATCTTCCCACTCTTGGGAGCCCTTCTTGGCTGCTTGATGCTGGTTTTTATGGCAGGCCGGCAGACATAATTCTCCAGGTTCTTGGGAGGCTTTTTTGTCCTCTTTGCTTGAAGGCCAATCTTCAGTTTGAGGTTTCCCTCGGAGAAGTTGGTTTCTTTCACTGAGAACTGCTGTGCATCGCTCAGAGCTTCGCTCTTCCCGCTCTCGGCGCTGCCCTCCCAGCTTTTCTTCTTCCCGTCCTCCTCGTCCTTGGTGCAGCCTTCGAGCTCGGCTTCCCCCTTGCCCACCAAGGTGCCAATGTTTACCACAGAGGGGCTTTTCCCACAAAACCCTTCAGAATCAGAACCCAAGCCTAACATAGCAGTATTCCGAGGGTCCATCACAGGAGGAATATTTGCCTTCAGGTGATTTTTAGGGAAGATTTACAGAGATATGTTCCTCAGAAGAGCTGTTCCACTATGGGCAGTCAACATCTTTCACTCTGTGGGAGGAAAAGACAGACAGAATAAACTTGGATTTTCTAGCAGAAATTAATATTAAAACCAATTAGAAAGCAAACAGTTGTATTTCAGACAAGCACAGTAGCTGATGTTCCATGACACCAACCCTTCCAGCCACCACAATTTATCTATAAACACTTTTAAATGGTAAGCGAAAAATAAAAAGCATGTGAACATTATAATTTCCAAATTATCCTCAGGACACTTCAAATGATGGCTACAGATTTTAATATTGACCATCAAAGTAATTTTTTTATTTTAAATCAGAGTCCAGTTAGTCCCAGTCTTGCTGCTTCTGGATCCACTGGAAAAGCTGCATCTAAGGAAGGAGCAGGCAAATTAAATCCATGAGAAAGCATCCAAACCCCAGAAATATTCTGGTTTTAATTATCTGAGCCACCAGGAAAGTTGAGCCGAAGCCACGTGTGCATCAGTTTACAAACACGCCACAAAATCCGCTTGTTAGTCAAGGACTTTCCACAATCCAGGAAGAAGGATGGGAGAACAGAAGCCAACCCAGCAAACATTCACACACTAGTTTGTGCTTCCTGAAGCACAGGAGCAGGCAAGTCCATGCTCCCAGCAGTACAGACACTGTTAGGAATATAGAACTGACCTATTTAGCATAAAATAATAGAGAGAATCTTTTCATCTTAACTACAGCAAAAGTAAATTAGAGTCAAGCTCAAAGTCTGGGAGGGTCCCCAGACCCTTGTGCAGCACTGACCCCCTGCTCACCACATAGAACCCTGAGCTTCCCTCCCTGCCAGAGAACAAACCAAAGCTGTGCTTGTTGCAGTTTCACCCCAAAACCCCAGAACTCTTTGGGCTGGGAGGGACCTTGGAGATCATCTCATCCCAGCCGTGCCATGGGCAGGGACATCTGCTATCCCAGATTGCTCCAAGCCCCATCCAGCCTGGCCTGGAACCCTTCCAGGGATGGGGCAGCCACAGCTTCTCTGGTGCCAGGGCCTCACCACAAAGCCATTCCCCCCATCCTGTCTCCAAACCCTTGTAAAATTCTCTCTCCATCTTTTTTGCAGCCTCCCTTCAGGTACTGAAAAGATACTTGTTCTGGGGGCACTCTAAGGAGAAAATGCTTGATTATCTTCAGCACTTAAACACCTTTATCATTTTTGAAATGAAATGGATCAGACACAGGTCTGAAAAAACACTGATTTGCTGAAAAGTGCATCACAGGCACCAAACCAGCCTGAATCTTCTGTCCTTATCTTCTCTACGGTCATTAAAGCTGAATTGTGAGGAATAGCATGGAAAGATGTCATGAACTTCAAAATGAGTTTCAAATAGAAGTCTTGAGGAGCCCAGCACCTTCCTGTGAAGTTTGGCCTCCTGGCAGGTCAGCAGGAAGCCAGTGGAGCACAGAGCACGCGGCAGGTCCCACAGACCCTGGCCAGACACAAACTGGGGAAGCAGCAGCAAGGAGCTGGTTCTGGGGTGGCTCCAGAGCACAGGCACTGCATGGAAAGGGGGGAGGATCAGGAATGTGAAAAGTGACACCAGAGAGCACCAAGGCAACTGCAGCGGCCACAGGTTGGAGGACAGATGCCAGGATTAGTGAGGACACAAGAAATGCTGCTGGGAACACCAGATGCACAAAGCCAGGCTTCCCTGGCTACATCCTCAGAGAAAACAAACTTATTTCCATGTGTTCTGTGCACATTATTCACGGGGTTTCTATCTGCAGCTCTGGCTTTCCAACTCTGCACATCCTCAGAAATCAAACCTATTATTACTCATAATACCAGAGGTAATTAGATGAAACCTCCATTTTACAAGGAGAAAAAAAGGGTAGAGCAGTGTGACATGGACACAGAAAGTGAGTCAGTGGTGATGCCCAGTTCAAGGCCCAATGTTAGTCCAACAGGCTTCACCATGTCACCAAAAATGGGATTTTTCATATCCATCAGTGTGCAAGGGAAACTGGGCAGCAGGTAAATAATTCTGAGCTAAAGCCTGAATTTGTATTATTCAAGTCCAAGAAAAGGGACAATCACATATACCATCATGCAACTCTCAAATCTGTGCTCACACAACTATTTCCCTCTCTAGTGACTTGGCTGCAGAAGAGTGACAATACTTCAGGCATTTTCTTACAAATAAAATTAATGAATCAGCTTCAAATAGGAAATCAACAGCAAGACTCACACACTGATCTCAGAAACTGCAAGACCCAAAGTGCATGGTGAGAATCAGAGCAAAGGAATGTGTTCACATCCTACACTGTGCTAAGAGAGTCAGTAACTATCCAGAAACAAAGTCACTAAATTGATGGCTCCCACAAACACAGAGCAGGTCATTTATTTATCCATTAACTGCTCTCAACACAGACAACAAAAATGCCAATCCTGGCCCTAATCACCATTTTGCCTGGATCACTGTAATCTCCTCCCAGCTCCCCAGTTACTTCAGTAATTCACAGGATATGTGTCTGTCACTTGGATCTCATCTCCCTCAATCCCCACGTGCTGCTTCCTCCCTGCCTTATCAAGTTCAAGCTTCCTGTCACTGTCTCCAAGGTGTTCTCAAGTGTACCTTGGCTCTTCCCCTGCTCCTGTTCCTCAGAGCTGTTTCCCCAGTGATGCCACTATTTGTTTTCTTTTCTCACTTTACTTTCTCTGTGCTACTCCTCACACTGCGTGTGCCTCACTCGCTGCAGGATCTGTTCCATTCCTCGTGCAGGTTGTGCCTTAAAACCTTGTGGATGTCAAAGTAAATGAGCAGCCAAGTGGTGACAGCCACAGTTCAGAGGCAGCTAAAAAAACTTGCATGAATTTACCCTGAAAACTCTGATGCTTTGGGACTTTAAAGTCCTAAAATGATCATATTTACCCACGTGAGATAAGGCACTTATCTGTTCTCTGCTTTCCATGCTTTTTGCACAAAGTTCCAAGTCTTGCTCTGAATTATCCTACATCCATGGGATCTTAGGTTAACAAAACTTTTGCTGGATTGAAAACCATTCAGTTTGTGTCCAGCTCCCTGCATGGCCTCTCAAGTGATGAGCAAGACACGTCCTCACCACCTCCCAACAAAGCCAATCACACCAAACTCCCAGCTCCCCAGCCAGGAGGTTCTGTAGATCTCAAATCCCTCCTGAAATTGTTCTTCCCCAAAAAATTAACTATGAAGCATTTTAACATCCATTTTGACACGTGCCACCTGGAACTAAGTGTTGTTCATGTGTGATTTCTCTAATGCCATACAGTTTTAATACCTGGCATTCATCCTTATTCCCCTGGTGTCACATCCCAAGCCCTTTCTGCCCATCAGCTGCTAAGATTTCTGTTCTTCTGATCCTCTGCTTTCCCAGAAAGAAAATGCCAAGGGTTGATTCTACTGCCAAATCCCAGATATGTTTCCCCTCACCCCCTGAGCAGTATTAACTGAGATTTCCCTCTGTTCAATTCAGGAGGCTGTGTTCATTCCTGCTGCTGCTTTTGTCAATGAAAACACACTGTCATGTCATATTTGGAAGGTGAATATTTTTCTTTTGGTTCTTTTCATTGCTTCAGCTCCAAGGGACATTAAAACCAATTCAGCTGAGTGTTAGAAATCTCAGGACATCACTACTAACTCTATGGCCTCCTACAGTCCGCTCTCAAATTCCTTGTCTTCTTTTCTTTGCTAAGGAAGACAGCTGCCACACTCAGAAAAGAGAAATAAAAAGTGGAATAAAGTCTTACAGTATTTCTCTACATCACAATCCCTGAACAGGGAAACAGGAGCTCAGGGCCCCTAGATCACCTGCACAAGCATCCTTAAAATGTTTAGAGATGGAGACATTTATCAGGAATAAAGCTTCTGTTTGCTTTATTTTTGTTTATTTGTTACAGGATGCAACAAATAAAACATTTTCCAATCAGAATCTGCTGGATGTGTTTCTGACAGACAAAAATCCCAGGGGACCTGTGTTGTCAGGAAGAATATTCCACAGGAGTGCTGGGAGCAGAGGCCACGCTCAGGGAAAGCACCTGGAGCAGGACCTGGGTTTTGTGGGAGGAAAGGCAGAGGGCAGACATGATAACAGCCTGCAAGTGTACAGACAGAATTTCTCCCGGTTTTGAACCTGGCCCCAGCTGATTCCCTTCCTGACTGCAGCTCTGGAATCACAGGACTGAATTTGGAGGTGCAGAATGATTCTGTCGGTTCCCTATTCATATGCAAATAAAGGCAAAATTGCTAAAATCTGCATAACCAAGCCGTGTTTGATGGGAGCAAAGGTTCCTCCACCCTTAGGCTTCGAGTGCCAACATCAGCCAAGGCTGACTGCCGAGGGAAAAGCAGTTTGGGAATTCTCCTAAAATATTATCCCATGTGCTACAGTGTGAGTAGGAGCTCCCTGAGAGGTCTCTACATCCAGTGCCTTGCAGGGGATTTTTTTCTGGACAAAACCCATTTACTTATATCCATCTAGTAAAAGATAAGGGTCACAGCAAACCAGCACTTCCCCTTCAATTTCAGACAGGTGCCTTTGGTTATTCCCAACCCACCCCAGTGCCAGAATGGCCACACCTGTGCCACAGGTGATGGACAGAAAACCAGGGAGAAACATAGATTTTGCTTTCACAGAACAATCACAACAGGTCTCATGACAGATTTTTTCCCTTTGAAAGCTGGAGGTGGGACTCACGACCTCAGTGGAGTGGGAGAATGTGTCCACAACAGCACCAGCCCTTCCAACAGCAGCAGAAATTAACACAATTTTTAAAAAGTCAACAATCCCAGTCTATTTAAAATACATTTAATTCAGTAACAACACGTGCTATTGCCACTCTTCTCTTGTGAAAACAGCACTGCCATTTTTACCAATATGTCTGTCTCTTCTACCAAGGAAAAAGCTGCTTTTTATATCCTCCAGGACAGTTTAAACTTTTGAAAACAACTGGGGAAAAAAAAAAAAAAAGAGCTTCTTCTGGAAATTGTAAATCAAATTTTGTCACTGGTTATTATCACTCAAACCTTTTCAGGCGACTGCCGACTGCCTATAGCAATGAATTCAAGTCCAAAAAGAAGTTGTGGTAATTTTGTCTTTTAAACCAAGATGTTTCAGACTTAGAACTCTTCAAAATGAAAAAAAAAAGGAAAGCCTCTCTTTCATACTCTCAGACAGCTCAGAAAAGCTTTGAGTAAGAACACTTCTTAAGAAGTCAAGTAGGCAGACAGATGATGATTTTAGAGCCCATCTCTCCCCATATGTTCAAGCAGCTGCCAGAACTTCCCCGATTCCCACAGAGGCACCAGGGATGATCCCAAGGTCCTCAAGGATGACCACGGGAAACACAAATCCTAAAGAATTCACCCCCAAACCCCACACCCCTGGAAAATAAGTGCAGGTGCAATCTAAATTACTGCAAGGAGGACAGCTAAAACTAACCAGGAAAGAAGGTGCACGGCTCCTGAAAATGAAAACTGAGGAGACTGCAAGGGATGAGGGTAAAGCCACGGGTTCTGCCCCTGCTCCCAGAGCTCCCACCAGCTCCAGTTTCCCTGCCTGGCTCCTGACAACACACAGCTAGCACGAGAGCGAATGCATGTCCCGAGGCCATCGCATGGAAACCCACATTCCAAGCAGCTTCCAGTTCTCTGCTACATAATTAACAGGGTGAAGAACCACAAACCAAGGGCCAAAACCAGGAGTTAGAAAGTCAAGAGACCACGGAAGAGAGAGACAAGGATGGGAACACATTTTGGCTTTTGATGTGAGAGATCTGTAAAGCCAAGACAAGGCTGAGCTACCTAAACCCAAATTCATGGTCAATAAAGCCAAAATAGGATTAAAAACGCAATGAAAGTAAAATTTCAGAAGTATGATCCTGGAGAAGGGAGATGACAAAGTCTCCAAGACACTGACCCAGTAAATCAGTACCCCAAAACCTAGAAAACCACATAAATATTTGGCATAGAGACCCCCAGCCCTGTCGCGAGCATCACACGGGGCAGGACCGCGCCGTGCCCGGGGAAACACCGAACTTCGGGGATGCGCAGCCTCGGGCACAGCCCCGTTCCGCAGGGAAGCGGGGGCCAGCAGCGGCCCCGGGGACACCCCGGCCATAGACACCCGTCCGAACGCGGCTATCAGCTTCCCGCAGCCCTCGGGGGCTGCCCCGGCCCGGGCCCCGCCGCCGCCGCTCCTGTCACCGGGCCCCGCCGCCAGCGGGGATCCCCCGCCCCTCGCCGCGGTCCCTGTCAGGGATCCCCCGGTGCCTCCCGGTGCGGGCCCGGCCCTCAGAGACTCCCCGGCCCATCCCCGGCTGGCAGGCACCCCCCGCCCCGCTCCCCGTCCGGGTCCACGCCGCGCTCCGGGCCCTGCTGGGGATCCCTCCCCGCCG
>VXBI01003158.1:74371-90885 GCA_013397375.1 Toxostoma redivivum
GGCCGCCGCGGCGGGGCCTGAGCCGAGCGAGGCGGCGGAACCAAAATGGCGGCGGCTCCTGCTCCGCCGCGAGCGAGCGCACGGCCACGCCCCCGCCGCCGACCACGCCCACTCCGCACCAGGCCACGCCTCCATCACGGCCACACCCACACGGGCAAAGGGCGCGGCGGTCATGCCTGGTCACGCCCCCCGTTTGGCCACGCCCCATCTATTGTAGACACGCCCACTGAAAAGCTCCGCCCGTTCGCCCTGGCCACGCCCACCGGGAAAAGGCGTCAGGAAAGGGAATAGACGGGAAAGGAAAAGGAGATTTTTTACCCCAAAGTGATGTAGGTGGTTTTTTCATACACTAAACCACCTTTCCTTGAATTCCACACTCACGCGCTTGCCAGTTCAGTCATTAAAGTCTTTTTGTGAATCTGGAATCGTGGCATGTTAAGGGGTTGGAATGGACCTTAAAGGTTATTTAGTCTCAACCCTCCTGCCATAGGCAGGGACATCTTCCACTAGACCAGATCACACAAGGCCTTGGCCTCTTCCAGGGATCCAGGGGCAGCCTCTGCCAGGGCCTCCCCATCCTCACAGGGAGGAATTTATTCTTAATGGGTGACCTAACCTTTCCCTCTGTCGATTTGTATCCCTTACTCCTTGTCCCATCGCTACAGTCCCTGATGAGGAGTCCCTCTCCATCTCCCTGCAGCCTCTTTAGATCCTGGAAGGTGCTCTGAAGTCTCCCCAGATCCTGCTCCTCTCCAGGCTGAATACTCCCAGCTCTCCCAGCCCTTTTAGCTACGTTGCTGTCCACAATAGACTTCCTCCAACAGTTCCATATCTTCCATGTTTTGGGAATGATGGAATGATGCTCACAATATCTGATGGGAATTATCACAGCCATTTGTAATTGTTGTTAATTAGCGTTTTAAAACATTGTCTGCCAGAAATAGGAGAAATTAATTGAAAAATTGTATTACATCAATATGTATTTATAAAACCCAAATGAACAAAAATCCCTGGGGCTAAAACACCCATAGCAAAAAGAAACGTGAAGTTTTTGCAGAAGCAGATATTTAAGTTGTTGATACCTGAAAACCTAGCAATGAAACCGTGAATAGCAAATTGCTTTTGCACTATGCATGCAAAATTCAGTACTGAGGATCCAGATGACTCCTCAGAAATGAAAAACAGGCTGTCCCTGAGCCAGCACTGTGACCTGGGGGCCAAGAAGGCCAACAAAACTTTGGAGACATCAGGATGAGCATTCCCAGCAGGGCAGGGAGTGCTGCTGCCCCTGTGCCCAGCCCTGCACAGGAGGCACCTCTGCAGGGCTGTGCCCAGCTCTGGGATCCTCAGNACAGCCTGACCCACCCTGGCATTCTGATTTAATTTATCCATTTCTCAAAATCTAATGACAAACCGCCAGCAGCTTTCGCGCTGCATCCGCTGCACAGCGCGCAGGGGCCGGCCGGGATGAAACCAATTACATCAATTAAACAAATTAACACAGCTCGTACAGAAACACCAGCACGGGAGGCCACGCCCCCTCTGACCGCGCCCACGCGCTCACGCCTGCCCTTGGCCGCGCCCCGCGTGTCCCTCCGCGCCTTCCGTAGCGGCCGCGTCATCGCGGGGCTGCGGCAGCGGGGCGGGAGCGGCCCCGGCGGGCCTGGTGAGTGCGGGGGCGCCGCGGCCCCCTCGGTCACACCACGGCCCCTCAGAGCCACGGCCGCGCCCTCCCGCTTCCTCCGGGGTGGCGGCCAAGCGGCCGCACTGCTCCGGCCCCTGCTGTGACCGGGAATGGGGAGCGGAACCCGCGGGAAGCACGTGGGAGGCATTGGGGGGGCCGAGCCGCGCTCGGTCCGCTTCAGCCGGGGATTGTTTTTATTTGATCTGGAGGGCTGAGGTGTTCTGGTCACTGATGGATGCCTGCAAGTGCAGCTGTGGGGCTGTCTGCGGAAGTTTTGGTGGTAAAAGCAAGAAGTGCGCTCGTGTTGCTCCTGTAGCGGCCCCGGTGCCGCTCTGAACCGGGCCCGGGTGCGCTCCGGGCAGCGGCCGCGTTCCATCTCCTGTGGCAGGGACAGAGCCCAGAGCAGCCCCACTGCTGCCTTGGTCATTCAGGGGTTCTGTCACGGTGCTCGGGGTGCCCAAAAGTAACGCAGGTTTCAAAAGAAGTCAACAGGAAGTTTAAAAGTATTAGCAGAATTCAGTCTTTAATTTTCCTAGTGTCTGAGAAAAAAGTTTTCCCGTCCCTGTTTTCTTTGTGGCTAAAACTGGTGTGAAACTAATGGGCTTGGTTCCCACGTGGAGCAGGATTTCTCCTTGCTGTGCTGCACTACCAGCGAGGCGTGTAAAATGACCAAAAATTCCTCTGCAGGATGAGATCTTCACTCATTCCTGAAATAGCAAGAGTGGGGGTTGTTTTTCCCGTGTTTATTTTAGTTGAACGAATGAAAGCAGCGTTCCCACCTTCTCCTGTGGGGTTGTTTTCCCATTCCCTGCAGTAACAGGTGGAAATGCTGTTCTGTGCAGGTGAACCAGCTTTGTCTTGCTCAGCAGCAGATAACCACCAATTCCACTGAGGCAGCAACTTCTCCTGAGGAATTAAGGTAATTAATACTCCCTTTGAACGCAACTTACTGCACCCCAGAATTCTCAAAGCATCCCTGTTAGGCTCTGTCAGTGTTTTCTCCTTGGGAGGTTCTATGAAAAAGGCTTTGGATGCCAGCAGAGATGACAAAACCTCTTTTCTTCACTCTTTGCCGTTATTTATGCATCACAACTGCTGCAGTGTTTTGTTTTGGGTTTTTCCTCCTGCTGTAACCAAGGATGGCTGAGCAGTAGATACTGATAAATTATTAGGGTGAAGCTGGAGGCACAGAAGTACTTTCAGTCTCTCTGCATTATTCCAGTTCCTTCACAGTAATCACTGCTGCAGCTCTTACAGCTCTTACATCTCTTAACAGCTGCAGTCAAAATCCCCAGTCAATCCCAACAAAAGACTGTTCTCCTTACTAGGAGAATGAAATACCTTCATTTACAAAGTAAGGGTTTTTTTTCTGTTCATGTCTATGAGAAAATGCCACATAATTAAAGGAATAATTTTTATTAGCTTTATTTATACTTTATTGGGTTTTTTAAAAAATTTAATGAAATCGTTTTTCTTTAAAACTATTTGTAATTTTTATTTTTTAATGGCATGGTTTTTATTTTATTAATAGTGTTTCTTAGGTAAGTGGTGCTGATCACCAGTCTGCCTTACTGCAGAGCATCTGACACTTGGTCTGAATTATTTGTGTGCCTTGTCATGAAGGTCTTTCAACACAAATAGTTCTCTCCTAGTATAAAATAATCAGGCATAACAAAGCCAACTAAAATATCCACTTCTGTTCCTGCAGGAAAATGCTGAGAAATCTGAAAGGGCTCGTCTGCCGTTCTCTGAAGGTGAGTTCTGTAAGAGCCTGGTGCTGTTTCCAATATTTCAACTTTCCTATGGCCTGGAATGACAATTTACAGTTGTAAAAAGTGAGATTCTTCTTACATTTGTCAGCTAAAATCTTGGAGGCTCCTCTAAGCTGGGGTGTAAACTCCCATTGTGGGCTAAGGGAAGGGCTGGTCCAGCATTTCCACATTTCCCTGATGAGTCTGGGGAGAGGGAGCCTGGCTGAAACCAGTGTGCTGATGTCCTGCACCCTCCATTCACGTGTTTCTCAGGAAACAGGGATCATTCCACTTGCTCTGCACGGCTGGAATATCCAGAGGAAGAAGCCACCAGCCTTGCACAAAGCCTGTGCTGCTGGTGGGAAGAGTTTTGCCAAAAATCATAGAATCATGGAATATCCTGAGCTACAAGGGACCCACCAGGATCACGGAGTCAACTCCTGGCCCTGCCTGGCCACCCCAACAGTCCCACTCTGTGCTGGGAGCTCCAAAGGCTCCTGGAGCTCTGGAGCTGTGCCCATTCCCTGGGGAGCCTGGCCAGTGCCTGAACCCTCTGGGGCAAAAGAACCTTTCCTTTTTTTCATTTTCTGAGCCAAAAAGTGGCTCAGTGCTTTGGGTGAGCATAGTGATACCCAGCTCACAGCATCCCTGTGTTATCCTGAGAGCCTCCTTAAACCCTAAGGAGCAGCAGAGCTCATGGTGCTGATCTGGAATGGAAAAGAGTTCCAGCTGTGTTTGCTGCTGCCTTTTCCGGGCTTTTCCCCTCGAGCACTGTGATGTGGCTGCAGCTGCCCTTTGCAGCTCTGGCTGTGCAGTGCTTCCCTTCCCGGGCCCAAGATCTGTGGAAAATGCGGGAACAGCCCGGCATTCCCAGAGCCCGGGATCCATGGAAAATGCGGGAACAGCCCGGCATTCCCAGAGCCCGGGATCCATGGAACACATGGGAACAGCCCGGCATTCCCAGAGCCCGGGATCCATGGAAAATGCGGGAACAGCCCGGCATTCCCAGAGCCCGGGATCCATGGAACACATGGGAACAGCCCGGCATTCCCGGATCCCTGGACCGTGCGGGAACAGCTCCACCTCATGGCTCGGGACTCCCGATTCATCTCCAGGCACCACGTGATGATTCGCTGCCATTTCAGGATCCCAGGGAGGCCACTCCTGTCCTTTGGCAGATGGAAACTTATCCCGAAATCTGCTCGTCACTCCCGGGAAAAGGGCCGGGAGGTGGCAGAGCCCGGTGGATGTGCTGGGGGCAGCTGCTCTGGGAGCTCTGTGGGTGTTCCTGGCATTCCAAAGCCGAGGAGTGGATGCTGAGCTTTTGTTCAGGAGGAGGGACCAAGGGGCACCTTGCTGCTCTAAATTGGGGATATAAAACGCTTCAGCAGGGCTGTCCCGAGCCATCTGTAAGCAGTTAAAAATGTGGATTCTCTCCCCGGTGGATTTTGTAAATGGAAACAGTGATTGGTGAAGTGCAAGTGTGTATCTCTGGAACTCGGGGCAGCTGTGAGCAGATCCCACCTCACTGTCTGTGTTGACTTTGTAGCACCTCAGAGAGGAGCGGGTCCCTCTCTCCAGGTGTTGGGAGCTGTTTCCACACCCACAGCCCACAAAGGCAAAGTTCCAAAGCACCAGGAGGTTCCAGGGGGTTTGGGAAAGAGCTGTAGTGCTAAGGCTGCAAGTGACAGTGTAAAACAATGTCATTGCAAGGGACAGCTGGAGTCATTTACCAATGGCATGTGCTGTATTGATGGAAAAAATAGAAATTTAATGTGTTTGGCTGCAAGACCAGAGGACTGGACTTAAAGTCTGCTCACACTTGCATTCTTGACTTCCTTCAAAGAACTTGTGAGGAGCTGGCTTGTGTCCCATAGAGATTCCAACTGCTAAGCTCAGTTTGGGCATTTTAAAGCATGAGATTGCTAATATTGGTTTGATGAAGCATCATTCAGTATCTGAACATCCCTAAAACCTAAACACAGAGCAAGAAGTTCATCCTGGCTTCATTTTCCTTCACCACTGCACTGGTCAGGGATAGGGATTTGTGTGATACCCCTGGGAAAGAATGAGCAGGGAGCTTGCCTGGCAGCTGAGGAAAGCTCAGAGCCCTCACACACTCACCTGGGGCTTGAGGAGGAGGGAATGTGGGATCACAGAATCACAGGATGGGCTGGTGGGGAGGGACCTCACACAACCCTGCCATGGGCAGGGACACCTTCCTTAGACCATGGTGCTCCAAACCCCATCCAGCCTGGCCTTGGGCACTTCCAGGGGACACTTGGACAGCTTCTCTGGGCACCTTCTTCAAGGGAAATGAGAGGAACTGTGATTCCAGGCTGGGAGTGACTTAGGGCTGGCATTTTCTAGGTGATCAGGTGACAGGAGTCACCTTCTGTACTTATTCATGTATTGAATTGGCATCTTTGTGCCTTGCTCAAGGCTGTAAATTGTCACCTTCGTGAATTTTAAACTAAATGGAGCCAAATGAGCCATCCTAAAGAATCATTTGGATTTGAGGAGGAAGAGGGGAATGAGGGAATGTGTTGGGTGATCTCTCTATTTGCATTGCAGCTGCTTGTTCCAGAGGGTCCAGACTGCTTTAATTCCTTCCCTGCCAGGAGGGCCAGTGCCCAAATGCTGACTCAGGCATCTGGAATGTGGGTGATCCCCCTTTCACTGGAGCCCTTGTGGCTTTGCAGTGGCCCCCTGAGGAGCACTGGGGTGGCAGCAGAGCTGTGTCATGCCATGGGGAGCTGAGACAGCTGTCCCTGGCTCTGAGCTTTGCATTCTGCTGCTCTCACGCAGACAGACAAAGTAGGAAACTGCTGGCTCTGTTCAGCTGCAACTGGCCCTGTCAGTGCTGTGAGGGGCTCTCAGCTTCTCCCAGAGCCTGTCTGGAGGATGCACTTTCTAAATCATTGACAAATGTTTGTGTTTTCTTTCACCACAGCATAATAAAATGCTTGTCCTGCCACTGCTCACTTTCTTGCCTGTTTTGGCTGGGCTTTGCAGGCAGGCTTCAGCAGTCTGTCTGGGGAAAAATGAATTAATCAGCTTAGCTGGCTGTTTTGGTTTCTCAGCCACGTCTGTATCCTAATGCCAGAGTCTGGATGCAGGGACACAGTCAGGGAAATCAGTGAGGGAGTGTAATTATAAATAGCAAATAGTGGGCAGAGCTGCACTAATCCCTTGGTAATTGAGGTGATTATGGATTGCTAGACAGCCTGAATTCTCCTTAGTGTAGGCAGAAGCATGGTGGGCACTTCCCAGCAGTGAGGCCTGAATGGCTGCATGTGGGATCTTAAGGAATTTTGTGGGGTAAAACTCAGGTGCAGGGCTTGGCTCACTGAGGTGGCTTCAGGTGGAACTGGCTCAGGTGGGAATGGTTTCAGTGCAGGTATCTAAATGTGAAATCTGGTTCTACAGCATGTGGGTTTTTGTGATGAATCTCCATGCTAATGATGAGTTTTCATTCTAATTGCAATCAGAGTTCAGCTCAGGGTTGCACGTGCCTTGGAGGGATCACAGAGCGTGAGCCACGAGCGCTCAGAACAGACTCCTGGGTTGTTTTTCACCAGCAGTCCTTGGCTGCTGAGAGCTTTGTTGTCTCTTTCTGCCCTCAGCTGGACCGTGGCTGTGCCCTCCACACAGCACCCAGGGATGGCCTGAGCTCAGTGTCCAGCCAGGATGGCCCAGAAAGGCCCCGAGCAGTTTTCCACACCAGCGAGAGCGACCCGGTGAGTGACTGCCACCACTGTCCCTCCTGGGCACACAGCCAGTCCTGGGTGCCAGCAGTGCTGCCTGGGGCTGTGCTGTTCCAGGGAGGGGGATACACAGACCTAAGCCAGGGATCCAGCCCCAGCCATGGTAGGATGGGGCTTCTCTGCCTGAGAGCTCCTGGGAACAAGTATTGATCCCTTCCCCAGAGCTGCACACATGAGAGTGCATTGCAGAAACTGGGATGTGGCTTAGCTTGTCATCAGCCACCATTAATTTCAACTCCAGGGTTATTCATCCCTGGAAAAGCCTCCCTGAGTTGGCTGTGAAGGGGATAAAAACACACCCCAGCTGACCTCAGCACAGCTCCACAGCATCACAATTCCAGCCTCACACTCTCTGTCTCAAGAACAAAATGAAGGGGAATAAATGAATGGAATAAGCCTTTGAGGTGCTTTTCTGCTGCCTGTGTAATTGGAGTCTCTCAGTGCTGATTCCTCAGGGTCTCTATGGAAACAGCAGCAGGAGATGATCTGCTGCACGTGACCCGGTGTCTCCATGGATTGCACAGCACAGGCCAGATGGCCACGATTGTCCCCTCTGTCCTGTGCCTGCCTTTTGGTTGCCAGGCAACTGGCTCTGGCATTCTGACTTGTGCCTGAGCTTTGGCACAGCTTTGGCCAGCTCAGCCCTCCCTGGGCTCGCTGGGTCACTCCAGCAGCAGAGCGTGGTGCACCCCAACTCCTGCCCCACACAATCCTATTTAATGGGACTAACAAAGCCACTGAACATTAAATTCTTCATCAGAGTTTGTCCCTTCCATTAGCAAAGCTCCAAGTGATTGAACATGAGGGTAAAGACACTGAGCCACATTTTGTAGGAGGGTGAAGGAATTTGGCCAAAGTCCTGCAGCGAGTCAGGGATGAAGCTGAAAATGAAAATGGGCTCTGGAGTCCTGCTCTTGTTTGAGCCATGGAAAACCACAGGTACTGTTGGTCTGTGTCTGGCACTTGCAGGAGAACTTCAGGGAATCCCCAGTTTGAAATCAGGCTGGGAAAAGTCTGCAGTGTCACTTCAGGTGATGCCTCCTTGGAGCAGGACACCTCTTGAACAGACAGGATTGAACATTTTGCCCCCTGTTGCAAAGATTTCCTGAGCAGTGAAGCCCAATTCGGCAGCTCCAGCAGCTCAGCCCTTTGCTGAAGTTACCAAACTTCTTCCTAGAAATCATTCCTTGAATCAGGAGTTCCTCAAATCCTGCAGCTGTGCCAAGGCAAACCACAGAGTCCAGGACACTCCCTGGCCTGTCTGGGAGAGCCTTTCCTAGGGAGCTGTGGAACAGGGGTCGTTGCTGAGTGGAAGGGGCAGAAGGCGAGAGCAGAGATGTATTTTTTTGCTGAGAGGCTGCAAGTCTGATCTGAAGAAGGGAAGGGAGACTTAACAAGAATCCTGGGGCCTGGATATGCAACAGAGCTACCAGCAGGTCCATGAAGAGTCCATCAAGAACTGAGAAAAGCCAAATATTCCTGGCCAAACAGGCAGAAGTCAGGCCTGAATATAAAAATGCTCACACATAAAATAAAGAGAACAAGGAAATTGTTACATTTGTTGTTGTGCATGCCAGTTTTTATATATTACAAGAATAAAAAGGAAGATATTTTTACTTTAAATCCATGGAAAAATGCAGAAGGCAGAGCAGGACAAGATCTAAGCTTCGAAGATTAACACAAAACTGCTAAAAGTCACACAGGAAGGGCTGCAGAGTAGTCTCTACTGTCTTAATTACACAAGACACAAAAATGGATGACTTGAGCAAGAGGAAATAAGTGCTTTGTAGGTATTGCATGGCAGGAAAAGAGAATAGTGAAGGGGAAAAACCAGGCATTAAATTCTCAGATCCCACTGACAACAGCTTCTTGCTGTCATTATGGTGAGACCTGCAGGTAAACACTAGAAATAAATGCAGCAGGATTCAAGTCCAGTGGAGGAATAGCCCTGATCACTGAGGTCACCACAAGAGACTGGAAATTATTGCCCCAGAAAAGAGTCTCTGAGTTTTTAAGCCTCCAGCCCCAAATGGCACCATGGGAATTACTCCTGGGAGGCAGCAGCTCAAGGCAGAAAACATCATTTTGTCCCAAAGAAAGTGAATGTGACACCAGCAGGTAACTCAAAAGGGTGTCACACCTCTGTTAGGTTTGGGGGGACTGGTGAAAGGTGAGGTAAATTCGTGGAGCCACTGGTGCCCCAAAACACCACAGCTCATACACAAGCTGAGGGAATCATGTTGTTGTTTAGTGCCAGGTGGGATCTCCTTTCTTTAGTCTCTTCCAAAACACCTGCCAGCAGTGTCCTGGCCCCACAATTCCTGCTTGATCTTGCTCTGCCTCCCAGTAAGAGAGTATTGCCACCCTCCCAGGCCACCTGTGTCCAGGAGAGAGGCATCACCAGTGTGACAATTCCCATTTTCCTTCCCAGGCCAAGCACACGGAGCAGCACGAGGGTCGTCTGTACAACATCCCCCTGGAGGAGGTGAATGCTGTGTTCCCCCATGGGCTGCCCCATCGCTTCCAGCAGCAGGTATTCCAGCTCTGAGGAATGCACTCAGGCTGCCTCTGGATCTCTGGCAGTGCCCAAGGCCAGGCTGATGGGTTTTGGAGCACCCTGGGATGGTGGAAGGTGTCCCTGCCCATGGCAGGGGTGGCCCTGGGTGAGCTTTAAGGTCCTGTCCAACCCAAACCATTCCATGAGTCTGTGTGGGAAGAACCAGATCCATTGGTGACTGATGTTTTGCTGTTGGAATGAGAGAGAGCAGGAGTGCAGTTATTCCTGGCCCTCACTGTTTTCAACATCTAAAAGAGATGAGTCAACCACCCAGAGCAGCAGCAGACGAGTTTGAGGGTTCCACCTCAGGCAGCCTTCATTGCAGTGTTTTTCATCTCTGACATCCAAACACATTATGAATTACAGAAATATTTTCCATGGCTATATTTCTGTGTGAAACAGGCTGTCTCCTCAAATAAGTTTATATCTGCAACAAAACAGTCTTGTCTCCTGATTTGTGTGGTGAGGCAGATGGAGCCGTGCTGGGCTCTGCTTCATGAGCAGCTGCCTGCCTGAGTCAGGAACAGATTCCTTACCTGTGCACATTCAGGACACTGATTTGGATTCATGGACAGGCCAGTCACCCCCACCCCAGTCTGTGGGAGCAGGGTGGGACAGCTGATCCAGAAAACCCTTTCCAGGCACAGCAAGGACGAGAAGCAGCACTTCTTTTCACCGAGGGGAAGCAGTGCTTAACCAACCCTGTGGGTGCTGCTGGGCACAGAGGGCAGAGCTGGGGGTGTTGGGAGCCTCCAGGCAGGGATGGAGCAGGGCTGGGGGCAGCTGTGCTCAGCCAGCTCGTGGCAGCTTGGTCACTTGTGCTCCTCTCTCAGATCCGGACCTTCAACGAGGCGCGGGTGATGGTGCGGAAACCGGCGCTCGAGCTCCTGGCTTACCTGAAGGGCTCCAACTTCAGCCACCCTGCTGTCAGATATGTGATCTGTATCCTTTGACTGCAGGGCACAGCAAAGAGAAGCACAGTTTGTGCAGGTGAGAGGGTTGTTGTGAGCCTGAGCTGGCTGAGTCTCCAGGAGGGGCTTGTGGTGTGTGGTCAGTGCAGGAGTCAGGAAACTCAGGGCTTGGAGACCTTTATTGTAAGCCATGGCACAGCCCTACAGACAGGGTCAGCACACAGGGCATGGGGCTCCTCAGCTCTGCTCAGTGGGGTGGGGCACAGGGAGAAGAAACTCTGGGTTTGCTGGATGAAATGCCATCCTTGCCTTGATGAGCTCTGAACTCCCTTTATGCCCTTTCTGAAGGAATCACACTCATGTACAAACTGAAAAGGTTTTTCAGATACTTTCCTTGACAGTCCTTGCTGGAGATGGTGAGAGAGGAACAGGGAAGACCATGACCCTGTGCCATGTGGTTCACTACTGCTCGAGGCAGGGCTGGCTGGTGCTGCACATCCCGGATGGTGAGAAAAGCAGGGCTCTGTTACACACCAAACACCAAAAGAAGCTGCTTCAGGAGCTGTAGGACAGCCCACCACAATCTAGCCTTGTTTCTCCGTAGTAGAGAAGGCTCATAAAACACAAAACTCAAAATAGAGCAGAACGAGTTATTTTCACCTCCTCACATGTACTTTGGGTCAGTATGGTTTTCTCCATTAACAAGCATGGGAAGAGACTGGGGTCTGTGTGCCCTCCTCTGATCCCAAGGGAGAGTTCTCCAGTAAAGATGGAGCTGCATCCTCTGGGGTCCCAGCACAGGAAGGACATGGAGCTGTGGAAATGAATCCAGAGGAGGCACCAGGATGATCAGAGGGATCAGAGGAGCAGCTCTGCTGTGAGGAAAGGCTGGGAGAATTGTTCAGCCTGGAGAAGAAAAGGTTCTGGCTTTACCTAATTGTGACCTTCCAGGACCTAATGGGGCTACAAGAAAAATGAAGGGAGACTATTTACAAAGGAGTGGAGGGACAGGACAAGGGGGACTGGCCTCCCACTGCCAGAGGGCAGGGGGGGATGGGATATAGGGAAGAAATTCCTGGCTGTGAGGGTGGGCAGGCCCTGGCACAGGGTGCACAGAGAAGCTGTGGCTGCCCCTGGATCCCTGGAAGTGTCCAAGGCCAGGTTGGATGGGGCATGGAGCAACCTGAGATACTTGAAGATGTCCCTGCCATGGCAGGGGTTGATTTTTAAAGTCCCTCCCAACCCAAACCACTCCATGATTCTGTGACTTTCCTTACCAGAGTTGCAGATTAAGGACAAGCAACACAAATACCCCAACCACCCCTACCTCATACCATTATTTTGACTTTAAAAAAAAACCCAATTGTTTTCTTTTGCTCACAGCTCATCTCTGGGTGAAGAACTGCAAGGAGCTGTTGCAGTCTTCCTACAACAAAGACAGGCTGGATCAGCCTCTGCAGGCCTCTGTCTGGCTCAAGAACTTCAAAACCTCCAATGAACGTTTCCTGCAAGAGGTTTGTGGCTGCAGACCCCCCCCAGTGCCCGGTGCTGGACTTCAGGTGCTGCAGGAAAAGCACTTGAGATCCCTCTGTGGGGATGGCTGCTGGTGGTGGACACTTCTCCCAGATTCTGCAATCCAGCCTTGCTTTGCCTCCTTTCATCCCCAAGCTAATCATAGTTTTCTTCCCACAGATAAAAACACAAAAAAAATACATGTGGGGCAAACGAGAAAGCACAGAGGAGGGAAGACCTTTGAGGGAAGTGGTGGAGCAGGTAAGGAACAACCACTGCTGCTGCTGTGCTCTCACCTTGTACCACAGGATCTGTGCTTGTGCAACAGATTGCTCCTAAAGATCTTAGAGATGGGAGTCCTGGGAAATAGAAGGTGTCTCACTATCAACAAAAGATATTGTGGAGGATGTGGAGGATCTGTACAGAAAATTGTACAGAGAATTTGGACAGGTTTTTTTTCCACTTCTCTCCAAGGGAATATTTCCCCTTGGACTTGGGGGAGGGACTGCTTGAATCTGTTCCCTAGAGGGACCCCATTCAGAGGTTTTCTCCCAAATTTGCCCTAAACCAGGACAAGGACAAAATCAGAATTTAAAATTCCCGTGTTTTGATGCTCAAACGAAGAGGTTGTTGACTGTCAGTTTGTCTTCCCCTGAAGAAGGCCAGCCCAAAAGACGCCTCCAAGCAAGAACTGCAGGCTGAGCTCTGTGCCTTGTGCTCCCTGCAGGGCCTGGCTCGTGTCAGGAGTGCCAGTGATGCCGTGGGGGTGGTGCTGAAGGAGTTAAAGCAGCAGAGTCACCGCGGCTCCTTCCGGCTCCTGGTGGCCGTGGACGGTGTCAACGCGCTCTGGGGACGGACCACGCTGAGCAAGGAGGACAAGAGCCCTGTGAGCATGGGGCCTGCTGGGGGCTGCCTAAAAACAGGCCAGACAAAATGAAGGGATACAAAGTGCTTGTGTTTATTGAAGGGAATTCAGCTACATTTCAGGCAAAGCTCCCCAGGGGCTACATCCAAAAGAATGGATGGGTTTGTACACTTATTTATAAGTTTGGTTCATTTGCATATTGGGGGTTATTCTTCAATTGCAGCTTCAGGTAATGAAGTAATTTACTCCAGGTTTGCTCCCCCTGACTCACTTTTGTTTACGTTTCTCAAAGACTGAGACAGTGAGGTGTGCTTGATTCCCAGGCCTGGAGAAGAATTTCTGTGTCTGGCCAAAATGGGAAAGCTGTAGCTAACACTGTATGGAGTTTAGAGTTACACACTAAAGAATTGCAGGACTATAAATGTATGTAAAATATCCCAGCTGCAATCCTAAGGCATCATTCCCCCCTCATCATTCCCCCAGAGTTCTGCCCTGATTCCTGCTGCAGGGGGAGCAGGGAGGGCGTTGGGTTCAGTTTTTCTTCTATGGCAATCTCTGAAAATCTTCAGGCTTTGGAGGGGCCTGAAAGGTTGAAATTGTTCTTTAGACAATTTTTACTTTGTCTCCGTGAGACAGGAGTGCAGGTGGGTGTTGTTGGAGAGGCAGGGCCTGGGTGTTGCTTAGTGCAGCATGACTCAGGCTCGATGCTGCAGGGCTAAGGGAAAGCAAAGAAAAAAACATGCCTGAAGGATACAAATGATCCTGGCAGCCTAATTGGGAGGAGGGGAGGGGAATTCATGTCTCATATAGAAGCTGCTGGCAATAAAAAAGTGATGCAGGCAATCCCCAGCAGGTTTCTCCAGAGGAGCTGACGCTCGTGCACAACCTGCGCAAGATGGTGAAGAACGACTGGGTGAGTTCCAGGCTCTGCCTTTGGCTCTGTCACTCCCAGCAGTTCAGGGTGCCACCAGCCCAAAGCTACGAGCCCAGCACTGCTGAGCATCAGTGTCACCAGTTGGTGACACCACCTGAGGAGATGAGAACAGCTCAAATCTGAGCAGCATCTCCTGATTCCCCTGCCAACCTCCTGAGCTGGAGGTGTTGGATACCCCTTGGGACAATTTGGGTCATGATTTTTTTGAACTATTGAGAACTTCTGGTTTCTGAACACTTTGCTGTAGGAGGTCAACTCCTCCTGCTGCTTTTTCAATCCCCTGGATGCTCAGAGCTAGAATGACTAGGCTTCAGATTTAAAGGTAAATAGGAAAGTCCTTTTTAAGGTATTTCACTTGTTTGCATAGAAAATCCATTATAGGTGAGAAAAGTTTTCATGCCAGCCCTGGGAACATGAGCTGTGTGTTTTCCCTGTGCTCACATGGACTTGGAGCAGCCAGGATTAGTGTGGTCAGGAGCATTATAAAAAGTTAATCTTGTAGAATTTTTGAAGAATCCAGATCCCAGAATGTGATCTTAAAACACACTCAGTTCCAGCCCCTGCCATGGCAGGGACACCTTCTGCTATCCCAGGCTGCTCCCAGCCCCATCCAGCCTGGCCTTGGGCACTGCCAGGGATCCAGGGGCAGCCACAGCTGCTCTGGGCACCTGTGCCAGCCCTGCCCACCCTCCCAGGGAACAATTCCTTCCCAAGATCCCATCCAGCCCTGCCCTGTTACTGTGAAACCACCCCCCCGTCCTGTCCCTCCATCCCTTGTCCCCAGTCCCTCTCCAGCTCTCCTGGAGCCCCTTTAGGCTCTGCCAAGGGCTCTGAGCTCTCCCTGGAGCTTTCCCTTCTCCAGGTGAACACTCCCAGCTCTCCCAGCCCAGCACCAGAGCAGAGAGGCTCCATCATGGAACCTTTGTGGCCTCCTCTGGACTTGCTCCAGCAGCTCCATCCTTCAAGAAGAAGATGCCTCAGGGGTTGATCCTAAACCAGCACTGGGTTTGCAGCTAACAGGATTTTTATTTCTGATCTGCCTTCCAGAGTGGAGGTGCCATTGTGACCACCCTCAGCCAGACTGGCTCGCTCTTCAAACCCAGCTCAGCCTACACTCCCCAGGAGCTGCTGGGAAAGGTGAGTCACGGCCTCTTCTGGGTTTTCTCCCTCTTCACATTGGGAAACAAACAAAAAGCCTGGTTGGTGACCTGGCTGTGTTCAAGGGGACACTGTTCAGGGTCTCTGTGGATCACACACACCTTTGGGTCAGCCAGGGGAGCCAAGGGTGTCCTGGGGAGTGCCAGGACAGGGGCAAGGCAGGGGACTGTCCCTGCTGTGGGCTGGGGCAGCCTCACCTCGAGCCCTGGGGGCACTTTGGGCATCAGAATCTATGAAAGGGCTGAAGCTGCTGAAGAGTGTCCAAAGGAGGGACACGAGGATGGTGAAGGGTCTTGAGGATGAGGAGCATCTGAGGGCATCTGGTCTGTCCAGGTGGAAAAGAGGAGACTGAAAGGAGACCTCCGGGATCTGCAGCTCCTCAGGAGGGGCAGTGGAGGGGCAGCTCTGATTTCTGCTCCCTATGACCAGGACAGGACCCAAGGGAATGCCTGGAGCTGTGTCAGGGGAAGGTTGGGCTGGATATCAGGAAAAGGCTTCTCGCAGAGAGTGCTGGGCACTGCCCAGGGAATGGGCACAGCCCCAAGGCTGCCAGAGCTCCAGCAGCATTTGGACAGCACTCCCAGGCACAGAATGGGATTGTTGGGATTTGTCTCCAGGGCCAGGAGTTGGACTGGGTGATCCTTGTGGGTCCCTTCCCACTCTGGATATTCCATGACTCCGTGACTGAGCTCTGGGTGAGCTCCCGAGGCGTCTGGGCCGTGTCCCCACCCAGCCCCCGCCACTGACCCTGACTGACCTCTCTTCCCAGGAGGGGTTCGACGCCTTGGACCCCTTTGTGCCCATCCCGGTCCCCAACTACAGCGCCAGGGAGTTCGAGAGCTGCTACGGCTACTACCTGGAGCGCAAGTGGCTGCAGCACGAGAAAGGTCCGTGCCCAGGGAGGGCCGACCCCCGGGGCTGTGCCCGCCCTACGCTGTCGGAGCCGCTCCCTCCGCTCCGTCCCCTCCCTCCATCTCTCCAACCCCTCAGTCTGTGTCTGTCTCTCTCCCTCGCAGCGCACACGGAGGACGGGAAGGCGGAGCTGCAGTTCCTGAGCGGCTCCAACCCGCGGCAGCTGGACCGGCTGGCGGGGCCCCTATAGCGCAATAAAGGCTCCGTTCCTCCGGTGTCCGTGTCGGTGTCCGTGCCCCGTGCGCGTCCCCGCCCCCACTCGGTCCCCGCCCGTCCGGGGCGGGCCCGGCCGTGACGCGCTCCCGGTTCCTGCGGCGATGCCGGGGGAGGCGGTCACGCTGCAGCTCGGCCACTACTCGGGCTGCGTGGGCGCGCACTGGTGGGGGCTGCAGGTGCGGGGGGGCTGCGGCACGGGAGGAGGGCTCGGGCCGGGGCCGGGGCTGGGGCTCGCTCTCATCTCCTC
>VXBI01003160.1:0-45559 GCA_013397375.1 Toxostoma redivivum
GGAGGGACAGGTGGTGGGCGCAGCTGGGCCGCGTCAACTGACCACCCCTAAAGAAATGTTTCTTACTATCTAATCTGAACCTTGTCCTTTTTGAGCCATTCCCGTGTGCCCTGCCATTTGATGGAGCTCCATCTCCCCTTTGTACGGAAGCTGCAGAGAGCAAAGTCCTCCCCTTAGCCTCCTTCTCAAACTAGAGAAGCTCAGAGTCCTGAGCTGCTCCGCGTAGGAAATTCTTTCCAGCCCTTTGCCATCTTTGTTGCCCTCCTCTGGATGCAGTTTTTCAGGTACAATTGGTAGAGATTTTGTGAATGTTTTGCTGGGTTAAGATAGCACTTTGCAATACATTAAATACGATATTGTGGACAAGATTGTACTGATTTTGGCTGGGATAAAATTAGTTCTCTTCATATAGCTGATATAGTAGTGGTTTGGCTTTTTAGCACATTGATATTTTAGCTATTAGTGAACCATGTTTAACAGACCATCAACATTCTTTTTGGTTTCTCATGTTGCCCCATTGTAGAGTAGGCTGGAGGTGTGCAGGAAGTTAGAAGAGGACTCAGCTGGAACAGGTGGTCCTTTCTTCCATCTTCCTGTGCAGCTAGGCACACATTGCAGCTTAGTCATATCCTTCTTGGTACAAGGAACCCCAGCAGGTTCAAAGACTCTGGTCCAAAGACTCTGGCTGCACCTGTGTGATGATGCTGGGGTAGGTTAAGGATTTCATCTCCATGGGGCTTCTGTGCTTGTCCTGAGCCCTTCATCCTCCCTGAGGCTCCATACCTGTTCCTGCAGCCCCAAGCCCTGGTGAGCCAGCTCACACCTCCTGGAAGCAAGGATACTGTCACACTCTGCCCAGATGCCCACCTGGGTCCATCCGGTTTGTGAAGAGGCTACAGATGTGACCTATCCTTCCTTTAGGGGAGTTACGTTGTTTTAAGATCATGCTTCAGTACTTCATTTTATGCAGCCAGACTTATTTCAGGGATGTCACATACCAATTGGCATCATGCTCAGCAATAAAAGTTGGAAAAAGAAGGAAGGAGGGTATATTAGGAGTTGTGGTATTTGCCTCCTTAATTGACTTTTATGGATGATAAAGCCCTGCTATTTGGGGGTTATATGATGATATGAAGTAGTGAATAAATTCCTTATTTTGCTTTGATGAACACACAGTTTTTGCTTTCCCTATTAAATTTCCCTATTAAAACCTTAACCCACAAGTTTTCTCATTTACCCTTCCCATTTTCTCCCACATCCTACAGTAGGGGGAGTGAGCAAGCAGCTGTGTGGTTTCTAACTGCCAGAGGGATTAACCCACAACACATACTAACATTTCAAAAATGTTATTGCTACTTTCTCCAGTCCAGTCTCCTTTTCAGTTTCATTAGAATGCCAGATAAATTTCTACACATTCTACCTCAGTAATGAAAAGGAAGCTGGAAAGCTATAAATTCATAGATCCAATCTAAATATTTAAGATGTTAGCTCTTGCCTTAATATATATATTCACATGTAACATTCAAACTCCACTCTACATTGGAAAAATAATTTAAAATAATGATAATTAATTATTATGATGGAAATCAGTATAAAATCTAAGAATTTTTGCTGTGCTAGAGATAAATTGGGAATATTGCTCTTCCCTTGTTATTCTTAAGTGATACTAAAACCAAAACAAAAGCAATCAAGTTCTGGAGGATTTAAAGCAAATATTCTATTTGTTGGATTATCCTCTGTAGGATTATTTTATTTTAAGAAGCATTTGAGTCACATGTCTTGTATTTGATCAGTGAGCCTCATCATCTCAATCAGAGAGCCTCACTGCAAGTCAATAAAAGCAAAGTTCAACGGTGACTCAGGCAATATGAGTAGTTTGTGACCCCCTGGCATACTCCATTGTCAGTACATCACTCACTCTTACGTGAATCTGTAGAGAGTAGAAGCCCATTACTTGAACACACAGAGAAGAGATATATGAAGAAGGGTCTTGTACCTCCTTCATTATAGAAAGTAACCTAGATTTAGAAAGATAAGATGTATATGCTTAAATTTCATGCCACAGAAAATTCAATATAATATCTTTCAAACCCTATCAATATAAAGAAAAAATAGCTGGGAGTAAAATCTCAAGGAGGAGGAAATTAAACAGAATTTAACCTCACTTATAAGCTATAAAGCTATATACTATAAACTATACACTCTCACTGGTCGTACGAAGGTCTGAGGAGAAAAATAACAGCTTCAAAGCTTTACTCTGGAAAGTTGTCAGATATAGTCTTTTACTTTGGAGAAGCCTACTTCTTTTACCTTTTCAGGAAAGGGAAGATCAGAAGAAGATGATCATTTCATGATGTAAGCACAAGCATAACTGAAAATGCAAGCATTTTAATAGTCATTAGAATTGATGAGAATTCCTCATTTGTCTCCAGAAAGTTTTAGAATACACATCACTGTTGACACAAAATCATGAAATGGCGGCAAACATGCAATTCTGAGAACGCCATGGATGCTATGAAAGCAAAATATGCATGCACTGTTTTTTCTTCATTGCCTTTGGCCTATCATCTTAAATAAAATCTTTTGCATCACCTTTACTCCCTGCTGGCTAAAAGTTTAGGGATCAGATTGCTTTACTCTTATTGGGATATATCCTAAAGCAAAATGTAGGTACCTCAGAGAAGGAAAGCTCTCATAAATATGTCACAGAATGAACTACCTGAATAAAGAGGAAAATGAAGACAGAGCAAATAAATATTTTTTTTGCTGTGCTGGAAACTAAAGCAGTGTAAACAACATCATAATGGCATTTTCTGCAATCAGTGTGCAGAAAACCCTTTTTGGCATCATGCAGTCACTTCATGACATGAAAACAAAAAAAATCTAGCATACTTTTTATAGATCCAGCTTGAATACCTTCTAGCTATGGCTAGATTTATATGACTTCTGGAACTACACAGTTTTGCCAGTTTGCTGATTGCAGTGAATGCTCAGTCTATATCTTTACTAAAGTCTAAGCTTCAGAGCATGGGAGCTCCCCATGAACTGGCTGAACAGTAAGGGGCAAATGTAGAATTCACACCTTAAACTTTGCAACCAAAGAGTTCCTTTGTACCCTCCTCCAGATATACTGGAGGACATAAGTCATTTCAGCACTGCTATCTAAGCAACAAATTGATAAAAATTTAGCCCCAGCTGGTTTTGATATTCAGGAGACAATTCTACTTTTAAACTAAGATGGATGGTGGGAAATTGTTTTCACAATTTCACTATTTTTTGACCAAGTATGAGACTGGTCATAAACTGTCACTTAAGAATGTCTGAGGTCTGTAGCAAGTTTGGCATTTCTCTTTTCCTCAGCACCCTTGACTAATTCAACATTGCACTTACAAAGAGCAGGGACTGCTAAAATCTGAACTCAGTGTATAAAAACTTAGCAAATAAATAACCTTAAAGCCTTTGGGCTATGACTGTGTAACAGTAAGGAGGAAGCAGAATTTAAAGGTTTCATGTGGAGCCATAGAATATTTTATTCGTAAGTGAGCTGCTAGACCATTTCTATTAGATGTCTATGGATTTGCACTAGAAAGTCTTGATCTACCAGATTTCCTCCAGCATTCTGTTCATCTTTTGAGGGAGTACAGCCCCCAGCTTCATGTCCCTCCACTGGACCTACTTCAACAGGTCCATGTCTTTGCTATACTGAAAACCCCAGAGCTGGATGCAGCACTTCTGGGGAGGGTGTCACCAGAGTGGATTAGAGGGGCAAATCCCCTCCCTCGCCCTGCTGGCCATGCCCAGGACACTGTTGGCTCTCTTGGGCTGTGGGTATATCTTGCTGGGTCATGATGAACTTTTGTCAACAAATACCCTCAACTCTTTCTCCTCGGGTTTGCTCCCAATATGTTTTCCCTCTGTGAAGAAATAAGCTTAATAAGGGGAAAAAACCCAATATTTTTCAACTTTAATTAAAATATTAATGGGCTTCTTTAAGCATTACAGTTGCTTAGAAATGTTTTAAATGCCTTCATGACTTGTCTGTTTTCCACAAACAGTAAAAATTATGGCTGCATGTTAAAAACTATAATGCATTTTAAATTATGCTTATGGCTCTTTATTCAATTCTAGGAGAATGTAATTGATTCTTTGGCTTATTTTATTATAGACTCGCTTCAAAGGCCTGTACTTCTATTAAGGAGAGAAGTCTATCCATGGTAATTGAACCTGCAGCATACTAAACAGTTTTATCTCTGCCTTAATACAGTTTTTCTTTCCTAAAAGCTGTAAGAGATAAGCGCCCCAGAAGTTTATGTGTAGTTCAAATAAAAAATAAGGTAGATAAATGGAATAAGCTGAATAAATAGAAAGAAATCTACTATGAAATTAAGATATAAATTATAACTATGGAAACAGCCTTTGTAATTAAGAATTATTTAGAAAGACATGGAAGATCTTTATTCAGATGTTTAAATTATCTGATGATTTTTTTAGAAAGGTAATAGACGTTAATGCAATAAAAGCCTTTAAAACTTTCTTAGTTGCCTAAAATAAAAGCAAGCAAACAAAGAACCCCAGAACCTAACTTCAAGTTATTTGCAATTTTTCAGGAGTACAGGGTTAAAAACCAGGCCTTACTTTACAACATGCGTCTTAACTCCATATCACAAATTGAACCAAAATACTCTCGTGGTATTTACAAGCCAGCATTAATACATGGATCCTCACATGCTTTTCAGTGATTCTAGTAAATTTCACTGAGGTGTGGCAAACATTTTATAAAGGAAAACAATAATACAGGAAAGTAATATTACTTTCCAAAAATGAGATGGAAGGGGGAAATGCAGAGTTCCAGCTCAGCCAGCATGTGAGAGGCATAGTTGAGAAATGTCTTTTGTTTCTAGACTAGTCATGAGGTCTAGGTCATGAACTGGGATGCAAAATCATATGAAATAGCACCTAATGCAGAGTGCCTATTTGAATTTATTCTGAAAGAAGCAGTAGAACTCCTGAGTGAAACACAGACATGAGCTGAAGCTGGACTGGGCTTTACACAGTAATGGTAAAACAGTGACTTCTCAATAAATTTGTTTTAACTACTTGCTTTTAAAACACTTTATTGTGCTCTGGGTGTGTCATGCTGGTTTTTTTCAATAATACTTTGGCATATGACACACTAACCAACATCACATCCTTGTGACTTGAAGTAAGCTTGCTGAGGTGCCAGAGCCAGTGTAGCCTTTTAACCTTTAAGATCATACTACTAAAGCTTAGTACAAGAGATCCTCACTTCTTAACATGCATTTTGTTATGTATAGGCTTGTAAATTACAGACTACGTTTTCAGCTCATCCTTTAGGCATTACTGTAGATATGTTGAAAAGACCTATCGGTGACACAGCAGATTTTTGTGGCACTACTAAGTTTTTGTGTGGGAAACCAAAATGGAAAACCAATATTTTTCTAATACATATTAATTGTCTATTGTGTACAAAGCAATTGACTTATGCCTGATTTTCACAAATACCTCAGATGTAGTCACAGAAGTACAGACCTCCTATGCACACATGTTATATCTCCATAACAGTATCTCATGCATCTATTAAAAATATCATTTTCAGTAAAACTGCAGCCATCCTAAAGAGTTTAAGCTCATGCCATATGTTACAGCATTTCCAAAACTTCATGTTGATATGTTACCCTGTTGTGATATAAAATCAGAGCTAAACCTTAGAAATACATAGGGACAAGTTAAAGATAGAAAGCATATCTTAATAAAATCAGAGTTAAAAATAAGAGAACAAGTACCTTGTAAACATTGATTGCATTCTACCTATTTCTTTATCATATTACCAGTTACTTTAAAATGCCAACATTAATTGATTCTGTGGCAGTGAACAAAACTCACCTTTTTAGTTCAGCTTATATTCTTTATCTCAAGGCTGAACTTCAGCTGTTACTATCAGAAAAAGTCTCCAAAACAAACAGATAATGCTTAACTAGGCCTCAAAGATCTTTAATCTGTTGTATTTTAATACTGCTGTATGTTAAATTGTATTTGATTTCCTCTTCTACTGAACTTTTAAAAAAAAAAAGGTAAAGAACTTGGCAAACTTCAAGGTTTGATCAAGTTAACCAAAATTTAAGTTATTTGTGCAACGCTTTTGGGTCTTTTGTTGTTTGTTTCTTTAAAATGGGCATCTCTCAGAAACTACTTAGAGAGTAATTATTTGACACAGGGTGGCAAAGAACCTTTCCTGTGTATCCACTGGTCAGTTTTATCTGTCATTCAGCTGCTCCAATTGAAGAAATTACCAGAGGCCATAAAACATCCGAGGACCAAAAGTCTTAAAAAGCCCACAAGCAAGATGCTTAAGTTTGGCAAAAAGCAGCACCTTTTGGCTCAGCCATCCTGCAAGAGCAATGGTAGACTACAAAGACCACTGTCACAGTCAGAAGGAAAGGCTGCCCAATAATTGTCCTTAGCTCTTTATACAGATCACCAGTATAGGGAAGATAAACATGTTAAAGTGCATGTTGGTTTCCTACATAAAATCACCTTGAAATTTTTAGAAGAGGCAATACAGGGAGTCAAGGGAAATACGATGTTAGAAAAACTGCTGCTATTCCAGATGGTAAGAAAAAGGTACCCTGACTGCTGGAAATTAGGGTTAGTCTGACTGAGTGAAAAGCATGTGAGGGACACTGCTGATGTTTTTTCCAAATCTAGTTTGGGAAAGTGGAAATCCAGTTTTATCAAATCTAGTTTACCATCAACTAAGATGGCAAAAACTAGTTTTTAAGTAAACACTGTGGAGTTCAATATCTTATTATTTGCTTAGTTACTTCTTCATTGTTTTCAACAACTGGACAGATACTATAACAATTTTTTAAACTAAGAAGTGGCAGACAATATTTTTCAACATTATTGAAGACAGTCTAGCTATTATAGTCTAACCTCTTGTAAATTTAAGAGCTAGCCACAGACTAGCAAGGCCCAGAACTCCACAACATGAAAACAGACATAAGACAAACTATGATTAAAAAAATTTTATCACAAGTCTGATGAAACAATAAGTGAGTTAACAAAAAAAATCCCACAAACACTGTGTGTATGGAAACACTGATTAGACAAGAAAAACTAGTGTTGTGAAATTCTGTTTCTTTTATGAAGAGTCAAAGAAGGATTTTCTCTACTTCTCCCTGGAGCTCTTCCCAAAGCTGAAGATCATGATGACCCTTTCTTCTACTCTTCTAAAGTGCTTACTATTGCCCGTAATAAACATTGAACAATTCTTTAATATGTTTGCAAATAGCAACATAAATAAAAATATTCCTCTGTTGTTTTTGAGATTTTTATTAACTTGCTCCAAGCCATTCTGAATGATTTGACTAACAGACCTATTAATACAGACTCACAGCTTTAGGGCCTGAGGAGCAGTTATCTGAGCCTTTCTTTTTAAAGTCTTCCATATCACTCCACAAGAAATGGGGTTTAGAGGGTGAAATAATTTTCAAAGATTATGGATTTCCAGAGCAAGTAATTAAGCAGCTAAGACTGAGACTATCAAAATCTGATGAGAGTGAAAAAGACTGAATAGAAAACCTGAAAAACAAGTTTATCCTTCTATGACTGTGTAGAAAAACTGCATGTTTTTTGCCCAATTGCCTCTGCTTGCAGCCCACTCCCTCTGGTTACCACAGATAATGTGTTACTTACTACAAATCCATTTCCTTAACTCCTTCTGCTGGCTCCAAATTAGTCTGTTTGCCCATCTGAGATGAGCTTGCTCAGTTATTCTCAGGGAAAGGCACAAACACATTTTCCAGAAGTTTTTGCTATGATGAGACATGTCTGATATTGGCTTTTTTGTTTTGTTTTGTTTTATCTTTTCTACCACTTTGCATCATTTAAGAGGGATAACACTTCAAACAGTGAACCAGAGTTAAATGATGTTTCTCATACTCTCCATCCTCATTTCTTTTCAACATTAGTAGATCTAAACATCAATAAGATTGATTTTCAGTCTTCAAGGAAATGTTTGTGTTCAGTTCCAGATTTAAAGTCTTCTACTCAGAGCTTCAGAAATGGGTGCTTTACTGCATAAATTTTTTGATGTAGCAATATATTTAAAGACCAGCACTGTCAGTTTAGGCTGTACTTTTTCAGATACCATTCATTTTGTGATATTTCTTATGCCATTCTGCAACTGAGAGGTTGGTTAGTCTAAAACTTTCACATAAACCCATGAATGTTCGTAAAGATTTCCTCAAAGAGGTATACTCCTACTCACTCTAATTGTCTACTCTATAGGTTTTCATGAATAGGACTTAATTCACACAGACATTTTGAGTATCTACATTGAAAGCTGCAACCCATCTAGACTCTATTTTTACACTATTTGTCATTTACTCCCTTAAAGTAATTCTTTCAGCCATTTACTTAAAAAATAAAAATACTAGCTCAAAATAAATTATTTTATAGTGATGGTTCACAATTTGACAGCAACCTACACATTGAAAAGTTATTTTTCTGTATTATCAATAATACCTTTTACACTGATAATATATTCATAACAGATGTAAAAGCATGTTTTTCTCTTATCCACACAACTTCCTTTTTCTCTCTACTCAATAGACAGCTGTTTTTTTTGAGGTTTTTTTCCAACTTAAAACCTCAAAAACAACAATATCTTCCACAAATATTTATTTTCTGCACAAATACATTATTGCCTGATCAAATTTTTCTTTATTAAATAAACTAACACTGCCAGAAGGGCTTTTGTTGAGCTTCTCTTGTCAATGAACATAAGCAGAAGAAAAAGCCAGCCAGCATCTGCCTCCAACTTCACACAGTTTTAATGAAAACTGGGGAGCAAAACAGGTAGCATAAATATGAAATATCTGTCTGGAGACCATGCCCTGGACTACAGACTGAATATAGAAACGTGCATTTTGTCTCTTATATAACGAAATATAGTAATAACACACCAGATACTTTGACACCAGTTCTGCCTTCTGAGAGCATGTGAGATCCTAGATGTTCCCTTTTCCAGAAGGACCATGACAGGCTTGAGAGGTAGACCCATCAGAACCTCCTGAAGTTCAGCAGACTGAGTGTGAGGTGCTGTGCCTTGATCAGGGTGATCCCAAGCATAAATGCAGGCTGGGCATGACCAGCAGGTTGAAGGAGGTGATTTTCCCAACTCTACTCCAATCTCATGAGCCCCCACATGGAGTAATGTGTCCAGCTCTGGGAACCACAACATAAGTATGATGTGGGCCAGCTGGAGTGAATCCAGAGGAGGGTGACAAAGATGATTAAACTGTTGGAGCACTTCTCCTATGCACAAAAACTGACAGAGCTGAGGTTATTCAGCCTGGAGAAAAGAAGGCTCTGGAGAGACTTTATTATGGTCCCCCAGTACCTAAAGGCCTGAAGGAAGGCTAGAGATAGAGTTTTCACAAGGATACATAGTAATAGTAAAAGGGATTACCCTTGTTTAAAAATTTTAAAATTGAGAGAGAGCATTTTTAGATTGGGTATTAGGAAGAAATTCTTCACTGTAGGGATGGTCAGGCACTGGAACATGTTGCTTAGAGAGGCAGTAAGTGCCCCATCCCTGTAAATGTTCTCGGCCAGGTTAAAAGTTTTGAGTGACCTGGTCTAGTGAAAGATATTCCTGCCCAAGTTAGGGGATTGGGACTAAATGATCTTTAAAGTACCTTTCAATCCAAGTAATTTTGTAATTCTGGGTTCAATCTGGCTTAATTTTCTTGAAATTTTCATTGCAAGCATGCATATTAATCAGTGAAAATCTCAATAGCTGATCATACTTTCTTCCAAGAGCATGCATACTTTCAGATAATTAAATTTTCTATTTTTGTAAATTCCATTTTAACTCTCCAATGATTTTTCTTCCTGAATTTTTAATCTCTGAAAGCAGTGTAAAGAAGTTATTTGAGACTAAAAAATAGTTTCATGTCTGGTAGAATAAAACATTGTCTTTAGCAAATAAATAATCAGACATCTAAACATTATGTTCCACACATTTTAATATTATGATGAGGAGGAATGCCTCAGCTTCTGCATTCTTTATCACCATAACTCTAGGGCAATATCTACAAATTCTAGAAGCACACTTTTTTTTGCTTGAATGTATGTAAGGAAAGTATGGCCACAGAGGGATTTTCATCACTATTGTTAGTTATATCTCTGAATTCATGCTTAGCACTCTCAGAAGGACAATAGTTTTTTTTTTTTTTTTTCAGAACCAGTGAAATGGGGAGATGGGGCATTAGCCACCACTTATAACTGAGGTATAAACCTTATTATTCACAATAACTGATGCTAAAGCAACCAAAAATAACCCCTCACAGAATCAAAAAATCCTTTTGTTCTAATATGTAAACAGTTTTTCTCTTGAGTAGTGCTTGTTAAAAATCAGTAAGAGTCATTCCTGAGCTTTATGCCCACTAATGAATGAATTTTCAGTCATCTTGTCTAAATTCATCTTTAACGGAGTTCCTACAGTGAAGTCTATTAACTTGGGAGACATGGTTTCTCTAGTTGAATGTATGTGTAAATCAGTATTTTACCACTTCTGGAGGTGTCCACAAAGGATTATATACCCAAGAGCCCAATAAGGAAGTCTATCTGAGCAATTTCATGTGCTATTCTAAAGTGAAAGAAGGAATGCCCATGTTAATTTACTCTCTCACTCTAAAACTTCATTAAAATATAAAAAGGAGATTAGATTAGCATAGTCTGCATCTTGTCGATCAAAAATTAGAAAATACTTCAAAAGTAGTAGTCTTTCAGATGCTAAACAAAGAGGATAGCAGTAGAATAACATTCAAAATTATTTCTAAACATATTTAAGGCAGTCCTTTTATCTATGGGAGGGAACTTCTGGCTGCTTCTATACAAGGTTTGCATATATGTTCAAAAAAAGAAAACTTACAAATGTTTACTGTGTTCCTTGACATTTTAAATCAAATGTGCAGCAACTGAATGTTTATGAGATGCAATTAATCAACAGTGAATGTTCTCACATTTATGGATGGATTAAGCACAGTAAGATCTAATTAACTTATGCTTAAACAACATGAAATTATAAATAGCAGTCACGTTTCTTAATTTCTCTCTTAATTTTCATTCTACTTTCAGGAAAAAAAAATATTATGTGTTTGTTAGAAGCAGGATAAACACAACAGAATGTTACATAGGGAATGGGAATTTTTAATACATTTGCCAAATGTACCATGCAAACTTATTTCAGCAAAAACATTGGTATGTCTCCAGCTTTTTAATAGCTTTTCCTCTGTGTAGAAAACAAATAAGATGGGAGAGAAGAAGAATGTAGGCCTTCATGTTTAAGACAACAGAAACACAAAGTAGCTTTCCATTTTTTTTTCTGTGTTTTTTTATTTAAAGAAATGCTTAGAAGCAAATATCTTTAAGCACTCCATCTCTCCAGATATATCATTTCACTAACAGGTAAAGAGGCTGAAAGGACAAGAATGTGAGAGATACCCTAAATCCATGAGAAAGTATTTGATGAAGCACAATTTCTTCCCCTGATAGGGATAACTATACTGTAGTCACTGAGACATTTTCCCTTGTTTAAAATTCTTTAAAGTATATGATAAAAAAGAACTAATACAAACTATTATAACAATAAGATCTAAAGAGAAAACACTTTACACTTCCTGTGCTTTGCTTTCTCACTTTTAATAACACCAAGATTCACCAAGACAAGAGAAAATATTCTGCTTTGCAAATAGCTGTGAAAGATAAGAAAACTATTTGTTCAGTGCCTTAATCTTAAGTTGAAAAGGTTAAGGAATGTTGTCTGCTTTGTCTACTCACAGTTTATTTCAATTTTCAGTTTCCTTTAAAGAAATATTCTATTGACGCCTTGTCTGCCTCATATGACATTTCTTTTTTGTGGAGGCAATTGCCAATTGCCAAGAAGACATTTAATGAAATATTCACTGGATATAAGCTTCGAGAACCTTCAAATGGAGGGTGGTGTTTGATTTCACAAATAGGCAGCTATTCTCTGAGATTCTTTGGGTAGGTACTGTGCTCCTCTGAAAGATACGTAAACCACTCACAGTTGATTTTCAAAAGTCCTGGCACATGCACTTCTCAGGGACTTAAAACCAGGAAGAGTAGTCGAACAAAACGCAGCAGAGAGGCAGGGGAAATAGCCTTGTGAATGAAAGAGTAAATGAAGGATTTATGTCCTTATTTTCTCTCTGGCATAGCCAGTTTCCACAGTTAAATTAGCATGAAGAAAATTGAGGACACAGCTGAAATTTGGAAAGCTCCATTGGAAACTGATTAGATCTCAGAAAGCGGTTTGCTTAAACTCTTTTACTCCTTAAAGTTCACAGATAAGACATCCAGCTTCTACAGATAACAAGTGCTGAATCCAGTGATGAATTATTCCAATTTGCATTTGGATGATTCTCAACTCCCTGCTATGAAATATTTACAAAAACACTGATTTTCTAAACTAAAGACAAAAGAATTTAGTATAGCTACAGATAATAGAGAGCATACAGATAGTATTGAAGGATACTTTCATATTCTAATCTTATAAAGCATTACACTGTATGGAAACAGTGATAAGAAACACCTCGCAATTGAGGCTCAGCAACTACAGCAAATGTTTTTTCACTAACCCATGGAAGCAAAGCACATGTGAGACATTAGAGGCAAGTAAGAGACTTCTGACATAGTAGAGATTGTCTTTATAATGTATTCATTAGCAGTGACCCTCTCATTGCTTTTTTTCTGACTTCACTTCCCATCTTCCAGAAAGTTAAGACTAAAAATAGAAAATGTATAACATGACAATATATCAAACTCTCTCAATATATAGGCTGTCAAAGAAAAAAATATTTTCAGGACACTTAACAGAGAGTGCAAAGCCAGCAGAAGCAGAATCAACATTCCTACACACTGAAAAGCAATTATCTCCATACACAGAACAAGCTGCGTAACTAAATAAGCTGTGACTGCCCACTGACACTAGCTAGGTAAAGGGACAAAATGAAGTAATATAATTACTCCTTGTCATCTATCAAAAAATTTGTCTGCCATTTATTATGTAATTAGATATCTATTTGATCTTGCTTAAAATCATTGAATAACCTAAAATTCAATTATTAGCTATCTGATATTTCCCTCTGTCATTTTATTCCTTTAGTGATTTTTAGTGAGCTTAAATTCCACTGATTTTTCCTTTCCCAATTGAAAGATTAAACTTGCCTAACTTAGAGGAAAACTGCAAAACCTCGGTCCAGCACAGTCATTTGCTTTCATGAAGAGTATTTAATTGGGTGATGGAAATGGAAAATGAAACTCAGAAAATTCAGAAAACTCAACCTCTCAGAAATTAAAATTAGAATGAAAACACATAAGTATCATCAAAGGAAGTATATTTTTATTCTAGTCTAACAGTTAGTACATGATCCATACCTGGCAGTCTTACTGTTCCCTGTTCCCATTCTTCCACTCTTCGCTCCTGAAAAAATTTGAAAACAAGAATAAAACAACATTGTCATTGCTAATGATGACTCTCTGACACCACAGTTTAGTTTTGACATACCTCATTCCCACACACACTTTCACATCCTATTTGGCAGTGGAAAACAACATATAAAAATTGGGAACTTCTATTATACACTGGCTGCTTATTCTAGTCCCCTTGCTTCCATGATGTGGAAACAATTTAAAATTACCTCATTTATTACGTTTGGTCATATCGAGGCAAAACTCAACGGCCTGTGCATAAACAGAATCCTTCACATTCAGTTCCATGATTACTCTCCTAAACATCAAGTTGACTTTTTCTGGATCATCTGTGGCAATTTTAAGGAGGGATATAGATACAAAAGTAATACTAAATACTTATGGATATCCTGGTTGTAGTGGAGGAAAGAGTTAGAGGTCTGCCTACCCTGCTTACCTACCCTCTGGATACAAGAAGAGAAGGTGGCATTTTCCTGGCAAATATGCATAAATCATCAGGAAATTCCTTGGAGGAAAAAGTACTGCCCACGGATGAATAACTTAGCATCTGTTCACATAGTATTCACCATGGAGTAGGGCAATTTGCACAGAATATTTTCATATAGGCTGTTGTCAGTGAAGAATTTAGTTAAGTTGGTCCAGAAAGGTAGAAGTGCACTCAGACCAAGCTGATAGATGTGCAAGAGTGTTTTGCCATTAAAGAAACATTCTTTCTTGCTCCAAGAGTTGCTTGTGGGGGACATTACAACTAAAACCAGTGCAATTCCTTTACACTAGCTAAATGCAGTCCTATAATATTTAGTTGAACCACGAGGTAGGTGTGTAAAGTAGCAGAATGGGGCACTGATCAGTTTTAGCAAAATGCAGAGAATATAGACTAATATACCTATGAAATTACTGCGTCTTATATTGCTAAGAACTCTTTCACGGTTCAAAGAGCTGTTATTTTTCTCTGTTGAGCATGGGTATTCCTTAGAAAACTTGGCTTAGCTGGCTATTCATCCATGGCCTATTAATATAAAATGCGGTAAGTCCCTTTACTTCTCTGTCAGTCAGAACATCCCTTGTAAAATAGAATAGTTTTGATTTATTTTCAGAATTTTAAATGAGTAACTCTTATCAGGAATGCTCAGATGTTTTGCTACCATAAAAGAGCCTATATCAGTTGGGTAATTCATGTGAATTTGTATTAAATTCTGCAATTAAATAGCAAAAGTTGTCTAGAGTACTTTTTTTGTAAGAAATTAATGATATAAAAGTTCTTCAACTCATAACAGTAATCTTCAATATATGAGAGAATCTGTTACAGCCCAGTACAAGCTAACACTGTAGAAAGAAACTTAAGTTTGACCTCAATTTGTCTACATTGCTGAGAAGTGTTGAAAAGGTTCAAGTGGCTATGAAGCTGGTTTAGTTACATACTGTTCTCTGATCCCATTATATTCATTATAATGAATGATTTCCCAAACCTTTCTCTTTATGGTTTTAATTTTGTATAAGAGGAAAGCAAATTATTCATAATGAACATCTCAGCCGTTGCAGGGGAGTTGGGAACCAGGTGATCTTCAAGTCATTCCAACCTCCTAGCATTCCATGATCTGTGACTCACTGCTTTATGTCAGATATTTTTTCCTGCTTTGACACATTAATAAAATTGGAGTGAGGGATGAACCAGACCCATTTATGAGTCTGTTTAACAGTTAATGTTTATCTTTATAATGGTCTTCCCATGTATCATTAACAATGTCAAGCATGTTTTACCTGCCACACAAACTGATTTATTTGAGAGCCAGGTCACACTATCTCAAGAGGATATGATGTAAGGATGATACAGGACTGTAAAAGCCAAAGACCCTCTGCATTGAAATAGAACATGTATACAGTTCTGAACCTTACTACGTCATTGCTTTAAAAGCTGGAGAAAGATGGGGAAATTTACATCATCTACAAGAAATAATGCATCTAGCATCCTCCATCAATTAAAAAAAGCCCTAACAAAGAAGCCAAAAGAAAAAGAAAAAAAGCCACCACAACCAAATAAAAAATAATAAACCCAAAAGTGTACATCTAGATTCCAGTCACCTTCTTACTTTTTTTCTGTTTTCTACAAATGAATAAACATTCCCCCAAAAAAGTGTTAAGTTGTGCAGAAATACTCTTCGGATTATTCCTTATGAGTATTTTAAAAGAGCAAAGGTCATCAACAATGATGAGCTCCAGTTTAAAGTTGAATAATGATACTGTGAGGATGCAGCAATCTGTAGCAGCCTTGGCCATAGTGAGCATGAAGAATTGATACGAAGATCCCAAGGGCAAAGAAGAAATAAAACAGCAGATCCCAGACCTCAGGCATCAAGGAAACAGCCTGAGGCTTGTTCAGAGAGTAGGCAGGTGGAATCAGACAGGAATAGCTCTGAAGAGTAAAGAAGACAAGGGAAGCTGGAAGGTCTTAAGTGCAGCATTCTCCAAAAGTTCCAAAACAGCCAGTCCAGCCTCCGGAAAATACATCCAATCTGTTTTTATGCCCAGTCTAAACCTACTGCTTTAAATTTATGAATGTAGTCTCACCTGTTTTGCTGAAAATGCACCATAGTAGAGAGCTTAGATTGTTTCTTTCAATATGTTCCTCTGTAGCCATGTCTTCTCCATAACATTGCTTCAGCCCCCACTAAATTGCTGGTTACTCCAATTTATTAACATTTTTCTTCTTTTGGGGTGCCTGAAACCAGATAGAGTATTCCAGAAACTCTCTAAAAAGTGCCTAAAAAGTGCATTAAAATTTCCTCCAACATACTATATGTGTTACTGTCAATACAGCTCAGATGTTAAGCTATTGTGTTTTGGGGGGTTTGTTTATGTTTCAGGTGAATTATTGGCTCACAATAACAGTATCAGTGAAATATGCATTCCATCTTTCAGGGAATGTTTACTATGATTGCTAGAAACAGCAGCCCCAGAGGACTGTAATACTATCAAAGGACTATTAGAATTCAAAATTACCTGAAGCTTGAAACAGAGTATGCAAAATTAAATGGAATTGATTTCTTTTTAGGATGAAAATGAGATTTCTATAACATGCTAGAAGTAGTATCAATCACAGGAACAAAAAACATAGATCTTTCAATGTTGTTAAAACCTCTGAATCAGCAGGGGATAGGGCCTCCTAATTAAAATTAGCTCATATATTAAGTCATAAACAGGAGGCACCTACATCCTCCCGAGTTAAAGAAAAAAATACACTTTCAGCACTGAACTAACAACATTAGGATAACAATGTGGGAATACTGCAAATGAAACTAAACAAGAAGTTAATACACTTAAGAATAACAGTCAAGTTTGTTAATATAGGGCAGGGAAAAGAAAAAGAGCACAGGTTTCCAGGGGGTCACCAGCTTCAGCTAACACTTAAAACCTAGAAGTAAATGTCATATGGGATACATAACAGGAATATGGATACCAGATGTTGAAGACTCCAGTGTTCTCACTGAAACTGGAACATTGAAGAATAATTAGCTGCAAATATTCTGGAACTTTTGCTGTTAGTGAGAAGGCCCAACAAACATCTGTTAGAAACAAGGACTAATGAAATGAAAAAAGAAAAAAACCTGAAACATGTAAAAAGAAAACGAAAAACCAAAACAACCAGATGAGCTCTTGAACCCAAAAATCCCTTTCATTCCTTTCCTTCTTATGAAAGGAATAAAAGATCTATTAGTTGATTTCTTGAACAAGAAAAGGACGCATTGTCACTGTATCTGCATCTCATCTAACGCCTTCTTGATCCAGGCTTAATTTTCTGGTTTTACCTTTGGGCTACCTCATCAGTATGGACCTGTTAGGTGCATGCTTGTAAAAGATTTAATATGCTTTAGCCTATTCTCCATAAAACCTCTGCCATATCTTTCTTCCACATATCTTTCTTCCACATACTACTTTGTTAAGTCTCTAAAGAAGCTTGATCACCACAACTCTCACAAAATAACTACGGAAAAACAAAGCCAGTTTCTAGATCAGTTTCTATTTTTTTTTCTGAGAATTTAGAAGATATTAAGATTCTTGGAATTTCCACTTTTAACAGCAGACCTGTACCTACCCAGGAATTTTAGGATTTTACTCACACAGGACTTTAGGAACAGGTGAATAGAGTGTAAATTAGTTCACTGTTGCTCCTAAGAACCACTGCACACACTTGTGGTGTGCAAAGACCTACCTCATGCCTGTAAAAATACACTCCCAGCATGGTGTTCACAGAAGACAGTTTTCCCCTGTCCATGAAACAATGCAATCTGCTTTTGTTATTCAGGCTCCAATGTCTCCTGTAATTAAGCCAGCTCATTCCAAACTAGATTGAGTATCCCTGCATTACATTGCAGTCTGAGTTTTAAATATGGTCCTAGCAAGCTCAGTTATCAGTGAAAGTTTGTGCACATCTTTTGACCGTAAGAAATAATTAAGGGTATACAGGGAACTGGTGCATGGTAGCCAGAACACTGTATATTTGCACTACACATGTAGGGTCCCAAGTCTATCCTGACTTCTTACAATGGACAAGTCCTTAATAAGGATAATAGCATTGACCTTGGGGTTTCTGCTGATCATTGTATATATTTACATCCTCCCTGCAGTTTTATTGCCTAAAGCAGTTTCATTAGCCTCAGAATAAAACTAAATTTACTGCATTTTACCTCATCCATTCAATGGATTTTTTTTTCTCCTATAAAATTGAGCCAAGTTTTTAAAGCCTATCCTTTGAATTTTCTTTATAAGTCTAACTGCAAAAGGGAACAATATTACCATTCAGTCCATTAAACAGTTACACTTGAGGACCTAAGTTAACTCTTATGGTACCACATTTAATAGAAATAGACTTAAAATTAGTAAAAGACTGATCTTTTAATAATTCATTATGCATTTTTTTTTTCTTACTTTTATATGATGGTGATTTTGTGTTTTTGATGTGGTTGTGCAACTAATATAATTCTGAAGATTATTTGGGCTCATTAAAAGAGATCAATCAAAGCAACTGTTGTGTTGGACTGAAAGTAATTTATTACAAAAAGCTCTACTGAATTAGGAGAAGAATAATCTCTTGGTGGAAACAATTTTAATCTATCTTTTAGGGAAACACTTCATAATAGCTTATATTATATTGACAGAAATAGAAGAATGAATCCTCATCATAGAAATATATATAGAGCAAAGATGTCAGGTTACTTTCTGATGAAAGCATCAATTACACCAGTTTGTGCAATAGAGCAGTTCTTAGTTCTCTGACATTAAAATTAAATGGAGAAGTTGTCCAGCATATGCAAACTCCATCCTTCATTACCCAAAACAATTTCAGAGCCATTTTACTTACAAATGTTAACTAAATGAATTAATATATTATGACAAAGCAAATACATTTTTGCACTTGTTAGAGCTAAAGTCATGAGATACAAAACGCTATCTTACCTTGTAGAACATTATGTATTAAACAAATTATATCAAATGTTCCCAGAATCAAAATTATTTATATTGCATTAAGACACAAGGTTCCATAACCACGAGTTTTTTAATTCAATATTGTTCTCCAAATTATATAAGAAAGAATTATCCTCCTTGTACAAGTCAGGAATTTTCATTCTGTAGCTACTGAAGATCAAACTCAATGAAAATAACTTCATCCTTTTGATGTCTATTTCTATAAACCTATAATAAATTTTCAAGCTAATCTAAGTGTCTGATTCTTCCATGTTTGCTTTCAGTATAGCCACAGTGCATATTATTTTAGAAATTCTTCGTCTGCTGTTGGAGTTCTTGTCAGATTACAGAATATTCTGAGTGTAAAGGGACCAACAAGGATCATCAAGTCCAAGTTCATCTTCAGTGAATGGCCCATACAGGATTGAACCCACAACCTTGGGGATTCTGACCAACTGAGCTAATCTCAGGGTCTAATGTAAAGTTCCAGACATTTATATTCTGCTCTGAATTTGTAGGATTTTAAGTTTGGGGTACTTTTGGGGTTTTTTTTTTGCATTATAAGGGGGTTTTATTGTTGTTGTTGGGATTTTTTTTTAAGAGTTCTAAATAAAACTTTCTGAGAATAGTGTTTCATATTCTATCACTAAATCTCAATACAGAGTCAGAAATTTAAGCACTGTCTTCAAACATGAAAAGCACATTTTCAAATTGTTTTCTTAGAATTAACCTATACACCTTGTAATAGCTGCTGAGCTGCTGTATGAATTGGATGTCAGGTGTCCACCAATCCCCTCTACCACTCCCCTTCTCAGGGAGACAGAAATGAAGACAAAAAATCTTGATTGTTTAGACTGAAGAAGTGAAGAAAAATAAAGGTAAGAAAAAGATCTAAAGATATTTCCTTAAGGGGCAAACAAACAGACTAGACTGAAAAAATGCTGATTCTTTATCAGTTAATTCTTCTCACAGTTGATGTATAATGCTGTAGTAGCTCTAAAGTGTGAAAGCTGGTTATTATTTTACTACAGATTTTCAGTAATCTGTACCATTATACAGTGATTGTGCATCTCTAACAACTGGTTCTTTAATTCTAGCTAGGTGACAAGTGTAGTACTGAGAATAAACCTGGAAGGGTTGAGGGAAATGAACTTCACAGTTGTCATCAGTTCAAATTCCTTGCTTGAGGCCTGAGTAGCATACCCTGGGTTTATTCCGATATTGTGAAATAGTATCCTCTTGTTCTCTAAAACAAAGGTCTTGGCTGGATATTCAATATAAAAATTCTGATTTAATTTGTCACTCAATTTTGAGTAATCCCTAGCATAATATGATTAAAAAAAAAAAAAGTATGGTTTAATTGATAGTGCGTTAATTTGTGGTCAAGTGAGGTTTTTGACCATCTTGGGTGAGAAACACAACAGGAACTGCTCTGTGAGAGTTGTCTCTGTCCTTTCCCTTAGGGAGGAAAAGGTCTCAGGCAAGAGATATTCTGGGTAGGAAGAATAAACTTGCATGAGGAATTACTCATTTGGTTTCCAGAGTAGAAGAGTTGATAGAAATTTAACTGTAGTTAACATAATGACATCCCACACTGAATATCTTTAGTGTTCATTAAGAGGGCAGGAACGTTTGAAAGCAATGTAATATTATTGTAGTTACAATGTATCATCCTGTATCTGCACGTGTTCTGAAAGTAAGATTTGTTATCTTTGGCTAAGTAAGGATATTTTGAAAATCTATGTCTTGCTTCCATAAGTTCAAAATTTTGCAAAGTTTAAAATCTTCTGCTCTTGTATCTTTTAGTTATTAAAAACATATATATATAATCAAGGTATCAGACCTCTCTTTTTTCTGTATGTGAATATCTTAATCATGAGGGGTTTCTCTTTCCACTCAGTTAATTTTAGATTACTTTCTGCAGAATTTGGTCAAGAATTTTTGCCCATGTATTTCTGTTTCAGAACCAGGTATCTACTATGCTTAATTAAAAGACAGGCATGTGTTTTGATCGGCCTATGATTAGGATGGGTCTCTGAAATCACTGGTGTAGTGTAAAGTTTTGCTATTATGAAACAGGAGATATAGAGGTTTAAAGCAGCTCATTTCCACTCTTGCTGCTTCCATGGTTTATAAATGGGAAGAAGGGGCTCTCTTTGGAAGATAAAGATGATGTCTAGTTCTAGGAGGAAGCAGAGGCAGAGGCCTAGAACAGTGAATGAACATTTTTTCTGTCCTCAGGGTTGGATGCTCCTCTCTTCAGCATTTCTTTTTTCAATGCAGTGAGTTTCCTTAGATACTTGACACCTTTGCCTTATTGGCAAAGATCTATGAGGAAAACTGTCATGAGCTTCAACTCTATTTTACCATGCCCATGTTAATAAATTAAACACTGCCATGATAGCCATGATAGGCTTTTTTTTTTTTTTTTGTTACTTTTACAAGTGTTTTTATGTTCAAAATGTTTCGACAGTCCCTGTCATGATTTCATCCTAAACGAGTTAGCACTCTCTCAAACCATTTCTGGTTGTACCTCAGGAGCTGTCACAGATAAGGACCATTCCCAACAGAGAACTTGGCAGCATGGTTGACAGCCATTCCACACCAGATGACAGCAGCACTGGATAACAATCCTGAGAACGGTCAGTTTAGCATTATAGACACAGAGACAGTGATTTGGTCCTTGCTCATTTAAACAGTTTAATGCAAATGGGAAAAGAAGGAGAGCAATGTTATGGGAATGGCTAAAATCAAAATACTGCAACTGGTGTGGATGAAACTAACTAGAGATGCTTTTTCCCTTGTGTGAAAGGAAACAAGAGTTTTGCCATAACACGACTCTAGAGAGCTTTCTCCTGATGTTTTCCAACTTAACGAATCAGTCTGTTGATGCAAATGACCCCTGTTGAAACAAATCCTGTTCAACATTAAAATGGGTAAAACAGTCACCAATGCAGATAGAATAAAACATTGACAGTCATCTGAACTTTGCAGGGAAGGTGCATCAAAACAATATATATATTCACAAATGAATATTAAGATGATCCATTTCACCCATACACTGGGCAATTTAAAGATTTTTTTTTTTTTTACTTTTTCTGGATTTATTGTCTAAAAAATAAAATAATAAAAAAATCAATTTAGTATTTTAATGGGCATCTTAAAATCCAAAATACTAGGGTATTTTAAGACTCTTTATCACATTTTCATCAAATTTAACAGTATTCTGATTGCTATAGGAAAACAATGTAAAGAAAATGGGAACTGCTTAACTCACCTCCCATGAATTTTAATGATTATGGAGGTAGACCTCTCTGTACTTTTACATTCACAGCTGTTGGTATCATAACTGGAACCAGTCCTCCTTCAAATTAAATTAGTAATAATGCAGTTTGTAATGAATGTAACATTTAGCAGGTACACTTGAGTTTTAAAGAATATTGCAAATCTCATCTCAGTAGTGTCTGTGATAATAACGATGTAGTATGGATGATTTTCACTTCTTTTATAATCAAACTCTTTCAGCTATTGCTTCATTATCATGCAAAACCTTTTCAGGTGATATGTCCCCAATCTGATCTCAATCCAAAAGCATTTAAAAGGGCAATCAAAATCAGTGCAAATGTTGCTGAGAGTTTTGAGTGCATGGAAGAAATGGATGGTGGTTTTCAACAGATATTTTTGACAAATACTACCAAATTGTTACCCCTTTTCATAAGCTGCCTGAAGAACAGTTAGATATATGGGTGTGTTTTTAACCCCACACATTCCCAAGGAAACACACTGGTGTTACGTAAAACGGATGATATTTTTAACTGTATTTTAACTTTATACAATATAGGCTAAAATCTTTCCAGAAAGTAAAGTTCATATGATAAATATTCTCTTCTTTGTAATAAAACACTAAATATATTCAGCACTGATTTGAATTTTACATATTTTACTACAATACTTATGTTACTAATGACAAGCTCAGAAACTAGGAAAATAAGATGAAAAGTAAAAACCTTGGAAAAAAAATTCAGCGTAAAATTTTATGCCAAAATTGAAAATGAGGACCTCATATTGTTTTCTAAAAGTAAATCAATAGCTAGACAAAATTGGCCTCTTCTCATGATCAAAGAGCTCAAAACCATGGCTTCAAACAATTACAGACCAGGAAATAATTTGATAAGAAGATGCTAGCCCTACACACACTATTGAGAATATAGTCACAAAAATCCTGCAGGGGAAGTATCATCATAAAGACTTCTTAACCATTAATTGTAAGATGCCCTGTTTTGGAAGTGTTCATAATTTGCAGCTGTATTTAAATTAAATATTCTTGTATGTTTCTCAAAAATTCACCTTTCCCTATTTGCTTTTAGGCAAGGTGCGTTAAAAGCCTTGTAAAATGTGTGGAAAATGTACTTCTATACTTTTACAAAATTTCAGAAATTATTGATGGAATGAACTGTAGAGACATGATAAATTACATATATTGCTAAATAATTCATTATACCTATAGCATATTGAGACACTGACTTGCTTCAGTATTAAATCTCTCAAAAGTTTTAAATCTCCTTGAGAAAACCTCTACCTGAGAAAAAATTTCACTTTTCCATGAGAAAACCTCTACCTGAGAAAAAATTTCACTTTTAAACATGAAACTAATTTGTCTCTTCAAAAAATATTTCTTGACCCCTGAGTGAGACAGGATTTTCTACAGAGCCACATAGTATTCCACCAAGAAAATAGATACAAACATATCATCCTATATTCCCACCGCATAAAATGCATTTGCACTGAATATTAAGAATATATTCTATTTAATACATCTTTTCCCAATACAGATATGTAAAATCCTATTCATTAAAATGGCCAGGGGTTTTAATTTTCCAATGTTCCTACTGTATACACTAATTTCCACTTTGCTACATTTTCTCATACATAATGTATTAAACTGCTTCTTGTTGAGGGCAAGTTCTTTCACATGCAGTGCAGAACTGGAGAGAGGCAGAATCCCATCCCTTGTCTGCTTGAATTTCAAGTACCTGTGAAGCAATTACAAGAACAAAATTCTTCAGAAAGGAAAGAAATGTTTTAGAGGACAGTCACATCCACTGAAACTTTTTCTGAATGACCATGTCAATTCTTGGAAAGGTCAGCTTTTCTGGAAGTTGTGCTTTCATCATAATTTCTCATTTATTTAATGTCTCATCTTTCGGACATGTTCAAGATGGATGGATTTAAAAATCAGAATGCTGCTGAGGAACATGGAAAGAAATTAAGCATTACTGAGAACAGACGCAGGAAGCTAGGAGAGGAATGCAGTACAAAGAAAAATTTCAACAGGAATAATAATAAATAAAACCAACCTCACTGTGACTCTGTCACAGGCCAGTGGCACAGCCCAGCAGCTGGTATGAACTGCCCTGGCATCCATTCTGCTAGTCTAAAAAGACAGCATCAGAATCATGCTTGCTGACCTTTCACTAACAATGCCATAAAGCCACCCAAGGAAATTGTATAAGAATTCAATAAGCACAATACTAAATGCTGAAATACTGTGTCAGAAAAGACACTAGAGAATGGCATGCATTGAGTAAAATTAAATTTCTACCTGCATGGAAATTCCTCATAATATTACATTGTACATAATCTGAGAAAACTAAATTGAGCTAATTGCAAGTCTTTTCAATTTCACTTCAGATTTCGTGATAATTTTCATGCTGCAAGACATCAGGTTTTCATCGAAAATAATATATTCAAAGTAGTTTGCCTTAGGCAGATTGTGTATATAATACAATATTATCATCTGATAACAAAGAAATTACACTTTTCACTTTCTTTCTTTCTTTCTCTTTAAAATGTTTATGGTTTACTTCTGCATTACAAAACTGAAGTGACACCCAATATTAAAGCCCCTGACATACTTATGATACTCAGTTCTATGAGAAAGAAAATATAAAGAGGAAGACAGTGATTGGTAAAATTCTATAAAGAGATGAATTTCCCAATTCTGCCTCAACCCAAAATTTTCAGGTAAATTGCGGTTTTTGGTGCCTCTTTTTTTAAAGTTATAATACATGTAAGTATTCATCCCTGTATTCAGTCTTTTAGATCAGGGTGTAATGTTTTGCATAATGTGCCCACAACCATGACTTTTGGGTGTAAAGGATAGAAAAGTTAAAAATACAAACTTAGCAGTAACTGTTTTGGAAGGGATAGCAATAACCAGCATAAGGAAGGAAAATAAAGATAAAGGGAGCTTTGCTTTTCCCATTCTTTTTCCTTAGAAATAAGATAAAAGAAAAAAAAGGAGGAAACCATGCAGGAAAATAATGTACTCTTATGCTTTATTTTCTTGTCATGTGTTACTATTTACCAGCTAGCAACATATGAATTGGTTTTAAGTTAAACATTAATTTTAAAGGTCATTATGTGGTTCATTTTTGAAATCTAAACTTGTTAAATAATCTTAAGGGACTCAAGCAGGCATAAGCTTCCTGCAAAATAGGCAATCATGTCAAAAGTGTTTGAGTGGGAGAAATAATCTGTAAAAAGAGAGGAACCAGTCTTAGGAACATTCTTTTCTTCCAGTGGATGAAGTCGCTATCGGCCTTCCAAGAGACATGTAGTGTATTATATCAAATAACTTCTAGATAACCTGAAAACAATGAGCCACTAGCAATGTCAAAAAAGTATTGATTAATGAATTATGCACGGCATGAAGAATAAGAACCAGGCATGAAAAATTGCAGGAAGACCCAAAAAGATGTATTATTCAGAAGCAAAGAGGCAGGTGAAATTCAAGAGTTGCACAGTGTGCACATAATAAAAAAAAAAAAACTAAAATCTTAACTTCACAGAATCATAGAATGGCTTAGGTTGGAAAGCACCTTAAATAACATGAGGTTCTATGGGCAGGGACACCTCCACTAGATTAGCTTGTTCAAAGCCCCATCCAACATGACTGTGAAAACTTCCAGGAAGAGGACATCCACTGCTTCTCCAGACCTGCTCCACTGCCTCACCACTCTTTCAGTAAACAATTTCTTCCATATATCTAATTTAAACCTACCCTCTTTCAAGTTTAAAGATTGCCCCTTGTCTTGTCACTACATGTCCTTCTAAAAGGTCCCTTTCCAGCTTCCTTGTAGGCTCCTTTAGATACTGGAAGGCTGAAAAGAGGTCTTCCCAGGGCCTTGACTTCTTGACTTCTCCAAACTGAACAACTTCAGCTCTTTCCGGTTATCCTCATAGAAGTGCTCCAGCCCTCTGATCATCTTTTCAGCCCCCTACTGCACTCAGTCCAACAGGTCTAAGTCTTTACATTTGAAGTCCCAGAGCTGAACACAGACTCCATATGAGGTCTCCTGAGAATGGAGTAGAAGGGTAGAACCACCATCCTGACATTTGGTCACAGTTCTTCAGCTGCAGCTCAGAATACATTTTCTGGACTTTCTGGACTTTCTTTCAGTCTTTCTGGACTGCAAGTGCACATTGCTGGGTCACACCAATCTTCTTGTCAGCAGCACGCCAAGTCCTTCTCCTCAGGCCTGCTGCCAGTCCATTGTCTGCACAGTCTGTATTTGTGCTTGGGACTGTCCAAACCCAGCTGCAGGATCTCACACTTCATGACATCCCCATGGGACCATCTCTCAAGCCTGTCAAGATCCACCTGTAATTAGCAAACTACTACCAGTTAGGATACATAGGGAGTTTAATAGCTTAGGTTCAATGAAAATGTCAGTTTCATTGCTATTGCCACTCCATAGCTATTCAAAAACAAATTAGATATCAATGTTTTGTGGTGTTGACCTTGAGTGGTTGCTAGATGCCTACCCAGCCACTCTCTCACTCCCCGTCCTTTACAGGAGGGAGGAAGATGGATGAAATCAGATAGAATTGTTTGTGAGTTGAAACAAAGAGAGGGAGATCTCTTGCTAATTATTGTCACAAGCAAAATAGATTCAACAACTTTTATGGGGAAAAGGTGTGAATATGTTCTTTTGTTCCCCATTTATTCAGTTTTCACCTCAGTATCAGGGAAGAATTGGGACTAAAGTTGCTTTTCTTGGGTATTGCAGAGGTGCTGAAAATTTGCTGCTCCTGTAATTCCTCTAAGAAGTGATTGAGAACTAAGCAGCAATGAAAGAATAAGTACAGTTTAAAACATTGCAAAGACTTACATACAGTCAAATTGCATCTTTAGAGGTGAAAACATCAAGATCTATCATCTGCAGAAACAGAGACCTCACCTTAAATAGGTTATTTAATGAGCAACTTCTAGTTGTGCAACAGTGACTACAATGGATAAAAGAGAAACCCAGCAGCAAGGCCTGTGGGAGAAAATAAGATATCTCCTCACACTAATATATATATTTCATGTTGTTCTTCTGTTGAGCTTTGATTTACTCCAGATGATAAATCAGCAGCAGTCTGACCTTCTTCCTGAGCACAGCTACATGCTAATTCCAGAACTATTTTTAATCTTAGTATCATAAGGCAGATGGTAAATATCAGTTTCATTTTGATGACCCAGCCACTTGTTTTGTGTGACAAACATCATATTATTTTTACCTGCCAGCTTCTGCTTTTTTTCTTAATGTGAGTATAGATCAGCATCTTACATCATGTTAATCAAGCTTGGCTTACTACTTGTAGCTTTTGTTGGAAAAAATTATTTCAAACATGACTTACATTCCTTTTTTTACCTATGCACATCAGTGAACTCTACAGTCCAGTGTCTGATACCCAGCTAATAAAGATTAATGGATTCATTTACCAGATTGTTAGAATGTTATTAAAATGCAAATGGTTGGTTTCTGTTAATTGTTCAATATCACATACAATTAATTTGGGGACTTGCACACTTTCTTGTGGTTTTGGTACAGCTCATCTGAAAAGCTTTAGGAACAGAAGCAAACTCTGGGCATTTTATCCCAAATAGTTAGATGAATAATAGCACTTAAAAAGTAGCAATGGTGAGCCGGAAATTAATTGGAAAATTGTGAGGTTTAGAACCACTAGATGCTGGAAGAAATACAAGATGGACAGAATAATTATTAGAATTGTTAAGGGAAGGATATTCCTGCAAATGGAAGAAGAAAAGAAATTAATAACTTCTAATTAATAACAGCTAGTTATCAAAATTTTGATTCTGAATCTGTTAAACTCAATTGAATATGTTAATTTTTTGCCTGAACCTTTTTCAAAGTCTGGCAAAGGCTTTGGAAGACTAAGTCTCAGATAAGTCAGCAAAGTTGCTTCACTGTGAACTCTGGAGCCAAAGGCCAGAGGGCTTATTGTATCTAGAAATTGTTGATCTGTACCCTGAATGTATCTTATTTCCCCTCCCCACTTCTGTATTTTTAGGTGAAGTACTTCAGGTTCCTCTCCCTTCCTCTCCTGAAGGCACAAGGAGAGCCCTTCCACTAAATCTCTGATGGTAGAATACATAGGAGTTTGCAAATTTGCTCAATCCAATGTATAATAATAGTCTTATGTACCTTTGCTAACAGAGAATGAAGTAAGAATATTAGCCCTTCTCTATGAATATGTCCTCATTCTATGCAAAGGGGATCTACAGTGAACTAGTTTAGCTTCTTGCAAGATTGCAGCTGATGAGAAGTTATGATACTTTTAAATCTGAATTGCCTTTGAATTGAATTCCAAATCTGCAAGTTGTAGTTTATCCAGACAACAAAATTTCAAATCTCATCACCTCCACTGAAAAATAATAATTCATGTCTTGTCACTCTTGTTTTTAACACCTATATTTAGCATTATCTTTAATTACTAATTTTTACATGTTTAGCTATTTGTTTAGTATACTCTTTTAAATATGATAATGTAAATTCACAATCTATTTGCAGTCTTAGAAAGTAGACCTTTTTTTAGAAATCCCATTTTATTTTTTAAATACTTTGTACAGACAATAATCCCTCTGTCTTGGCTTTTAGAGGTTTGGTTTTCTTTATTATTATTATTATTATGTTTTATTTCAGAGACGAGTATGTGGATTAAAAACGTTTTTCTCTTTTGTGTGCATTTCACTTCTTGAAACTGCAGACAACCGAAAGAAGCAGCTTCTTTCACCTGTTTAATTACCCGTGTCTTCTTTTACTCTGCATAGCAGTCTTATCAGCAAAAGCCAATTATGAAACCCAAGTTTGACTGTCAGGTGAATATGAAGAATTATGAAACAGTGCTGCTCGATGACTGTTTTATTTTGACATCCTGATTTTTTTTCCTAGTGGTTTAACTATGTTTCCCCCACTTCAAATGGTGATATTTATAAAGATTAAATTCCCATGTGAACCTGAACACAGTGTAAGAGAAGTTCAAAAATTATTCTGCTGTTTCAAATGGAGTAATTTCAACATTAAAATGACTCACAGTTAAAATGCAAATGTATTTAGTATCAACTGTGGATTAATTTAAACAGAAAGTGACAGTTTCAGTACAGCCTTCACTAAGAATTTAAGTGAAAATTTTTGAAAGCAAAGCTGTTTAAATCCCGATCTAAAAGACCTGCACCCCGAAACATAATGGCAGCAAAGAATACATTGACAGTGCATTCCTTGCTGCTTTATGGCTGTTAAAATAATAGTCTGAAATGGAAATATGCCAACACAATACACCACTTGTGTTAAATTGCTCCTAAATGATAGCTACATCTATATACTCCTATTTCTTAATGAATACATCCTTTCTACTAATTTTAGGTAGGTTTAATATTTAATGGCATTATGCTTCTCTTACCCACAAAAATTACTTAAACCTCCTATAACACAGTTCAAAATTATCCTTAAACTTCAACCCACCCACTGCACAAGAAGATACATACTCCAAGGTGGCTGATAATATCAGCAAACCTATCTGGATGGTGTTAAAGATCCATCCATGTTAAAGGAGTGATCTAGTTAACAACTAGATCACTCCTACTTACCCACAAGCCCAGTCCCTCATGTACTCTCCATTTAAATCAATATATCAGCATCAGAAAGAGTCAGGTATATACTACTTTTGATTAAATCTAATATTATTTTCTTGTAACCGTAGATCTACTGCTCTGTCAATTTTTCAACACTGGTTTTGACATTTCTTTGGTTTGCTTCCTCCTTCACTGACATCAAAAAGAAAGAGAGACAAAGAGTCTCAATGATCAAAGTAGGTAAACACAGAACACTGGAAGAAAAGAAGAATATTTTGTCTCAAGACCTCACTACTAAGCTTTGTCAACAGAGTATGCACAACACAGCAAGTTCAATTAATCTGAGGATTGCCTTAGAAATAAAAGCTAAGGAGTTTATGTAATTAAGGTTCATAATTTCTTATGCTGATCTGAGCCACTGAAAGAAACAACCAAATGCATGCAGAATGAACTTCTAAAGTAATTAATTTTAGCTGTCCTACCTTCATCTTTCCCTTTAATAAGACAAAATGTTTTAACAAACCCAATATAGAATAGTAACTATCTCCAGAGCACAAGTTGCAGAAATATTCCAGGTAATGGCAATGCCATCAAACATATCCATCGCATCCTTAGCCTGGCACTGCACCTCTGTGATGGCTCAGGCCTGGCTGACACTGTGGCAGCATATAAAAGCATATACTCTCTTGCTAACCCTATAGCCTGGGGAAGGCAATTCAGTACAAGAGAGGAGCTCCTGCAGCATACACAGCCCACCACTTTCTGGGGCAGTTGCAAAGCTGTGGAGAGTCTTGGAGCAGCTACAGCCTGGTCAGTGTCCAGTGCCTTGAGAACATCTGTGACGCAGCTGGAAGTTGGGTATTCCCTATCCAACAGCCAATTTCATCAGCCATCAGAGGGAAGGTTCCAGGGTATCAGAGAAAGAAACACTCAGGATAGAGCATGGTGAGAGGGTCAAAGAGTTCTCGCCATACCCAGCATCCAGGTCCCAACTGCATACTGCCTGTGGGCAGACCCACCTTGCTGACCTCCTTCTGCCTCATGCCATCTCCCTTAAAGAACACAGAAGTCCTTGATTCCTAAAACTGCTTATATAACACTTATTGAACAGTTTTGGTGTCTGAGTCCATTCTGTCTACTCACTGATCATAAATGGTGACAAATATTTGATCATTAAGGGAATAATTCAGCTAAATCAAGTTTCTTCCCTGATGGATTATCCACCAGCAACACAACAAACTAGTCTTTAATACATAGGAAAATGTTGGATCTCAAGAATCTGGAGTTTTTGAGCTTTCTGTGCTTCCAGGCACAGACCCCCTTGAAAATATTGCTCTGGACCTGAAATCTTGGAGAATACTTGTAAATATGAATAATGAGTTAGAAATCACAAATGTGTAGTGGGTTAGATGAGTGTGCAGTGATAGGTTTTAAATTTGAGGTTTTTATAGTATAGCGGTAGTTTTAGGGGACAAGATGGAGAATTTTGGGTGGTGTCTTTTCTTGTTCACAGAACTTAGGTAGCAACCTTTGGATTGGTCAGTCAAAAGTCATTCTAGGGGTCATGGGAATCTATTATTGGGTCAAAAGTATAAATAATATAGGTGTAAAACTTGTATTGGTGTGTTTAGCTTTAAAAGGCCTTGTTGGGGGTTGAATAATTTCTTTTGTTTTCTGTGGAATTTTCNCCTGATTTCAATTATAATGATTGAAAAGGTGCGGGTAACTGGAAAAGGGGTTCTTCCCTTTCCTTGGCAAATACCTGTCTCTTAAACCAAGACAGGCCTTGAAGCAGGCTCAGCTGTAGAGCTATTTTTCCTACATCTAGCAAGGAGCTAGAGGTTCTGTTTTACTTTCTGTAATTTCTGATAAGATATAATAAACATCTAAGTCTGAACATGAGAAACTGTCTCAAGTACCTTTCTAATAATCCTGACTCTGAACAGAAACAGATGAGACTGATGACAAGCCACTAATTAGTGGTGCAAAGCTCAGCACACACTCCCACAGGAAAAAAACACAGAAGGAAACATTTTGTCTTAGAAAAAAGTGGGAAGAAGGAAGGAAGCAAGCAAGCGAGCAAATAAGCTAGCAAGCTGGCTTTCCTTTAGTCTTATATCCATTAATTAATATCAGTAAAACACAAAATTCTATTTTTAATATGACCCAGTTAGTTCATTGCATCAGATGAATCAGAAACAGAAAATGATGAATCAAAAACAGAAATTTGAGGAGAGAGAAAGAAAGAATGGCCTTCTTCTACTGACATAGTGACCATACTAATTCTTTCATATTATAAAAAAAAGGGTTTGACTATCAGTTATCATCTTAGCTGTCAACTAGATGCTAAATAAATGATCATCTGGAAGCAGAAGAGCTGGATTCATATTTTTAATAGTGCTAACATAAGAAGATAAATGAGAACAAATATTGAATTATACAAAAAGAAAATACTACTCTTAAAAATTCTGTCATCCTAATTTAATAATTTATTACTAAGCACAGAAAATAAATAAGTATACATGCATCCCCCTCAGAGATATAAATTCTGGTGAAAGGAATCTTTATTATATGTATATCAATAAAGCAATACTCTATTGAGTTCAAGCAAACTTGAATTAAATAAACAAGCTGCAGTAGTCAGAGTGGTGTCAGCTAGAACTACATTTACAATTTTGCTTCATTCCTGTATACTTCAAATGTGCTTGGAAAATAAATTATATTCTCAAAGTTATCTGGAATTGTGCTCTTGAAGTATATGTTGTCAGGAAAAATAATGGATCATGCCTTTCCCTAGACAAGGAGAATGCTTATTGCTATATTTTTGGCACTCTGTGTTAACTTATCAAATGAGATGTTGTCTAAAACACATATAACATTGATTGTCATCTTCTGTGTCTTTCAGAAAATATAACAATTTAAACGGAAGTCATAATATTTTGGTCAAACTCATCTTCCTCATTTTTTTATCTTATCCTCAGCTTCTTTCTCTACATGAATCGATTGCTAGTGATTTTTTGTTTCTTTCCAAAGAGCATCATATTCACAGAAATGTAGGTACTAATTATCTTGCATATTTTCTTTTTGTACTATAAATATCAAATAAAGACAAAATAAAATTGTAGCAGACAGCTAATTAAAAAGGGAAAAGATATTTAGAACAACACACTGACAGGCTAAGGAAAGACAGGTTAAATTTAGGCAAAAAAGAGACACTTTTAGGATATAGAATGTCTTAGTTAAGTTACTACTTTATTTTTGAAAAGTAGTACTTCAAAGTCCAGATTTTATTTAAATGTGTTTGGTTTTTTTTGGGTTTTTTTGGGTTTTTTTTACTTTTTTATTAGTTTTTCCACCTGACTTTAAATTAATTTTCTTTGTGTTATCCTTTGGTGAGAATGATAGAAATGAGACAATTTTACAGCTCAAACTTTCTTAATCCCTCCTTCCCAATGCCACAGCAGTCACATTTTAAAAGTCTTTACAGCAAAAACCCCCAGAGATGGATTTTATTCAGATAGTTTAATTTCTTCTGAGGGGCACAAGATACAGTATGGAAGGTACCAATAAAAAACAGGTGACCAGGTGTGAGTAAAGGATGCACACAATAAAATACCTATGTGAATACTTAAATTTTACACCTCCTTCTATATGTATGAGGTGAACACCTACTGCTTGACATAAACCTATTTTTGGTACTGGGATTTTGATCAAGACTGAGCTTCAGTTAATATGAAGTAAGCTTTCACAAGAGACAAGAAGACGGAGTAGTCTCTATAAGCAGATTTACTTGTGATTACATACTCTATAATCTGCATATACAAATTCCAACACTCAGCATAAAACAGTTTAAGAAAACTTGTTTATGTCTGTTTTTGTCCAGATTGGAACTCGTGAACATTTCTGCCTTTGTCCAACATTTCCTCTGGCTCTGTATCTCAGCTATTCCAATGTGTGGAAATTGAGGGACACATCTTGAGTTCTTATTAATGACCAATAAAATCTAAACAGAAAAAGAACAAAAAAACAAAACAACAAAAAAACCAAAAAACCAAAAAACAAATACAAAACAAAACAAAAACATAACAAACAAACAAAAAAAGAAACAGAAACATTAGCTATGTATGTAGCTTCAGTTCACTGGAGCTCCTCTTTATTTTCCGCTAAATATATCACTAACCTCAGTATTTTGCCAGATAAAGCCACCATCTTCAGTGACAAAAAAAAAAAAAAATTACTTTGAAATAGACATTAAAAGTGTTGGCAGGGAAAGTTAAAGATGGGACTGACAAACTGGGAATAACAGTAAATGTGGAATTAAGCCTTCACCTGTCTTTTGTGGCAAGCTGTGTTTTTGAAAGGAATGATACCTACACAGAAGGTTACTAAAACAGAAGTATGAACTATCTGTGATCATAATGGTACTTTAGAATTTGTTTCACCTTTTTTCCTGCCAATGTTCAGCACAGTGCTGGGACATTACATGGAACAGCCATATGGAGTAAAAATGTTTATTTGAAAAATTTATTTTAGAATCTACTAATAAAGGACTGTATGAAATAAAGTTTACTTACAAAACTGTGTTTGCCTTGCTTTGTTTCAAATACAAATCCTACTTCTATCAGAAATTGGACCTTAACAGTTTTTCACATGAATGATTAAGGAAAAATATATTTGTGATTAGCTTCTCTTAGTGTATTCAAATTACAAACTTATTTCATCTAAAAAGTTACCAATTTTATTAATTTAAAAATTTAAAAAAATATTTTCAATTTTGCTCAAAATCTGATTTGCCTTCATATGCCTTTATGCATTCATATATGAAGACTGCATTAGAATGTGAAAAAAGTCAGCATATCTTCTTTTAAAATGCCCAAATTCTAATACAAAAAAGTTTTTTCCTTTGTTCACACTGGTCAGACATATTCAAATTGCATACTACCTAACTATCTAATAAAATCAATCTTATTTTCCATTTAACACCCTACAATCTATCTCCTCTTGTTTCTTTCTATGAACAGAGAAGCCAAATTTGTATCTACAGGACAATTTCTCATCATTCATCAATTATATGGTGCACTATACACAAAGTTGGTGATTATGACTTAATTGAATTTTAGTTGTTTTTTTACAGCCCAACCTCACTTCATCAATTTTCATCCTGTAGAAATATCTTTCAGTAAAAATTTTCAAAAGCACTTTCTTGAGCAATTATTGCATCTTCAGTAGCTATAATAAAGTGACAAACATTTCAGTCAGACATGGAAACTTGATAGCCTTTTCAACGTGGAGCTACACTCTTTTTTGTTTGTCAGGTGTCTTTTAATCCCTATTTGCCTGGATGCAGATCAAGAATTTTAGATTTTATTATGTGGGACATACAATTAGATTTTTACTTCCCTATGAAAGCTGTGTTTTCATGCTGTTGAATTATTGTTCAACAGCCTATGTTCTCAGCCTGTATTATAGATGAAGTAGTCAGGGTATCATAGTGAATAACAATAAATATATTTGTAATTATGTAGGTACTTCATGAAGCCAGTGGTCTGATGTTCAACTTGGAATTAAATCAGCAAAAGGGTAATGGGTTACCTTTGAATTATTCAGAAGAGTAATTCACTTAAAACTCTTCCAACCCACAAGCTCATTCTGAAAAAGTCATTAACAAGTAAGGAGAAACACCTTTATTACATTCTCTAGAATTCCTTAAAATCACTCAGTCTGTTAAACAGACATCCCATCATAAAAAGACAAAATAAAGCCTTCTTGTAGTAGAAAAATCACAAACTTATTTTAGCCATGCAGTCTTCCATACAGCAACTAACTAAAACAAAGTCTTGAGGCTATCATAAAAAACTTTGTCTACTAAATTTAACCTGTATTTATGAAAAATTATTCCATAATATCTTTATATATCTGTGGTGACAGATCTTACTAAAAAACCTCGAGAAAGACAAGTAGTCTGTATTAGTGAAGCTCAGTCCTTGTTTTCTTAATTCATTAGGAGAAAAACTGATTCACAGTAGGTCCTGTCAGGCATTACTAGAATTTAACCTGGCTCAATATTTACCTCTGTGTAATTCAGGATAACATTCTGACTTGAAATCCAACTATTTAATGAGAATCCACTGAGTTTAAGACCTCCCACTCTATCTAAATTACTTCTAGCTCTAGCATCAGCTGGGAATTGCTTCCAAGCATAAATGGATGTAATTCCCAGCTGCTAGTAGTGCTAGATATAAATCATTCAAAGTTTATGTTGATAAAAGTGGCCAAGTTATATACAATGCGCAACTTCATGCCCTAATTATCATACAATGTCAATTTGCAGAGCCAATATTTCAAGTATCTCTGAGATCAGGAATGACTAGATGATTTTCATATAATTTATGCAAACATTACTTTTCAAATTATCACAACATAGAAAGGACCTCAGAAGATAATTTTTAGATATGGATAAATTTTCTTTTTTGAATACACCAGAAACTCAATAGTAAATAGATTTAAAGGGAAACACATGCAGATCAAAATTAACTCATTTGAAGGCTGAAAAGAAATACAAACACTTTTAGGAGCAAATGGTATCAGGAGCCAGGTATTCAAATTAAATAGGAGTCTGGAAAAAAAACCAGAGGAACACTAAGTAAAGTTTCTTCTTACACTGTTCTTAGAATGTTTATGGCTAAAGAAAAATAGAACAAGAATTCCTATATGCTTATATATCATCAAGTAAAATTTTCTCATTAAAGAGATATTGAAGCTTCTTTGTAATATGAACATATTTTGTTTTGGTTTGTTTTTTTTTCTAAATAAAATATTCTTTTTCTCTTTTCCTTGAAAGGATTTTTGTCATGTGCTATTAATTTGAAAAGTTATTTCATTCAAAGACGATTATCCAATCAGGTAGAGCATAAAACTATAGATTTGCCAATTTTCTCTCCTGTCCTTTTCATATTTTTAAAGCTTTCCTTTTTGTTCATCATCATTATGGTTTAAAGTACACAGATCTCTGATTCTGTAATGCAGATGTGATATATTAATTTTTATTTTGTGTCAGTACAATATAATGTACACTTTTTTTACGTAAGTAGGTAAATCTTCATCTGAATATTTGTTTGTCAGCTAGTGAAATGTTTGCAAAACTGTCTTCAGGGAGCTGTGCATGCCAGTTAGACTTCATGTTTTGAAATGAGAAAAGTAAAGATTAGTTAAAGAAAAAAAAAAAAAAAAAAAAGTTACGGTCAGTTGTTGGCCTCCTTCCTCCTCTGAACGGGCTTTACGTGCCCAGGTGCCGGGGCTGTACCGGGGCAGTACCGGATCAGCACTAGGGCAGTACCGGGGATGTGCCGGGGCTCTAGCGGGGCTTTGCCGGATCAGTACCGGGGCAGTACCGGGGCTGTACTGGGCCTGTACCGGCGCTGCCCGGCCCGGCCCCGGGCGGTGCCAGCGGCTGCAGCGGCCCCAGCGCAGGGCACGGCTGAGCCCCTCAGCCCCGGGGAAAGCCTGGGCAAGGGAGGGCAAAACGCTGCCCGGCAGGCAGGGCTGAGCCAGGGGAACCGAGCGAGAAACAGCCCTGGAGCCCCGAGGGGACAGCGGGAGCAGGGACGGGCCGGGACAGACCCGGCAGGGATGGCCTGCGGCCCGGCACAGACCCGGCGGGACACGGCTGGGCCTGCGGCCACCGGGAATGTCCCGGCATGGAGGAAAAACCATCAGGAGGAAGGATCAGGAGAGATGAGCTGTTACAGAGTGACCACAGCCCCTCGTTCTCTTTCCCTTGTGCCCTCCTTGGGAGAGAAGGTAGAGGAGTCAGGACTGAAGAGTGAAACTGAGCCTGGGAATGGGATGAAGAAATATGGTTTTATATGTCAGATGTGCAATATCTGTCTTTTTGTTTACCACTGCATGTAAATATTTATTTTAATTGGCAATAAATTAATTTTCCCCAAGTTGAGTCCATTCGTTGCAGTAAGGAATCTTCCTGTCTTTATCTTGGCCCAGGAGCTTTCTTGATCCACTTTAAAGTGTTTCATCACCTCTTTCTGCTGAAGGCAGAGAAGGGAGTGAGCAACCAGGTAGGAGTTCAGCTTTTAGCCAAGCTTAACCCACCATACCTTCCTTCTTTGAATTAACTTTAGTTCTTTCTGATAGCACAGATTTGCCATTAATATTACTGCTAAAAATTATTTATACTGTAACAATGAAGAGCTGGTGCAGTGTGAGTTCTGTTGGGAACACGAGTCAACTACCAACATAAAATGAAAGATGAGAGTCATAAATAGTTAATTATTTTTTAGCTTTGCAGATGATGTAGCTTTCTTTTCTACTAATGACTTATAAACAGCTGTCCAGGTGAATGTAAGGTGATTTGTAAACTGGAGTAAAAAATCTCCATTATAAACTTTGATTTAGTTAGGACTGAGAGCACTTGAGTTTAAAATGGGCATTTTTCAACAGTTCAAGTAATATATTTTATTGTCTACTGTGCGAACAAAAAAGATATTTAAAGCCATAGTGAATCATGTCCAAAACAACTAAGAGCATAATTTTTGCATGATCACAGCTTTTGAAAATAAAAGGCTGAAATGTCAGAAGAAATTAAAGATGACATTTGATTGAGAAGGACAAGGAGAGAGGCTGGAGCTAAAAGTTTCTGCAAGGTCAAGTCAAGTGGAATCTGACATCTGAATAGAAAAAAAAAATGGTCCCAAATGGATGCACTGCTATCCTCAAAGCACTGATAAGCCGCTATCTGATAACAGGCAAGTCTTTCTGGAGTGATCAAGAGAGTAAAGCAGTTTCTATGATTTCTGTAATCCCAGACCTTTGCTTTTTAAAACATGGAACAAGTGCACGAGAAAGGAAAAAAATAGTAGTGATTAATTCAATTTGCCTCAGTATATGAAACCATCTTGCAGCTCAACATTATTTAAATAATAGAACAGCATTTGGTGTTGTGGAAATGCAGTTTGATCTTATTGGAACTTACACTGACAACACCCATGTACAATGTGCTATCAATCTTATTTTCTCCTTTGTCTCATTATATTATAACAGGCAAAAAGAGTTATGAGTTCACATGATATGAAAGCATGTGATATTCAATCAGTTGATATCACAAAACTATTGTTTTCTTAAATGGGGAGAGATAGAAGTAAATAAAGAATAGCAGCCAGAAGCAATTATGTATAACTCTGAGCAGTATTCCCCAGAGAGAAAGATATGTACATTTTCCTGTCTAGTTCCATTATGTGTATTCATTTCAAAACTAGACACTTTCCAATACAAACAGAGCAAATTAAATTTTGTTCAAACAACATTACCTTCTAACACTTCATGTGCCAAGTGAGAAACACAACACAGAGCCTCAAACAAATTAAACATCTCTTTTAAGAACAATGTAAATGTTACTAATTTACTTTCAGTAATGGGAGTTTTTCTGATGTGTTGCATGACTGCATCTGGGTGTTGCAAAGAATAAGCTGTTTATTTCAACCTTAAATCGTGTTTGTGTATGAAAAGATTTTGTCAAACTCATGAATGTCAAATAATACATTGTAAATACAGCCTTCGTTAAATGCTTTCACAAAGATTTATGCAGGCTTCAATAAAAAGGGGAAAGATAAGAGTAGGTGAATCCATCATGTGTGCCTTTGCTAAGATGGTGTGATATGGCCATTTTATTCAATTTATGGGATCAACTGGACAAAGGGTTTCAACAAAAATCTGCAAGATACACATACACAAATACACATACATTTTTCACCTAACTGCTACATGAGTGGTGATTGCATCCCTGCTTGACTGAGATGAGCTACATGATGTAATTACTGACCACTGAAGAGAAGCCATTGAATGAATGAAGGAAGACATGAATAAAGCATTAGAATTTTGTTTATATGAATATATTTGGAAGTTTATGATTTGATAAAGAGGAAAAACCTTGGAGGAATTACCAATAAGAAGGTGAACTTGCAAGGAACAGGGGAGAAAGGTAATATGACAAGATGATAGTAGAGCCAAAGGTGTCAGGTCGTTCACTTAGAGCTTGATATCAAGCTTGTCTGTTTTAAATTAGGAATTTACACTGCAACTCAAGGGAGGGGAAGACCAGGAGTGTTAAGTAACCAAAATGGGTGAATATAAGTCATGGGTACAATATGGAACTGAAAATTTGAAATTATCCTGATCTTGAAAGTATGTCAAGTATACAGGCATGTACAGAGGTATTAATATGAAAAAATACAAGGTATTGCTATGACCCTAAAATGGACACTGAACAATTTTGATAAACTGGGTTCAAGAAGATGAATTTAAACAAGAAGGGAGGAAGAGAAAATAGCTCTCAGCATGATGAGAATAGAGGATTCTGTCCATGGAATGCAATGAAAAAAATTCAATTTATTCATCTTGGCACAATAAAATGAAGAGAGAATACACCTCTGCCTAAACACAGAATATAGCTACTGGAAAGGATAGAAACTATTCAAATTCAAGAATCTGCTGGAATCAGAAGAACAGTTGTAGAGCAGTCTGCCTGTATGAGTGGCAGAGGTTGCAGAGCGATCTAGCTCTAACATGGATATTGTTTTCTTTAATATGAAACAACAAAACCCTGTGGTCTGATTCTAGTTTCAAATTCTTCCAAAATTCCTATCATTCATGTTAAGAATAAACTAATTAGGATTGTGCTGAAGTCTGTATCAATTAGAAAGATGCAAAGAAACTGACAGGGTATATAGCCTGATGGTTTGCAAAGAAAGGGAGAATATTTCTTTTGTTATCTCTGTCCTCTAATAGGCAAGAGAATACACAGGGACACCCTGTGAAAGCAAGATATTAATCCTTAAAGCAATAAGGCTGCAGGGACAAATCAGTCAAAGAGATAAAAGGACCTAACAGCATCTGCAGAGAGTCTGGCCAAGACTGTTATTAATATGCTAAGTCTGTGGTGTATAAGAATACTTACATGAAAATAAGGATACTTACAAGTTTATATCGTAATTATATATACAGTGTTATAACCTTTAGGCATTTATTCCCCAGATCATTTCTAAGCACTGAGTAACTTTGAATAGATTTTTTTGTTCATAAACATATTCAGGATCCCTTTAAACTCTATGAATATTACTAATACCAATAGTATCCTATGTCTATTATTTCCATGACTGACTTAAAATTTGTGGTAAAGACTACTTCTTTTCCCTTATTCTGATTTCACTAATTTATAAATTCCTTTAATTCTTCCTAGTTTTTCCATTAAAAGAGGAAAAAAAGCAATTAAACTGTGTACACTTTTTGTCCCTGTTTCTCAATATATCCATAGATGCTTCCAATATTCCTCTCATTTATTTATTTTAAAGTCTGAAGTGTTCTTTCCTTAATTCTCTCTTGCATAGAATTCTCTTGTCCTGATCGTTAATCAATGTGCTTCCTCTGATACCAGGGCAACTGTGTCACACATAAATCCTACACAGAAGTTCAGAGACACAGTCCATAAGATATTTTGAACATGACTCTAAAGCAAAACAGAAGAATCGTATTTTGAAGCTCAATGACAATGTAAATATTTGAGAAGTTTGTAATTTGTAGACTTCAATAAAATCACTTAAATACAGAGCAAAGATTTGGGGACATAATGCAGATTCAACATTTCAGAAAACATTGAGCACTATGTAAGGACATTTCTCTTCCATGCTGTTGTGTGTTTTCCATACTGGAAGGAAAGGCTCTCTACCAATGTTTTGTTGCATCAAGACAATCACTTCTTAGCCTTGATAGCACCTGTTGCACTAAATTAAACATCAGGGGAAGCTCTGGACACCATCAAAACCAATAGCGAAATGCAATGTGACACTAGTAACCACAAACACACAATCCATTGAATTACCCCATGATCCTTCTTTCAAGAAAGGCCAGAATAGTTAGAAAAGGCAATACTTTAACAACTGGCCCAGAAAATACATATGAGTGCCAAAATATTTAATAGATAGCTTCAGATTTTTTCAGTTTGTAACAGTATTTGGCAAGTATAACCAATAAAGCAATGCATTAGATCCTTGTCTTTATTATTCATCTGCTACAGGTTAAGCAGGAAATACATAAATATATCCGGTGTAGTTGCATCCAAATCCCTATCTGAGATAATGTGCTATTTTAGCAGATCTTTTAGACAAATAGATACTGCATAAGTGTATTAATCTCCAGTAAAAACAGCTGATATGAGTTACTGAAAGCTAGAAGTGATGTTGTGTGATACTATAGAATAATGAGCTTAGTGGGAATTGAAATACTTCAGTATGCTGTTTGTTATGAAGATGCATTATTATTTCAGCAAAGAATAAACTGCATCCCATGATAAAATATCAAAAGAAAATGCAACTATGTGAATAGAGGAAAGCTCATTATATTGATACACATACATTTAGGCAATTTTTTGGCACTTCTCAAGAGCCAAAAAACCATTAAAGTTACAGGCTTGGATTTCTCCATCTCACCAAAGAACATATCTCTGAACTGAAGTAATTTGTTCACCAACAATATTGATATTCTGGGTTTTTTTACAAGAAAGGTCTGCCCTCCAGGCTCAAGCACAAGCAGTTGATTTAAACACCTCTCTATGAGCATGACATGAGACACAGAGAGAGACTACAGCATGTTCCCATGCCTCAGATGAGCTTTTTCTTATTCTAGTCAGCTTGTGTCTGGATTAGGTGGCTATCTTCTCAAGACAGCGCATCTCTTTGGTCACAGCATGACACAAATGTGTTCCTGAGCTTCTAAAACAAACTGATGTAAATAGCAAGTTAGCAGAAGAGACTTCAGCAAGGCAGTACCCACATCCTTCCGTGAGTACTTTGCCCAAAGGTATGCATTTTTTAAACAGAGTAAAAGGGATTTTATACTCACTAACAGCTGCTAAATTCAGTAGCCCAGTAGGTGGGAGGCTGCCAGTTCCCTGTCCCCAGGTCCCCACAGACATGCATTCACAGACATACCCTCACAGCCACAACCACCCACATCACATGTACATGTCTGTGCATGGAGATCAGCACTGACAGGAAACACAGCATTCACACAACCACAAACAGCACAAATGACCTCAACCTGTTCTGCTCTCAGGCTGGTCAAAATGAAACCTCTTAGTGGAAAATATACACATGTAAAGGATATGCATCCCTCTAGTAGCTGGTCTACCCAATAACTGCAACCTCAGATGGCATTTGAGTGCTCAAACTCTAGAGCCCACACCCCAGTCCAGCTCCTGGTACTCAGACCTCCTCTCTGACAAGATTATTAGAACATTAAGCTTCCTTTGCATGTGTGTGGATGAGGCTTTTATAAGAACCTAACAATACTTTGTTCTTGGCATACTTTTCTCTGTCTGCCCTGGGCATCCTGCTACTGGCCCATGGCTGATAAAGCATCACACAGTGCAGAGCTGTGTGGCTGCCTCTTAACTAAATAAACTGATGATGAGTGTCTTCCCAGCTCTAGGATCTTCATGGATTTCAACTGATACTAGGGTCAGTCTTGTAATGATTAAATCTAGATGGTCTAGCTGAAGGCAAAGAGAAAATTCACCAGCTATTAGTTCTTTACACTGTTTCTGTAAGGCTTAATATCCCTCTCAATATTTCTCTTTTTTTAGTTTAGTTTTTCATGGAAAAACTCCTTTGATTTAATGCTAGTCAGCCAAGTAGTATAATATTACAGTTTAAAACCAGGCACATAAAACATCTCTGAGCTCATTATTGCCCTTTTTCCTCAATAAACATTGCCTTCTTGAAGTCAAATTGTGAAAGAAAAAAAGCATTCTGGTTTCTAAATATACAATACTTTGTGGTTTTGAGGGTTTTTTTTTTCAAGTACTGCCTCATTTTTCAGAATCTAGGAAATTCAAATAGCACTGCACTTTATCCATACCAAGCCAAATGAGTTCTCACTTTGCCAATGATGGGATTTTAAGCTTCTAATTAAGGCAACTTTCCTGTAAGGAATCATCTTTATACCTGCTGCAAGGATAACCAGAGTTCATATAAAAAATTGTAAGAAATGTATTTTTCCATGCCTCTCCCCTTTACATTTATTAAGAGGCATCAGCCACTGAAGTTTATTTATCTTTTTCTGCTTCTACTCTTGTTTCTTGAAGACTCAGAGAAAATCTGCCAATAGAAAATGAAACATTTATTTGGAAAATAGTAACAAGATAGAATTGCAGTCTTCACAACAAGTCTTAAAGTCCCAATTCAAGACTGAACTGGCATTTAAGAAGGAAGATATGCCTTGAGGGAAGGACTAGCAGCAGCACCACAGGAATTCTCCTCCTTTTGTTAAGATACTCCATAAAATAACAGTAGTCTTATACTCCAAATATCAAATATAGTCTCACAGAAACTTCACTAACCTGCAGACAGTATTACCACTGCTAATAGAATGCATGTTCACAGAATCTACACCAATTTTTTTCCCATAATTTAAGGCACAAGCATGAAGCTGACTCAACAAGCTTCATGAAAATCTTTGGGGAAAAGTTAATAAATTATTTCTTACTTGAAACTTTATGTGAGCGATTCCAGAATCATAGGAGGATTTGGATTGGAGGGGACTGGGGGAGGTTCATCTGATTCAAACCTCAGATCAAATCAGGGACAAGTTTTCATTTACAGTCTTGAAGGGTATTTGAAACGTATGATTTTCTTTCTGGAGGGATAATTTGATTTTCTATCTTATTACTTAAATAATGTAATTTATGTCTAGCCATGAAATCTATGTTCTGCTATTAAATACTTCAATGAGGAATACTGTATAATCTTCTAATATAAAAAGGGAATTGTATTCAGCAGGTGAAGAGGAATTTTATTTTGTGGTAAGAACCTGGACTTTAGGAAAGCAAACTTTCAGATATTTAAAGAGTTTCTCAATAGGACTCTCTGGGAAATTGTTCTCAGGCACAAGGGAGCAGAAGAGAGCTGGCAGATCTTTAAGGACCCCTTCCACAGAACACAACAGTTAGGGATGGCCAGGCACAAGAAATGGGACGAGGAAGGCAAGACACTGGCATGGGTGCATGAGGCCTGCTGGTCAGAACTAAAGGACAAGAAGTAAAAGCATAGGCAGTGAAAGCAAGAATAGGTATATAAGAATAGGAAGAGTGCATGGATGCAGTCTGTTTGTGTAGGGATGAAATGAGGAAGGCCAAGGTAAGAAAACAAGACAAGAAGGACTTCTAAAGTAATGTTGTCCTGAAAAGGAAGGTCAAACAAGCATATTCCCTATTATAAGAAGGCTGGCAAATTGGTAGCTACATATATGAAGGCTCAACAACTTTTGAGTTGAGTACTCAACAAGTTTTTGTCTCATTCTTAAAGAGCAGCCTCTCTTCCCACACCTTTTGAGTGAGTGGATTGCAAGATGAGGATTGGGAGAGCAAAGTGCTTTACTCTGTAGGAGAAGCACAGATTTATTTAGGTTGGAAAAGGCTTCTGAGATCATCTATTTCAATTCTTGGACTGATCACCACCTTCTCAGCTTGACTGTGTCATTAATTGCCATGTCTTGTCCTTTCTTGAACACTTCCAGTGGTGGTGACTCACCACCAATCTGGGCAGTCCATTCCAGTGTTTAACTGTC
>VXBI01003160.1:45649-139155 GCA_013397375.1 Toxostoma redivivum
CCTGGAGTGGACCAACTGGGAGAATAACAGAGGGGGGTAACCGGGAAAAACCATTTGTACAAAGAACATTTAAACAAATACAACTTAAGGAAAACAGTGAAAATAACTAAACCGCAACATTTAACAACCTTTTCGATGAAGAAATTCCTTCTGTTGTCCGACTTAAATCTCCTCTAATGCAGCTTGAAACTGCATCCTCTTGTCCTGTTACTAATGGCTGTGAGAAGAGACCAACCCCCACCTTGCTACAACCTTCTGTCAGACAGTGATAAGATCACCCTGAGCCTGCTTTTCCCCAAGCTGAGCAGCTCCCTCAGACATTCCTTGTAGGGCTTACTATTTAGACTTTTCCTTAGCTCTGGGACCTTCCTCATTAGCTAGGACTAACAATAAACTACAATAAAACTAGTATGTAAAGTAAAGACAAGCCTTCCTCAGTTCACAAACTCTCAATTACTCAAAAGTTTTCTGTTGAGTGACTTGATCAGAATTGCCTGTCCAGAATATTTATCCATCAGAAACATGTAAAATTTTTAATTTAGTCATTGAAACAGATTTTTCTGAATTAATTTTTATAGTTACATTAAGTTAGTTATTTAAATAATAAGCATACAATAGTGCTGCAGTGACAGCTTGACAAAAATACCCCTAAGCAAGTTCTAAGTCATGTTGACATACTCCTCTGTGAAAAGACAGATCTGTCTACAGGCTGTCTGAGCTGACTACTTAAAAGCTAGCTCCAAACACTAAATCAATATAGGGTTATAAACTGAAGCCCAACCTTTGTGCCTCAGTAACAGACACAGTGACAGTGTCCTGTCTGAAAAGTTAAATGACTGTGAGACACACATAGAGGGGTTGTATAGAGGTTGCATATTTTTATGAAGATTCACACATTATCTGAGAAGTTTTCCCAAATTCTAAGAGTTAGAAGAGTTAATATAAATTATCTCATCATGATCCAGGAATGGCTGTTTCTGCTGATTCCTCCTTAAAATGAAAGATTTTTAATTACTCAAAAGGACATGTTTGCAAGTGAGTTCAGATCACAAACAAAACTGTATATTGGGAAAGTACTATCAATTTCATAAGTTCAGTATGAAATATGTCTCCCTGAGGTCATAATAAGATTAAATTAGGATATTTTATTGACGATGCCTAAGTTACTACAAATAACCAAAATTTGTTGAACTCTGCATATTCTGGAATAAACAAAGTGATTTTATAAAAATCTTAAGATAAAATAATCACTTTTTCAATGTTATGAAAATATCAGAATCTTCAAGTAGCACTGATTATTTAGATAATTTACATCTAAGCCAGAGCTAAAAAAAAAAAAAAAAAAAGAATATTTTATTTTTTTCTCATTATGTTTTTTTTTTGGCTCTTTGGCAGCAGTCTTCCCCATCATCCAGATAATTAACAAAGATACTGAACAAGAATGGACCCTATATTGAGTCCTGGAGTATACTGCTATTTCTTGACCTCCAACTAGACTTTGCACACTGATCACCTCCCTGTGAACCCAGCTGTTAACCAGTTTTCCATCCACCTCGCTCTGCTCATCCTGCTCATACTTCATCATTCTTCTTTATTAAGGTTTTATGGGAGACAGTGTCCAAAGCTTTACTGAAGTCCAGGTAAAAAAATATCACTTCTCTCGCATCATCTACCAGGTCAGTGTTTTCATCATAGAAATCTACCAATTTGATTGAGCTTGTCTTTTCCTTTATGAATCTATGCTGACTACTCCCAGTAAATTTATTGTCCTTCATACACCTAGATATGTTTTCTTGGATTAGTTTCTTCATCATTTCTGCAGGAATGAAGGTTATTTTATCTACTTAGTTAATTCAGATATTTCTAAAATATGCTTATTTTATGTAGAAATGGTCTCTGTGTGTGTGTAATTTTTTTAATACTTTACTATTATCTAAATATCATTATCATATATTTTCTGCACAAATAGCCATGTCATTTATAAAAATATGTGTCATTTTTATACATTATATATATGGTGAATGGAACCCCACTCCTCTCAGAGTTTTCTTTATGTACAACTGCCAAAAAAACCCCAATCATTGGAGCATCACTTATGCTACAAAGTAGAAAAATAAGTGGTTGCATATGAGATTTGGCTAAAACAAAATGCATGTGAAAGTGAATATAAATCAGATCCTTATCTTTATTGATGTATCTTGGAGGCAGAGTGTGAAACATCTGAAATTGCAGGGATTTGTCTGACAGGGTTTATTACCTGCATCTCTAATCTGCCAGACAGAAAAGCACACAGGAAGCTGTGCACTGTCCAGCCCTAAGACCCTGTACACAGCATCCATCGCGTCCTTTGTTGGCAACTTGAATTAATCTTATCTGCTGCTTCCTCACACCTCTGCTATGGCCAGTGTCAAAAACAGCACCTGCGGTAAGTGTCTCCAGTTGTCATCTCTACACAAAATCATCATGGCAAGGGCAGAGGGGAAAGCTGAAGGCTTCATGAATTTTTCAGCCCCTCCGAAACACTTAAACACTTGCTATTGTGTCAGTTCATGAATAGGTCATACCTGTGTGTCCGTGGACTGTTGCCATGGGCACTGCTGCAAATAATACTATGACAAGTGGATAATCAGACCTTGAACCTTGTCCACAGGCTCACTCTAGTAGTAGTCCTTGTAGTCCTTGTTCTGTCTTTGGCCTGGCCCTCAGGGATTAGTGACTCAAATGAGTCTGTTTTAGGAACTTGAGCTTATGAGGGTGGAAAAGTCATCCCAGGTTTACATTTTTATAAAGTTACCTTTATGGCTTAACTCTTTGGAAGAGTGTGAAACTCTGGGCCAAGTACAGTTGGAGTCCAGACCTTAAGGACAGAAAAAAAAAAATCAGCAAACCAATAATGAATCATTCTGTACTGTAAAGTTTCTTTTGAACAAGGCTCTGATCAGGAAAGATGAGAAATAACTGCATGGTATTAATATACTCTCAGGATATAACAGTAATAAGTTACAAATAAATTCCTAATAAAAAATCATAGTTCAATAATATATCAAGCTAATAAACTGGGAATGTTGTTACTATATCTTAAAGGAATATTAAATATATCTTTCAAGAAATTTCCCAGTTCTGAATCTGAACCTAAGCATAAGGACTTTCAGTCACAGAGATTAAAAAAAAACCAAGATTACTTATTTATACTGTGTAGTAAAAAATGAGTGAAGTCTTGTATTTCTTCTAATCTGAGACAGAGCTGTTGGGCACAAAAGTTTCTGGCTGCAATACAGGAAAGTTCTTACCTCCATGGGGTGAGAAATGTTTTAAATTCACTGATACAAAGACTGGTTCAGATAAAACTTTGCACCCATAATAGCAACCAGGACCAAGACCAAACATGATCTTTTAAATCCATGCTCATGCAGACATGGTAAATGTTTCTTATGAAACAGCTTCTTTCCTACATATGACAGATTTTATTTGAACACACATAGTATTGATATTTGGCTGCCCATCTAGTCTAGTCATAGCTCTGTTCCATTACAGTGCTGTTTTTGAAGCAAAACATCATGTGGCCTTGCATCTGGGAAATAGAGCAGAAATTAATGGAATATATATTTCGGGATGTGTTTGAGCCCATTAGAAGCACACCAGTTGCCATAGCCCTGCTTTGCTGCTAGAATCTGTATTGCTCTCTACTAGCATCAAATACTCTATGAAGTCTGTATTCTCATTGGTCTGAAAAACTCTTGTATTCAAAGTACCTCTATCTCCCTTTTTGATATTTTTGGCTCATGAGCATAGGATCATAGAATAGAATCACAGAATCATAGTCATAGAATCACAGAATCGTAGAATGGCTTGGGTTGGAAGGGAATGGTTACCAAAGTGCCTTTCTTGAATACAATAAAGATTTCTTACCACAAAGCATGCAAAACCATTTAGTACTGGTTAGGTTGACAATACAATATATTTCCTTTTTATCAGACTGACTAATGTTGCCCCTTTGGACTTATGTGTCAATGTTTATTCAGGGTTCATCCATTTTTCCCTAAAAAGTAAGAGAGGTGTAGTCTTGCTGGCCTTTGAAACAAGGATTTTCTGATTCATAAGAATAAAACCTGATAAATTGTCTTTAATGTCCATCTGCCTGTGAGTCAGTAGTTACATTTTTCAGCAAAAGGAAGAGAAAGCAGATGCAAAGAAAGTTCATTGTTTTGGAGAAATCAACCAATATTTTGGTAGTTCAGTGACTCTGGCATATGCAAACCACTCTGTATTTGTATTATAACTTGCTAATCTGTTGTTGGCAGTCTGTTTGAAACAGACAGATTCTTCACAAACTATATGTAGATTTCTAACTCCTGAGTCATTTTTACAGCCTATGCTAGCATGCTAATTTGCAGGAAAATAAAGTTATAGAAGAAACAGGCCTATGTATTTTGCCTTTGTGACAGTTTCCTGACAACTTTTCTGATTGAAAAACAGAATTTTGTATCAGTTCATAAACATGTAGCAACAGTTTCTGAAATTAAAAATTTAATCTATTTCTCTCTTTTCTAACATGTCTTTAGCATTTTGTGAGATAAAAGTATAAACATGGCGTATAACCAGATATTTATCCCATGTAAACAAAAGGCTTCTAAAATGTCCAGTGACACGTTTAATCCATTCAAAATAGAAATTTTCGTAAAACTTCATGCTGGTGTCAAATATTCTTAAGACAGTCATGCAATTGCTGTTTTCTGTCATGCAGTGGCAAAACTCCCAAATCTTTTTACATCAATCTAATGGGATTTATCTTTGCTTTAAAAAAATTGTGAGGCAATATAAGTTATGTGTTTTATTTCACTTCCAACTAAATTATATATGAAATGTTTTAGATTTATTTCACTATGTCAGGAAAGAATAAGTATAAACTTGACTAACTCCATCAGTAATTCATTTATTTACATGTCTATCTAATTGCTATGAATATATGGACATCTTTACTCTCACTGATTCCTTTGTGTTGCACATTATAAGGTTGCTAATAACTCATGCCCTGAGTGCACACAAGTAGCTACAATCAGATGAACTCTGCTTGTGCACTGCCATCCATTGTTCAGTGAAACATTTTAGCCTAAAAATCACACAAAATTCCTGAAAATTATTAGCAAGTCACAACTTAATATATCTAATGGTGATCCCAAATCCCTTGATTCTAAGATATATGGTGTGACTACTTTAAAAGCTCACAGAAAGGAGGATTCAGTAGAAAAAAAAAGACTAGATTGAAAATAGTGAGACATTAACTCCTTTTACTGACCTCTTGTTTAAATCTGACAAGTCACTTGATATATTTACCATCCCTTTGTTTGTGAAAGAGTGAAAGATCCTTTATTTTGAAGGCTTATGGCAACCTTCCAAAAGGAAACTAAGTGAGGTGCTTGAATAATCAGATGGTTTAAACTGTCTAATTCTGGAGCATAATAGGACAACAGTTTGAGGGAGGAGGGGGAGGGAAAGGTCAGTGTAGTTGTTATTTGCAGCACACAAAAGTCCCTGTTAAAGTCACTGATGACAACACAGGTCAGAATGACTAAAAAAAGGAGAATTTGCAACCTGACTGGCATTCAGCTGTCTTTGCTTGACTAATTTCTCTTTTTCTCACCGGGCATACTGCATTTCTCCTTCCAAGAGATCAATGCAAACTCACACAGATCATTAGCCCAGATGAAAAATAGTTTGACAAGCAATGAAATACTTCCAGTGGTATGACAATGGCCTATTTGTGCATGCTGAGCCTGAAAATATATGGACAGGACAGAAGTGGGAAGGAAAATGATTCAGCCGGTGATGCTCACAGCTTGCAGAAAGTTGTCAACTTGATCCATATAGCACGTCTGAGATCTGTGAGTAAGCATCATGCAAGCAATGATAATCCTTCACTTAACAGTTGGATGACTCACAGAGGAGAATTGTTCAATAGATTCTTCCCTGACAGTTACTAATTTGCTTGCTGCACTTCTGTGGCACAAAGGTTTTAAGTCAACTCTGCAGCTCTTAAAGGTCACATAAAATGTACAAGAGCAGACAACTCTGCATCTATTGGCGGTGCCAGTATCACAGTACGGAACAAGCAGTTGTTGTAGCATAGTTTTGAGACCAACATATTTCCAAACTGGAATGTGTATGGAAGAGATATGTAATGGTAGACATCAACTTGCAGGAGCAGATTCCAAACTACTGAAAAGCATAGTTAGACAATATGGTTATATGTGTCTACAGAAAACAGAATTCTTCAGTTCTCTTGGACTTGTGATTTCAGAAAAAAGTCTTAATTTTTCAAGCAAAGAAAGTTGATTCTGAGATTGAAAGATTGAAACTCAATTCTGAGTTGTTTTATAGAAATTTTCTGATTAAAGAGAAGGTTTTCCTACAATATACTGCATATGCAAGTTGTTTGAGATAGCTGGGGATAGTGCTTATGCTGTATTATGTATGAAAGAGTTTCTGATATGTTGGCTCACATTATAGTATCAGACTTTGCTAATATCTACAAAATGTTTAAAAAGAGAAATACTTTTTGAATTTGATTTTATCTGTATGGTCACTGAAAGCACATAAATTTATCCATGAATACAGAGAAAAATCTGAAGGCAGAGTCACTGATTCCCTATATGGACCTGCAAAATATTTTGTTTCTAAAACAAGTGTTTTGTGAAAAGGTTATAGTGGAAACTGGTAAGACAAACCAGTTCCAGACATAGATAGCATCAGGCAGAGTCTGCTCTATAGTAATGTAAAAATGACGAGATAGGAGGAATGTAGCTGGTGTTTAAGTGCACAGTCTACAAGAGCAATTTTGTTTTACTAGGGGCATACTTATTGTATCTATCTCAGATACTGTTTCCATATTTCACTGAGTTGTTACAAAGTAGGGCTCACTATTGTTCTATACAGCCCTTAATAACAAATATAGGATATGATGACTTCTAACAGATTCCTTATCTAAGGAAGTTGTATATGTTGCCTCAGAAACCAATGGAGAAAAATTGGCTCTGCCAGGAGACAAATTTTCGTTTAATAACACAAAATGAAACCCCTTCTCCCAGGGGTTCTTGCTACTGCTAGCAGCTTCAGGTTATTAAAGGTACATAGAAATTAGATGTAGCAAATCAGAAGTCCCCTGCATGACAATTGAACCCATTGCACTCTGCCTTCCGAAAAAACTCACAAACCAGTTTGATTTAATCTCTCAAGCTGAACAGAAACATGCTTAATATTATCAGTATTATGACAAAATATATGATGTTGAGATGCCTGCTGAACTGAGTTTCTCATATTGAAAAACCAGATCCAAAAGTGTTGCTTTACTGCTTCTGTCATCCCTGATTAATATTTTAATTTTTTTTTTTTTCTCCTCACTGAGTATTCAGAAAACAGTAAGAGTTAAAAACAAGTAATGGCAATTTCAGGAATCATTATGTTTTTCATTCTGCTTTTACTGCATATTGTTAGAAGGACTCTCCCCAGTCACTAAAGAATGCAAGAGTACATTTTCAAGATAAAATGTTGAGGAACTCTACTACTAATTCCTTTCTTTTAAACATCTTTTCTTTTTCATGTACATTGCCTTCATTTCAGTCCATGTGATAATTTTTACAGTTCTTTTTGTTTTCCACCTTTAAATTTTTTAATTTATTATTCACAAATAAAATTGTAAATCAAATGTTTTACTCAGGCCCTTATACTGTCCTACAGCATGTCTGTGATGAGTGGCCTCTTCTTGGGGCTGGGATGGTACCTGAGGACACTTCATGGGATGAAGTTCCCTCACCCCACCCTTCCAACTCTCTGGGTGTTTTACTGATGGGCATCCATGAGTGCTTTTGACCCTGAGGATGAAGTGAAGCCATCTCCTGGGTATCCCTGGGCGAGAATCCAGCATGTGTTTGCATGTGTGGTATGTCATCATTCTGGTCCATGCAGTAACAAGATCCCCAATGGGTGCACCAAACCTATCACCTGTCAAATGCCCTTGGCATGTCATCATGATCACCCTTGTTGTTGGTTAGTTTTGATTTTGTTTGCAAATTAAACTTTGTCTGAGGATGTGGTCTGTATGTTGGTTCCATGCATCTCACTGATGGCTTACCATGGGATCACAGCCTCCCTCAGGCACATCCAGCTGCTTTGGCATGAAGTCTTTCCCGGGCTGCAGGTGGTTGTTGTTCCCCCATGGTCCTCCAGGGACAGAAGTGGCCTGGCTGCCTCGCCTCAGTCTACTCCATGGGCTGCAGGGGAACTTCAGCTCTGGCAGCCAGAGCACCTTCTCCCCTCCTTCCTCACTGACCTGGCTGTGTGCAGGGATGTTTCTTTCACATATTCTCATTCCTGTCTTCAGCAGCAACTGTGGAGTTTGGGTGTTTTGGTGGTTTTTTTGTTGTTTTTTTTTTTTTTTTGCCCCTTCTTAAATCCATCATCCCAGAGGTGCTGTCGCTGTTGCTGGGCTTGGCCTCTGCCAGTGGTGGGTCCAGCTTGGAGGCAATGGCTCAGCAGGACATGGGGGAAGCTCCTGGCAACTTCTCACAGAAACCAACCCTGTATCTCCCCAGCTACCATGAGCGAATTTTCATGTCAATCCAATACAAACTTCAATTTATATTTCCAGAAGCACAAAAATTTACTTTTAGTTTAATGTGATTATTCTTTTAAAACTGAGCACTGATTACTATTTTCAGTTTCTTAAGCTTTATCAAATCCTCCTTAAACATTTTGCTAACTATAGAATGATAAAGTCATTCAGTCTAGGAAAGGAAACAAATACTAAGGCTCATTATAGGAGTAATATATTTATCATCCAAATGACAACAAGAGCTGTAATTTTTTCTCTGTTTTATTAGTCAGCCTGGCTCATTGCTATTTCATGAGAAAATGTGTTGCAGATAATACTACATACAATCTGACACAAGGCTCCAGACAGCTGTATCTGCTTAGAAATTAACTCAGATTAATGTGGGGATAATTGTTGGAGCTCAGTTTCATGTTTTTGCTAATTAAGGGTTGAGGGAAATGCCATAGAAGAGACAGTACATTTGTTAACAAGAATACACTAATGATTTAGCTTTCCCATTGACCTCTGAAAAGGTTAAAATGCAAGAGTTTTTGGTGGTAAACATGTAAAAAAGGGTTTTTCTTTATCTTGTTTAAAAGAAAGAAACTATATTTCATCTCACCTAGAAATATGAGGAAGTAAGTAATTGATGATTCCATATGTTACCTAAATTAATCATAATTTTTATCCACTATAATCCTTGTTCTTATATTTTGTTATCTAGATTTAGAAACTAAAAAGCATAAATTCATTTTCTTGTGTGAGTCTATCTTATATGGGTCTCTTCTTAACTTTTGAGCCCTCCTGAAACAATATAAACAAATTTGACAGAGAAGGAGCAGTCTCAGGCCTACATTCAGTATTGTGTCAGGTATATAATTTGTATATATCAATTAAAACCGTTGCACAGAATGAGTTGGTGACCTCTATCAAAGATAAATGCAAATGTAAAATAAACATAAAAATACATAATCAACTAAGATTTCTTCTTTTTAAATTTAAATTAAGGTCATAATTTGCCTAAAATTCATTTAAGTAGCATATTCTTGAACTTCTTATCTTGTCCACATGAACAAGTTACCATCTTTCCTTCTTAAAGCTCAATTTAATCTCATTAGATTTAGCTAACACAAGACTCAAAGTCACTAATGATTTTGAATGCTATCTTATAAACAGAGTAAGCCTTAAAATAATGATCATTTGATTCTGAAAGTAGCTCAGTTGTTTAGAGCATGGTGCTAATAATGCCAAGGTTGCTGGTTAAATCCCAGTGCAGGCCATTCACTTAACAGTTGGACGTGATGATCCTTGTGGGTCCCTTCCAACTCAGACAATTCTGTGATTCTGATTAGCATGACCTAGATCTGGCTTCTATGACTATTCCATCTGGCCAGTTTTAAGAATGGATATTTTGCTGAAATTTCTAGAATCATGTTCTGGCTGTGTAATGTCCCTACTGGTCTTGTGATCAAACCTTTTATTTTACTGAAGAGTTTTGCAGTTTTTATTGGTCTATTGAAACCAATAGATTTGGGTCCACATCACTATTTTAATGAATAGTTTTTAATATTTTTATGAAACAGTCATAAAGTCTGTAAGCCATTCTGTCTATTGAATAAATTTGTTCATGTTTGCAGACCTCTTTAATAATGACCATGGGCTTTCAGAAGCAATATAATGGAAAAAAGGAAACACTATCCATACGACTTCCAAAGTGCTGATCCTACTATAAAAATGTTGGAAATTTGACTTCAAAGAATGTGAGACATAAATGGATGATGCATTTGTATGGTTATTGTGAAGTGGTAGGATGATAAAATTCAGATAGTAATTCAGAGAATCAGAAGATGCCATTTCTTTGCATCAATTACCAGCTACACAAGTAATGTGACTATTTGGACCTACTTTTCCAGTATATAAAACAGAGATTTCAGTTTAATTCAACAGAATATTTAAAATATAAACTCTCTGTCAATTTTAAAGAATTTTCTTAATGAGTGTTATGTAAGTTTACAGAAGACTATCTAAAAATTGAGATAGTTCAGACATCTAACATTTCAGAACGTGTGTTTGCATTCAGAAGCAAATGTTAGGTTATCTCTGGGAAAAAAAAAAAAAAAAGTGTTTTAGAGCAAGAGGAAAAATAAGCCAGTGTGGTCAAAAGAAGACCTGATTTTCCAAGGTAAAAGAACACAGCAAAATAGCAGAAAAAGTAATTTCTGCAAGGAAAAATGAACTACATTTTTATTATGAAGGTGATTCCACTCTTAGTACAAAAAATTTCAGTCACTCTACTGAAATGAGTCTTATTTTACTTCAGAATTTTGATTTGTTTTAAAGTAGAACACTTCACACTTTGGTAAAAAAATGCCAACCAAAATACATCTCTTGCCATGTCTGTCTGCAGTGCATGCTATTTATTTTGTCCAAGCCAGCAGAAAAACTGTATCCTTATCCTGTATTATAGAAAACAATTTTTAAAAGAGCACTGAGTTTTCTTGCTGTATGTGACTTGCAAACCAGTAATTCAGTCCCAGGTTCCACAGAACTCTAATCTTATGTTCTGGCCTCTATCTTGTATTGTAACTCATCTTAGACACATTGAGAAAACTTCTACAATCATGTAACTAAATGAGTTTACAATTGAAGATCATCTTCAATGATTTTTTCGTAGTGCCATAATTTTACTTTGACTTAAATATGGTTATATTATTGTGAAAGCTATATATTGATCAAATATAATTTTCTGATTATTTTCTCAAAACTTCAAAAATTTTCTGGTAGTAATCTGCTTAATCTCCTTTTACTAGAAAGATATCACCTCTGCAGATGAAAAGACCACACACTGTTTAGAGAAGAAATGACACAACTTTTCTGCTGTCTGCATAGGCCCAAGCAACAATCTCTGGCTAGTAAATAATACAGGCAACGAGAAAAAGCTGAATACGCTTACCTTAAATTTTTATTTCTAATGAACGCCTTCTATCTAAATTGCAGGCATACAGAGACAGAAAAGAAGCTGTTTGGAGTATTTCCCCTTATGGATCAGTCTCTAGATATCACTTTCTATGTACTAAAATCCTCCTTTTGAGTAAACTCAAAAAGCATGCTGCATGAGCAGACCAAAGATAAATTTAAAGCATTCTTCATAGCCCTTAGCCATGAAGTTCATAGCTAAAAGAAGAAAGCCCATAGTTCTTACTACTTTTTCTTTGTATTCAGAGTACAGAACTCAGCGTGTCATGGTATCATTAAATTCTGGAAGACAACACAGACAAGAAAAAGGTCATTCATTAACACTATAATATCTCATCTGATTCTGTTCAAGTATTGATCACATCAACGTCAATGGTAAACAAGTTAAAATCACGGTCATTGGTCCTCCAGGCCTATAAGCATTGTACTTTCACATACTTGGCATTTTACTAAAGGAAATATTTGCATTCTTAATCATTGTCAGAAATACAGTATTTCTGTCATGTAGTTATAATTTCTTGTTTATGTATGCTAATTATGTAAACATTATGTAATCTGATGTATAACTGCAAATTAAATAATTGCTTCAGAGTTGTTGCCACAATAGATCCGCTGAAGCAAAGATCTTGAAATTACAAATTAAATTATTAGATATCTGTAAAGTAGCTTTAAAAACCTTATTTGTTTATGGAAATTGATAAGAAATTATGTTCCAGCAGCAGGACAGAAAATGAAAGAAAATGAAAGGCAGGTAAGAACACCAAGCAGCAAAAGTGTTTCTTAGGGTTATATTTTGTATTCTGCAGCTACCAAACAACTACTATGCTCTAGTGAGATGCAATTACAATTTAACAACTAGAAATATGTTCAATTACTTATACTTACTTTTGCCTGGGTCTACATATTTGGGAGCAAAATGACTTCAAATCCTAGAAGGTAATATTGCACAGGTTAAAAGCACTGCGCTGTGTGATAACTTACCTTTTAAAATTCTGAGTTTGGTCAGGGACTTCTAAAAAAAAGATCAGAAGCTCTCATAATGAGTCATGATGCTTAATAGAGTATTTTCTTATTTTTGCTAATATTTTGATTTCTTGCTTGTATCAAGATCTGTACTAATATCAGGATCTGTTTGAAAAAAGTGATTCCAGTGGATAATATCAGGGAAAAACTATTCAGGATAATTCTTTTCTTATTAGGTACATTACTATGCACAATGCAAGAAAGTATACTGTACATAGTTTTTACTTTTATATAAATAGAAATGCTCAAATTTGTGGACTGCCAAGGGGCAATTTACTAGCTAAAATCATGTGTCTTCCACTATAACTTTAGCTTAATCGTCATATATTTTTCAGTCTGTCACTGGACTGCCACATATTCTTCAGTATATATCATAAACCTCAAAAAGAAAACAAATTTTTAGACTGAGGTACCCATAGAGACATATTTTAACAAAATCTGTGCATTTTGATTGAGGTATAGAGATAGCTCATTTCTACAGAATTGTTTTCATTACGTAGCTCAAGCTGCTATCTCCCCAGCTTCTGTATATTCTAAACAAATTTTTTTTCTCATAGCATTTAGTTTTCTTGGTACAGTTTGAAGGGAAGTAATTTGTCCAATTCTACTTTTTTAGACAATGCAGTGCTACCTGTTTTCATTGGTGTATAACAAAATAGTTCACAAGCTGAAAGTCTCATCTGTTCAAGAGGACAGAAAAAAATGGCTTTTCACTGCCCATTTTTCTACAGTTGTCATTTGTATTTAATTTTCTTCCGTCTTTTGTAAATTTGTTCCTTTGGTCAATTTTTCATCGTACTTTTCCTTTCCGCTTTTGTTATGTTCTTTCCTTTTGTAAATTCGCATTGATGTTTTTCTTTTGCTATGGTATTATTTAACTTGACATAAAAGCATGATCATGTGGATTTGATGCTCCCAGTCCTTCAAATCTTGAGCTGTTGTCCTGAATCTTTTGTTACATAAATGAAACGTGGTTTAGGCTTTTTTTTCAGCTCAGCAAGATTTTAGTTTCTCTGTGTGTCACTCTGTTAGAAGAGCATCTGTATGAACTAAAACTTTCATCCTGGAATGTGTAATGAGTGTGTCCCTGTTTTCTTTCCTGTGTCTTTTTGGGATATAATTTAGAAATCATTGACAGTAGTTTTCTAGCTGTCTGATCACTTTTTATTATTGTCCCAATTATTTTGCCTACCAGAGAATGATGGACTGGGATTTAGTTGAATAAATCCTAATAGATGAGTAATATTTCCTCAGTGTCTGTTCTGTTGATTCTTTGGAATTTGCCCCTGTGGCCTGAGCAGAGCTTGTTACCCACCCTGAAGTTCATCTATTGTCCACCCACCTCAGAATGTCACAGTCTAGTCTCATAAACAGCCAGGATCTTGAATTCATGAGTATCTGCTTCTCTCATGATCTGAGAGGATTTTGTTCAAAATGTCAGCTTCATATCATTAACTGTACTTTAGAAGATTCACAGATATTTATCTTAACTGATTGTAATTTGAGGGGAAAGGCGGCATAATCAATCACTTAAAAATGACAATGACAGCTACATAATTTGAAAGAAGCAGATAGTAGCTGATCATATATTTAATATCCTTATTCACACTTATCTGTTCAATTCAACTGTGATATAAACAAGCCAAGGTCAAAACAGATTACTATGCTAATATATACTACATTAAGAGAAATTCAGACATGTTGCTATCAATAATTATGCTTATATTTTCCTTCACCACACATCATACATTGCAATAAACAGATTGTGCTAAATTCTCACTTTTTTTTTTAAGAATTGTCCATTCAAAGTCACGTATTTTCCCTTTTCTTTTTTTTTTCCTAAAATTAGAATAGATCATTATGATGATAAATCTTTTTTTCTATATTAAAGTGGTTTGGCTTCTTCTTTGTTTTTAACATTAAATATTAACATTAAAATATTAAATTTAATTCCTTGAATGAAATTTTGTTTGTTACTGCTCATGGAAAACAAATGCTAAAGTTTGCAAATATTCACACAGAATTCTGCTGCATACCTAATGATATAAGTGAGGTCATTATAGGTAAATTTTAATTACTAATATTATTAGAAAATGTCAAAATGAAGTAATAATCAATTTGTAAATTGATTTAGACTTTTTAATATGTGTTAGGTTTTTATCAAAATTGTATTAAGCAATTAGATTTGGTATGTGTTTTAGAAAATTTGTCTGAAGAAAGATTCAGAAGAAAATGAAAGACTAGAAAATTTAGTTGTAATCTTTCTCTTCCCGAGGTGATAGTAGAGACTTGAAACCAATACTTCAATAAACAGCGTCTTCAATGTGGAGATCAATATAAGAACTTATATCTTGTATTAATCAGGCTAGATTTAAATTTAAGCTGTTTATAGGCTTTATTTATGCATTGTTTATAGCCTTTCTGTTTAAATTATTAAGTACTACAGACAAAATCCCAAACCTCTCTTGAGAAATTGTGACAGCAGAAATACATTTCTGTCATATCACTCTTTTAGCAACTAATTTTCTTTAAAGAAATGTTCCTAAAGCACATAGAACTCTCAAGAAAAAGTATACACTCTTTCCCCAGATGAAACTGAGTCTCAATAAATATAACTTACCATCACAGACAACCCAATGCTTGCTAATTGTTGTAGAGCTGCCAGCCTGAGAATGAGTACATGCTGCAGCATGTGCTGTACTGACACTCTGAAGAATTGTTCAATGAGATAGTAGGAAATACTTCAGATACATTTTGTTGCATTTTTCGGATTCACATTATTACAATAAATTAATTTCCTAGTTCAGCAGACCTTTCTGTTATTTCCCAGGGCCAGGTTTTAAGTCATGTTAGAACTCTACCTGTTATTAGTGCTTTCTGTAAATTCTTTGTTAATAATTACATATTTTGACATATTTAGCCATCTTTTATTTCTTCAGTATATGAACACAAATGTTCATCTCATCACAATAAATAATTCAAGCTTGATAGCACTTATAAATGAAGCACATTTAAAATCAAATTTATCAAGCATCACTGATGAGTTCAATGTAGGAATCTCATTAGTTTTACAAGTTCCACAGACATGGATTAGTTATTTAAAAGTATTTGAAATTACACTGGCATTTTCAGAAGAAATTTTGTAGGCAGAAGAAGCACAGAATAAGAACACATCTTATTCTAAGATGAAGTTTTTTTAAAAAATTAGTTGTCAGTGTAAAGTGTTCACACAGTACATAACATTATAAATGAAACTGTGGGAAAACAGACAAACCCAAGGATGAGTTATGTTTTTATTCTGAAATTACAAGCTCTGTGCCTGGATTAGTTACAGTACATGTAACCTACAGATAGAGTAACTCAGTGCTTATTAACACTCTAGTATTCATTTGCCTTTTAATTCCTGTCACAGAATCTTAACAGGATAATTATGTTCATCTTCACTCCTTCCTCAAAGCTGAATAATACCTTTAAGGAGAAGAAATTGTGGCTTTCATTTCACCCTAGAAAGCACTATACTGTCACAATATTGGAATAAAATATATGAGCTGACTGATTAATTTGGTGCCATGGAGCAGCAGAACTCATAGAACACAGAATTACTGCATTTCCTTCCCCTTCCTCCTCCCCTCCAAGCAATTAAAAGACCGAAAAAGAAGGTGTAATGTAGAAATTATAATGGCTGTATTTGCTATGATTTTGAAGTGAGGAAAGATCATGTTCTTTCAGAGGAATGCAATGACTAGAAAAACGTAAGGTTCCTTCCTATTCATCAGTGAGTTCATAAGCATCTGTAGGGCATAGGATCTGCAATTGCCAGTACAGGTACTACACAGCAAAGTCCTAAACTGAGTTGAGTCATACTCTCAGTTCAATTGTAACATAGTCACCTGAGAGGTGCCTAAAAGAAGGTAATTGATTGTTCTATATCTAGGTTTCATTTTTTGTGTATCACTGCACTGCTGTTGTCCAGTTTTTACACTGCTCGCCATGAACAACCAGAGAATTTGAGGCTCCCACCTATTGCTGTATCTACCTCTCTTTGGCTGTATGTGAGCATAAGGAAAGAAAGGGAGTAGCTCTGCACAGTATCAAATTTACGGAGGCTCAGTACTCTACTTGCAAGGTCATGAGAAATTAATATTTTTTTAAGCATAACTCTGTGGTTAAACAGAAAAGTAGTCTTGATTTTCTTTTGTTCCTCACATTTATCACATCTTTCTTTACATTTTGGCTCTCAATTCCTCCTTTCCTCTCCCCTACTCTGTCCACATTCATTTTACTATACAGCCCTTCAAAATTTCCTTTTTTACACAACATAGTGCAACTTGAGCTTGTTATTGGCTCTTGGCGCACATTTCACTTGATGCTAGGTCTTGCTGCACAGCTGACTAAACTGTATGCTTTTGAAATCAATGACAGATTATAGTCCTAAACTGAATAACACCTAAACTTATTTTTATTAAAATTCTACTAAATAAAATGGACTAGAAAAGGAACACAGTGGACAACACCAAGTTGCAATTAATCTCAAATGTTTTTTTAAATTTAAAGAAAACAACTTGTTGTTGCAAGCAGCAGTTGCTGCTGCTGCCTACAACTGCAATGTACCTGGTGGTGCTGCTTAATCATAGACTGCCTATTAGAAACCTCTTCTCCTAGACAGCCTGAAGTTGTGAAGTTTTAGGAGCAATAGGAAGCCTTTGAGAAGGCAGCAGAAACCTTCCCCTTAGGGAGAGCAGGTAGCAGAATGGGATCAGGGAAGCACAAAACAAGTTTCATAACAAGGGCTGGATTTGAAAGCCTTCAGCTACATTAAAGTAAAGCAAGGTGCATCAGCCTTGTGAAGCCTTTGTAGTGAAATGAAAAGAATTCGACCACTGTTCAACACCATCAACCTCTTCTTCTTTATCCCTATAATACTCCTTTATGTATATAGGCTTTAGAACCAAATGTCATGGTTTAACTGCCTAAACACCAGGCTCCCGTGAAAGCCACTTGCTCCCCCTCCCCTGCCACAACTCGGCAGAGGGGAGAAAAATTTAATGAGGGTTTCATAAGCTGAGAGAAGGACTGGGAGAAAACACTTCAAGGGCAAAACAGGCTCAACTTAGAAGCAATTCACACTTAAAATTAATTTATTAGTAACAAAATTATAGAAGAATAATGAGAAGTAAAATAAGCCCTTGAAAAACCTTTTTAAGGTTTAACCTCTACCTCCTTCCCACAGACGGGGCAGTAAATGGTGGTGCTGGTCCATTCATCACCCAAGGCTTTATTTCACTGTCCCTGCCCAGGGAGAGAAGTTCTTCTCCTGTGAGGCCATGGGGTCCTTCCCATGGGAGACAGTTCTCTGTGAACTTCTCCAACGTGGTTCCACTCTCACATGCGGCAGTCCTCCCAAAACTGCTGCAATGTGAGTCCCTCCCATGTGTACACAGTCTTCCCATAACTGCTGTGACGTGGTTCACTCTTCTATGGGGTGCAGTCTCCCAAGGACAGGCTGCTCCAGCCTGGAAGCAGAGCCCCTCTCTCCACCGAGTCTCCCACTGGATCACAGCCTGCTCCAGGCATCCACCTGCTCCCAGGGCTGTGGGTGGATCTCTGCATCCCCCTGGATCCCATGGGCTGTGGGTGGATCTCTGCATCCCCCTGGATCCCCATGGGCTGTGGGTGGATCTCTGCATCCCCCTGGATCCCATGGGCTGTGGGTGGATCTCTGCATCCCTGTGCATCCCATGGGCTGCAGGGTCACAGCTGCTTCCCCATGGTCTCACCACAGCCTGCAGAGGAATCTCAGCTCCAGTGCCTGGAGCAGCTCCTGCCCCTCCTTCTGCACTGACCTTAGAGTAATGCAAATTCAGGAGGACGCCATAAGGTTACTTCAACATCTTTTCAATATCTGAAATACAAAATTGAACATATAAAAAAGGGGAACATATCTGCAGAATGAGCAGTTTTGTCTTCCTCTGAATTTTTAACAATGCATGCCACAACTAACAAATGAACCAATAGCCTACAGCTTAGAAAAACAAACAAACAAAAAAAAAATCTTTTATTTGTGATATCCATTTTATATCTCCTATAATAAAAGATTATTCATGTTCACTGGCACTTAATTGGAGCTAATCTGACTACATGTACTGATATGTATGACATACAGAATGGAAATTATTTTAGTATGTTTCTGCTATTTGTGTTGTTGACAAAATTTCTTGCCCATAACTGGTTTCTCTCAAGCCAAGAGAGAATATTTTTTGGCAACACAATTCATTTTCTGGGGTCTAAAAAAGCAATTAGTTTATGAACATTCCTAAACTAATAAACAACAGTAAGTTATTATTAATAGAAAACAATCCCCAAACTATTCCTTAATTTTTAATAGAACAGAAAATCTATTTACAAACAACAATTGTTCTGCTGATTGTAAAGCTGTAAATTAAAAGTCTACATAAATATCTTCTTTCTCAGTTGGTCAACAGAAAATATCCTCTCTTTTCCCACAAGAATGGATGCATTTCTTTTAGATGGCACATCTTGAAAATATATAGTTCTGATTTGTAAGTTTCTCTTAATATAATGAAAAATATTTGACTTCTAAATTTTCTTACTTTTTTTTTCATATAGTATTTTTGGTAGATGTCTAAATATACTGTTACAGAAAATGATAGTGTGCATTTAATTTGTTACTTAGTTCAATATCTGTAATTTTTCTCATAAAGTAGCGTAGAGTAGTTACTTACCAAAGGTTTTCTCCTGACATATTTGAAAGAAAGAAGTGACACAAAGAAACAGATTTATGAAGCCCAGGAATTTCAGTTTACCATCATCTTCTATTCCTATTTTCGCAAAGCATTTTTTCTTTAAAAACACAAACTTGGGTTTTTACTCATAGGATGGACTCAATCATTTTTAATTTTTTTTTTTTTTTTTGGTGGTCATAATCACAGTTTTTAATGCAATTTTTTGGATAATGAAGTTTGTTGTGAATCACTGGACACAAAATTAATGCCTGAAAAAAGACAGGATAAATTTATTTTATATTTGTGACAGATAAGAGAGCAAACAAAAATTGGAAGTTTTTCTCTTGATCCATTTTAGAAAGGAAAAGGTGATCTATACCAGAAAACGACCTAGCAATGAATATTATTGTTTTTCAGTAATTTAGGAAAACATATGTAGTATTTTAGAAATAATTCAACTAGCAATTTTCTGGTGTTTTAGCAATTTCCTTACAAATTCATAAAGGTGTGAGTCATCACTCCAAAATATCTAGCAAAAAGAACCTACTTAGCTTTGAGTTCTATGAAAAATTTTGTGTTTTAAGAGCTTTGATTTTGGTAAGTAGCAAGGCTTTTTCACGTATTTCCTTACAGAACAATGGTTTGCTAAAAATGAAGCTTCATAGAAATACTTATCTTTAAGCATGAATCATTAATTGGCCCAATAACAGAGAACTTTGTGAAGTCAAGTACAGAGACATCCTCATTTAACTTCCTGCACTGTAATACAAAAGGAAGATATTCCTACATACTTTAATACAATCTATTACCTTAGGAAACTTCAGTAAAATGGCCTTGATGGTAATAAAGGTAACTCTGCCAAAATGGTACTAACATTGGTAACAAAGCTACCCAAAGCACAGATGTACACGAAAAATATTCTACTGTCAGACATACTGTGAAATAAAATGAGGAAAAATAAAACACAGTACAGATTATTTCACATCTGTCAGCCCTAGTATAGCTTTTAGCTTAGGATGGTGGTAACCAGTTACTCCAGAACCATACAATTGCACTTAAGAATTATATTCTAATTTTTTTGAGCATTTTGAGCATTTCTTTTACCTTCTCACCAGCACTCAAGAAGAATTTAAATGGGGATGCAAAGAGAAAAACACACCTTGGGTTTTTAGGCAGTTGAGGCAGTGTCCTGATTTGGGACAAATTTGGGAGGAAACTTCTGAAATGGTCTCCTTTAGAATGCAAAATCAAGGGGCCTCTCCAGTAACTGGTTCAGGAAATATTTCCTTGGAGAAAAGTTGGAAAAAACTGTTTATTTGACAAGCAAAGTACTCACAAACATGAGAAAAATGAATAATATTAAACAATAAAACCTCTTGCTGTTCTGAAGAGATGGCAGATTCAGAAAAGTCCTTCTGTGGGTATGACTCAGTCTCTCAGTCTCTCTGAGGCTCAAGCCCAGTGTCCCAGGAGCAGCGTGCAGCCTGGGGGTCCCCAGGCAATTCTCCTGATGTCCTGGACCAAAGAGAAGCTGAACAGAAAGCACAGTCCAGGGAAAACTTTTCTTGCTGCAGCTAATGAGGAAAAACAGTGAAAAAAGCGATTAAATACTCCCTCTTTGCAAAAAGCCAAGAACTCCTAGAGAGCACTGAGAGCCGTATCTCTCTCTTGCTGCCTGAGCTTGGCAGCACAGTCCATGAGAAGGAATGTGGGGAGCAAGTGCAGTTTCTGCAGATGAACTGTGCGCTTCTTCTCCCCCAATTCACTCTCAGAAACAGTCTTAAAAGCAGAGAACTCAATATCCAGCATAGGCAGAACAGATGATTGGGGATACAAGCATCGTAAAGTCACCCTAGGACAGGCAGGCCGCAGTCAGGAAATTAGGAAGTCTTCTGAAAATGCTTTTCTTAAACCACTGCTTTGGCCATTCTACAAAGGAAGTAGTATTTCTATTGGTTTTTGTTAAATATAAAGCTTAATGCATCAAATTAAGTTTTATTAATGTAGCCAGTAAGAAAGAGGGGATGTGGAGTATGCCTGAGATGGTTTTCAAGGGAACTGTCTTCTTATGGTTTCCTGAGCTGCCTCAGTTTTCAGCATTAATATTTTAGCAGTGAGAGAAATACTTCTCCTCTCATTATACCTTTGAAATATGTGGAAATCTGGCAGCTTTGCTCTAAATGACATAAGCAATATTTTATAATAGCTAGTACTCATCCCAAAGAGCTAGAATCATGGGTTCTGGAGCTGGATTTCCCATAGATTGTGCCACTGATATTAGAGAGAGTAATCATAGTGCATAAGTTTTCTTTATGCTATGAACAATAATATCTTCCATTCCACATTTTCACTAAGTTTTAATAAACAGATGTGAAAGCTGATATAGCACAGGATTGAACATGTTTGAAGTACATTTGAGATTATATACAATTTGAGATCTGGGTAAATGGAAGGCATTTCAAACCAGGCAAACAGAATTCATCTATCACTGCCTTGTAGTCCTTTTCTTCAGACAAAATCTGTAGTAAATTTTTGGATTACATTAGGTAGGATGCAGCTCAATAGTGAAAGACCACGAATGTCTCATCAACTCTCAGTTTTGATTAAACAATTTTCTTGTGCTGACAACACATAAAGTGCTTGGACATATGCAGTCATTCTTACTAATTAATTATAGTTTGACTTTGACCATAGAAATCATACATGTTTAACCATAAAAATCTAAGATTTATCACAACAATCTGTTTTATAGCCTGGAAATTTATCAGGATAAGATACAAACTACCAGTAGGAAATACAAAAACCCCACCAATAACAAATTATTTCAATTATTTTATCACAGAAGATGTGGTTAGTGGGGGAGTAAAGAAACATGATGGAATACTTTACAAAATACTTAGAGGAAGATAAGATGACATGATGGAAGAAGATAATTTTTTTTTTTTAAAAAAAAGACTTCACAGATACAAAGAATATAATCAATATTGATATAACTTAAATGTCAACACCCATGCTGTTCTACATAGTGATTTGGAAAATAAAAGAGAACTGAAAAGTAACAAAATTTGCTGATATTACGAAGATTACTCTAACATCCAAAGAAAAAACAATTGTGAATAATTAGTGGCTTTTATCAGCACTATTCAGAAAGGTATTAAATATATTGGTGGCAACAAACAAGGTAAAAGAAAGAAGAGAAAAAAATGATTTTCTTTCTTCTTGAAGAATATTGTGAAGTATAGCTCTCTAAACTGAAAAAATACCAGACTTCTGAGGTATTTTGAAACTGGTCTATTCAAACCTGTTTTCAGAATCTTTAGAAAACATGGTTAAGGAGCACAGTAATTTTTTGAGAGAATTTCCATGATCCGTAAGTTAGAAAGCCTTTGCATACCTTCCAGAATTTTGGTGTTAACTGTGAAATAAGTGGATTAGCCCTAATGAGGACTGATGGAAGGATCTGCTAAGGCACTGAAAGCAAGCACAGCACCACAAAGGGCACAATGGAAGCCACTTGGCAATAAAACTGACAATGAAATTTAGTGCCAAGAAACACAGTCATTTAGCTGACTACAGAGAGTTATACAGCAAAATCTGGAATCCTGAAGAAATACCTCAGGTCCAATCAGCTGTAAATTTTGTGATTTGAACTTCTACCCTCATCTTCAATCCATGTATCTTTCCTTTTTACCTGATAAGCAGAATGAAACATCAGACATTCTGTCATGCTACAAATCAATTTCTATTACTCTATTGATCAAGATAATTTATCTTTGTCATACTTCAAGCCATTCAATCTCAGTGACACAGTTTAGTTCTAATTTTTAGTTTTCTCTACAGCAAGTGGTTATGTTTTGAAATGATGTCCAAAATTCCTATGTTTAATCAAATATACATTACAATTCAAACAGTTAGAAAAGAATAATGTGACTCACTATCAGTAAAATAGCCATTTCCATATATTCATTCCATTGTTTATTATGACATTATATTTGCTTTGTATAAATGGTTTCTTTAATATTGACTCAATTTATGTCAATCTGCATTTTTACACATCCTTGAACAGCTTGCTTTTTAATCCTGAACTCTAGAAGTGCTGCCAGTCTTATTTACTTTTCATTGAAAGCACCATCTCTCTATAATAAAATTCAGAAATTATAAAACAAAAGCTTATTTAAAATGCTTTCATGAACACAACCAAATAATATATATTTGAAATTTTAAATATCCATCATTTCAAATATATCGCTATTTCTTTCCTAGGCAACCGAAACTGAGGACTTGCTTCTAAGGGTGCAGGCACATACAGCCTGTTGAAAGCATTATTGCACTGCTAATTAATATTTTTTATCATAAGAAAAGTTAAACATTTAGTCCTTCCAAAATCCCACGGTCCACAGCTTAGTGGAAAAGAGCAAAAACCTTACAGATGTCTCCAGTCATCCCTCAAAGGATGTCCAACAGAAAAAGAAGTGGTCGATCTGAAGACTGGTAAATTTACCTTGATAAGAGATCAAGGAGGGGTGAAAATCTTGCCCTTTACTCCAGAGCAGCATTGCTTCTGATGTTTTGGCACATGTGTCAAAATAATATATTCATGCTGAGAACTGCAGATGCTTCCTCCAGTAGAAAAATCAGAACAGGAGAAGTACTGAAAACAGAATAATATTTCTGCCTACAGAGAGTTTGGGGGAACTGTTGTTTCATTTCTGAGATAGGAAAATATGAAATTGAATACTGTTAAGTTGCCTTCCATATCTGAACATTCCCAAAGATTCTTGGCTTCATTCCATCTTCACTACAGAACAGAACAGCATCCAGCACAAGTTGAGTTCACCTATTCATGAGTTTTATTTATTAAGTAAAAATTACCCCAGATCTAGAGATGTGTGCTCTGATTTACACAGTCAGAGAATGAACATCTAATACAGGAAGTTATAATTAAAAATTGAATGTAAATCTTTTTGAATACAAAACAGAGACACATGATCCTAAATTAGTCCAGAAAGTAGTCTAGTCATACTGAAAAATAAAACTGATATCTATTTCATTTTAAATGACTGTTTTTATCTTTCAAAATGCCCTTCTTGTCTATTCTAGGTAGACTCTATAGATTACTCCTCTATATCTGTAAAACACAGGTGGATATATTTTCAGTAGATTTATTACAGAAGACTTTATTCTGTCTGCATATAATTAATACCCACTCTTAGCAATGACAAATCAAAAATCAAAGATGTTTTTCTAAATTATCAGATACATTGATTTGTGCTCTTATATATTTATAAAAGACTTCAGCATCAAAATAAATTGCCTTGCAGCATTTTTCAGGGGAAAAACAGGTTTGGCACAGAGTAATACTAATTATTTTAAGATAAACCTGCTTTTCATGTTTCTCAGATTACTCCAATCAGTGTCCTCAGGCCCCTTTTCAACAAAGGAGCTAGAAGAGACATGCCAAGGACATAGCAACATGCCAAGCCTGGGGCAGCTCCTTCCCTACCCTAAGCTTTTGAGCTGCAGTAATTCATTCAAAAGGCTGAAGGAGAAGGAACAGGAAACATGCCTTTTTTTTTCTCATAAATGCATAAGCCACTACTAGCTATAAAAAAGTTATGATCAGTTAAAAAATAGCTGGTAGCAATAATTCAAACCAAAATATAGCAAACTGTTATCCTACTTTAAATTCATAAACAGTTTACATGTTAGATATTGATTTTTTTTCTTATATTCTACAGGTTTTCCTCCATAGAACAAGATTTGACTTGAGATATGGCTTTCAGTGGAAGAATAGGAGGGCATGAACTACATTTTCAAGTAAGAAGAAAGTGTCTCCTCTCTTTTAGTTCACTTAATAAATACTGAGCAGGATCTCTAGCCAGGGTATTAAAATCTCCAGCTGAATGCTCTCCTCTGACAAAGTCTGAAGTCACAGTGCCAACTCCCAGAAAAATGCACTACATGCCAGGGTATCATTAAACTCTCATATTAATATATTCAATATGAAATATTACTTGGAACAAGATCTGGAACTCCGGCATATCAGGTACCTGATGAGCATGCTAACTATCCAGAAAACAAGATTTTAGGAGATTACCATGTCATCTTAAGAAATCTGTTTCTAGAGGATGGTTTTGGCAGGACACATTCATTCAATCTGACTTAATTCACACATGGTTCTGACATAGTGCTTTTCCTCCAGACTCTTCACATTTTGATGGATTTATTTTAGTTTACCTGAAACTGGCTCTCTTTCCTTTGTTCCATGTTCTCATTGCAGAAACCATTTGGAACAAGACTCATCAGCTTTTGGTTTCATCATGGCTTGATCCCAAAATGCGATTTTTTTTTTTTCCAGTGAGAGCGATCGGTCACTGGAACAACCTCTCCAGGAACTTGATAGAGTCCCTAGTCTTCAAGACACGATTGGATTGCTGGATAATCTCATCCAGGCTGTCGTTCTCATGAAAGTTTGGACCGGACAATCTTTAGTCTTATCTTCCATCCTGGCTTGTTGTATGGTTCTGTTTTTCTATGATTCCCAGTTCAGAGGTGCTGCTCCTTGATGGGAGGATGGGATCTGATCCAGGCTCTACCAGATTTTATGTGACTAGTGTGTTATGCCTAAAACCAGGCTTCCTTATAGTTAGTTATTCCAAGTCAGCTTTTAATAGAGCTCCCATTCCCAGAATATTCTACATTATGGTAGCCATTATACTGAGTATGTGCATTAGACAGATTAGGAACATGCAGATGTCTTCATATTCTGGATTATTGCCTTAAACATTAAACAAATTAATATAAGCATAATGGTACTTCTTTAACAGTATTTTAAGTGTTTTCTTGAAAGATTGAAATAAATGAGATGCACTGAGAATAATTAATACATAGTCCTAATGATTAGTCACACAATTTTTTATTTTTCTTTTTGATTCACTGCAGTGTATAAATTATGGAGCAGATTACTTGCCTCTGTCTTTGTACCCTGACCCTGAAGATTTTTTTTTTCCCCCTATAGATATCCCTTATACAGGAACAGTAGTATACTATTTCTTTGTTAATATCTTTTTCAAGCACTCATATAAAGCATAAGTAATCACCAATTCATCACAGTATTGTGCATTTATTAAAAAAAAATTAGAAGATACATGCATCAATACAAATCTCATTATATGGATTTCTACTGTATAAATCTATCCAGACAAAACACTGAAATAACACACGACCTAAGAAAATCACTGAACAACAGGTCTGACTTGTAAAACTTTGGAATTGTTTTACATGAGGTCTTATGTTATAAACCATTTTATATTCAAAAGACTGCAAAGGAAAAAACAAATTTTAAAGCCCCAATAATATTTCATTATAGTTCAACTGCTTGTCCTAATCTTGAAAGAAGTAGGTAAGGCCTGTTCATTGTGTCCAGAGTCAGTCAAGAAAAAGTAATTGGAATTATTCTGGACTTGCATTCCTGTAACATAAATAAAATTCACACCAAACTGTCAAAAATAAATCTGCAGAAATAATTTATAGATCCCTTGAATATACAAAATCATCTGGTTTCATTAAATCTTTCACCAAGACAATGTGAATTTTCAAACTAAGTTAATCTTTTAAAAATTCTTTTACTGTTTTTTAAGAAATTCTAAGACTGCTTTTTCTGAGTAAAAAGGTTTTTTTGTACTAATGATCTGTTTCATGTAATGAGTGTTAGTCTCAGACTTCTGAGACCAACAAATAGTTGAAATAATGCTACATTCACTTAATGAGGATAATCTTGGCAAATGAGACAATGGATTCTGCAATGAACAAGGCAGTTCTAAAACTACCACAAAGTGGCAAGAGTCATTTTCCCTCTGATACAGTCCAGCAGTTTCTCTTCAGCAGACTCATATAAAGTAGTGTAGGCTTTTTTGGCGGAGACAGTGACAGAAGTATTCTCCACATCCATTCCATCTTTCTCTAGCCTTGTTTGATGATTACTTCTCAGCCTCATCTGATATGTGATACCCTTCCACCACTATTTTATCCGCTCATCTGCTGATTGCTTCCCTGACACTTTGCCCTCCAGTAACACTAACTTTGATTGTTATCCAATCTTTTGCTAAAATAGAAAAAGAGTTTCAGTGTTGTCTCTCAGATGTGTGTCAATTACATACCAACTGTTCAAGTATCCACCCACTAGCAGTTGCAAACATTGGCTATTACAGATGAATGGGTATAAAATGAAAATACATAAAGATGATTATTTGAGCATGGTCTGTTTATCAAGCATGTGAACTGTAAATGAAATAAATCTTCACTTTTGATAGAGGTTTTTTTATATGGATTCTCTATCAAGTGGTTTTACAAGCAAGATGAAGACAAAGAAAGAAATCTGCAGGTTGCATATATTCTAAGAGAAGAAAAAAAATTCTCTTAATCACAATGGTGTTCTAGTAACGATTTAAAACAGTTATCTGCCTAGCCCACTAAGAATATAAACACTCAGAAGTTCACAGAGATGAATGATGCCTTTAAAACTGTGAATAAGTTTGAAGAAACCAGAAGTTCCTCAATGTGGAACAGATTCGACTCACTGCCTGTGGCAGGGTAGATATGAACATTGTGCAGGCAGTGCTGGCTGCATTTCTGACACTCTGTTTACCACACAGGAACTGTGTATTGCTGGCTGAAATCACTGTCAGAATGATCAATTGGATGGATTTTTCTTATCTATTGACACATGTGGACCTATATTGTCTCTTGAGTTGGATTTCTTGTTGAAATTCTCAATAAATACTTGTAAAGAAAGATCCATGCTACCTGTCCAATACTGCTTAACCCAGCTATGAAGATAAACAGAATGCTCACAACATGAATTTTAATTTCAATGAAAGAAAAAAAAACAAAACCAAAAAGCCAAAACCAGAACCAAAACAATAAATTGCCTTTCTCATTCATAAATGTGAAATGGTGACATCGGCAACTCTGACAAGCTGCCCATAGATTTATTTTTTTCTTTGAAATTTCAGACAGAAATTGAAATTCTAGTGTCATGTCATGAAGACATGGAAAAGTTTACTGAGAGCAGCTTTCTGAAATAATAAAGTCAAAAATGACAGCTGGAGCTTAATAAGTCATCATATTTCAGGAAAATGCAAATTACGAGTGCGATGAAGACAATTAAGATTTTGCAGAAATTAATGTAACAAATAATTTTTCCATAATTTTTGATCTTTGTTATTGAAAATCTACTACCTGTCCAAATATAAAACTAATATTTTTCCATTCTTTCCTTCTCAGAACAACAGAATGACAGAATATTTATTTCCAAATTAAAATCACTCTTGCCTTTACGTTAAAAATCTCTATATTAATCAATTAAACACTATCTAAAGCACTGCCTTTGAGGCACTTTGTAATCAGACGTCTTTTATTTTTATTATTTCAAGATATATTGTTTCAAGACAATGTCAAAGTGAGGCGACCTGTGATAATTATAACGAGTTAATAGGTTTCCCAAAAGATTTGTATGGAAAATACTGTTTCTACGGAGTAAATATTTAGTAGAATTTCAGTATTTTAACTTATCCAAAATTATCATTTTTTTTTCAGGTCATAGTGTTCATTAAGAACACTAATTAATTCTTATTTCCTTTTGTAGTTCTGCTCAGGTCCTGATGACTCACTTTCCCAAGAGGGATTCCTATTATGTGCCTCAGAAATTTTGTTCAAACAGGGATTTCAAGCAGATAAAGAGAATAGATATATGACACCTTGAATGGTATTTCTTAAAGCAAACAAGCAGCACAAGAGAGTTAAACTCAACCTGAATGCAATATTGTATTCGTAATCCTCTCTTCCCCTCTACAGTGGGGAAAGAATTAGGATTAAAAAGCAAATTAAATATTTTAGCATTCTAGAAATAGGAATATTTTAATGTAATCTATTATATAAGCAGTTATTTTTTTTCCTTAGACAGAATATAGAAAATATCAGTGCTTATCTTCTACCAGTTTTAATTTTGTATGAAAATTTACTTTTAGAAACAAAAATACAAGGGACTATTAAAAATGAAAGTAAATTTTAAAATTTGTATTCCATTCAAGGGTAAAAACTGAAACATAAAACCACTCTGTAAAGACTACGGAAAGATCACTCCAGATAAGAGATCAAACCTTTTCCATAAAGGCCAAAGAAATATAGTTTCATCCTATATTAAATTTATTTTACATAATCCATGGAAAAATGATGTATTGGGTCTGCATGGACAGGTTTTGATAGCAGGCTGTCCTCCTGCAGCTCATGAATGACTGGGGGGATGCAGAGATGCACCTGAAGCCCATGGAGGAAATCCAGGCTGGAGCAGGTGGATGCCTGAGAGGAGAATGTGACCCTGTGGGAGGCCCAGGTTGGAGGAGGTTCCTGCAGGACCTGCAGACCCAGTGAGAGAGGAGCCCAGGCTGGACTAGGTTTCCTGGTAGGACTTGCCACTCTCTGGGGGACTCATGCTGAAGCAGGCTGTCCTTGAAGGACGTCGTATGGAAGAGTGACCCACATTGCAGCAGTTCATGGAGAGCTCTTGCCCATGGGATGGATGTACACTGGAGAAGTTCATGGAGAACTATCTCCTATGGGAGGGACAGGAACCCCACATTGAAGCAGGGGAAAGAGCCTTCTCCCTGGGCAGCAGCAGGAACAATGACCATAATCCCCACCCATCCCCTGTCTCCCTGCGCCACTGAAGGGGAGGAGGTAGGGTTGGGAAAGAGGTAGGGAGAGGAAGAAATTTTGAATATTTATTTCACTTTTTATTATCCTGCTTTGCTTTTTACATAAAATGTGTAAATTTCTTCAGCCTAATTTTAAAGTATTCCTGTGGAACAATGTATCTTCTCTGACCATTAGTTAAATTATCTCTAGTCTTTTAAAAGAAGAGATGAAACAGGTCTCAGTCTTCTATCTGATAGTTTCAAAGTTTATTATAACAAGAAGAGAACAGTATAAGTATTGCAAATTAACCCAGGTGGTAACTAAGCACCACACAGCAAATCACTCACCTTTCCCCAATGGGGTGTGAGAGAAAATCAGAAAAGTGAGAAAACTGATGGGTTTAGATACAGATAATTTAATGAAACAAAAGCCATGTACACAAGCAAAGCAAAAGAAAGAATTAATTCACCACTTCCCATGTTTAGTCATCCCCAGGAAAGCAGGGTTCCATCACACATAACAACAAATTGGGAAGACAAATTCTATCACTCAAAAGGTCCCTCTCTTCTTCCTCCCTCAGATTTTTGTGCTGAGCATGACATCATATGGTATTGAACGTCCTTTTGTTCAGTTGGGGTCAGCTGTCCCAGCTGCGTCCCCTCCCAACAGATGATGGACCCTCAGCCTTCTCACTGTCAGGGCAGTATGTGGAGTAGAAAAGCCTTGACTCCAAAGCCCTGTTCAGCAATAATGTGTTATCAACTCTGTTGCCAACACAAATGCAAAATATGGCCCATACTAGCTGCTGTAAAGGAAATTACTGCAGCCAAACAGAGCACAACCGAAAATATGGATATCAGCAAAAAAAAAGGATCATTCCATCTTGGGTCTGTACAGAGTGTAAAGTCATGAACACGAGTCCATGCTGAGGATACTAGAGGTATTTACTAGTGGAAATACTTCTTTCATCTTTCATCATTTCATCATTTGCTGTCATTTCAATTGTTTGATTCAGCCATGTTTTCATAAACAGATTTTTTGTTAGGCAGAAACAGATGGAAGCCAGCAAGCAGTAAGTGTCAATACATCAACAAATTATAGACTGTCTCTTGAGACAATCCCACCGGGCCCAAATTTGTTACCTTTACTTACACTGAATAATTATCCAGATTTAATTTCACAAAAGGCTACATACAAAGTAGGGTATCAAATGCCACTAATGAATGTAGAATCAGGCCCACTGACAGAAACAGGAGTGCAACCACTGCTCTGTGTTAGATTTGCTGAAACAAGCGTAATACTACTGTTTTAAACATACAGTCTCAGGTCATACATTTGAACCTTACTTGCATCCAGTTTCTAAATCTTACTTGCATCCTGACTATCCAGCTCATTTATTTTCTGAATTATGCATGTTGCTTAAATCCACTTAAAACTGTGAAATCTTTGTGACATGATGAAGTAAAGGGGAACATATGTGGGCATAATGTTTGTAATAGATTTTCCACATCTGTCTTTTATTAACAAAGCACAAATATCCTTATACATGCAAAGTCTGCATGATTAGATAACTCATTTAAGAGATGCTTGGCTTTGATTCATCAACAATAATCAACAATAATCTCATCAGTTTGCAACATTTTGTAATAGGAGTTTTATTGAGATAATTATAAAATATATTGTCGTTTTTTTGCAAATGATAAATTCTCAGGACAGCTGTGCCCAAACTAACATGGTTGTAATGATCCAGGCTCCACCAAGAATACAGAAACATCACCCAAGTATGAAGAGAAGGAATAATGAAAGGCAAAGCTTAACAGTAGTTGAATTTGGCAGTGGAAGGGAAGGACAGGGAGGGCCTCTATCATCACTTTGCCAAAGACAGACTGCAAAAGTATGTGCCTATACCTAGAGAGCTTTATTTGACAACAGACACAGAAATACAAAGGCTCTTTCTAGTTTCTTTGTCTCTGTCTTTGGTGATAAATCTGCCCTTGAGCCTCCCAGATCTTGGCCTCAAGGCAGTGTGGCAAAGGGGAAACTATCCATATCATAAAAATTGAATAAGGACCACTTAAGCTAACTGGAGTTCTACAAGCCCTTGAAATCAGCTAGATGGTTAGAAGGTACCCAGGATGGTTAGAAGTGCTGGATGATATAATTGTGAGGTCTTGATTCAGAGCAGAGTTCCCTTAGGGCTGGGAAATATGAATTATGTCTACATTCAAGAAAATAAAGAAGGATCTGAGCAACTATTGGTAGTTATCTTGACTCTTATTACTTGAGAAAGTAATACATCAACTTTTCTCAGAAACAAGGATACGCAGGACAAGAAGGTGCTAGAGACCAGACAGTGTGGACCCTTACCCAAAAGGGAAGTCAAGGTCCCAAATGTGGGACCCTCTCTATCCTACCTCAAACCCCACATTTTTTTTCCTCTGGTTATGAATATTGTTTTCTCTTAATTAATATATTTTTTTTTCTTTCCTCTAAAAACTAGGATGTGCTAAATTTATAAGCTGATATTTCTATCTCTAAAGTCTATATAGTCCAGTTTATGTCAGTGTAACTAAAAGACTTTGAGTTTCTATGGTGATAGATTTTTGTTTACAGTTCAAAAGGGGTAATATAATTTGATTTGCAGGGTTTGAAATGATTTATGTAGCATTTTTGGCATCTGTAATCAAAATTGAAGAACTTATATTATACTCTATGCACAGTGATCTAAGATTCCATTTATAAGCCTAATATAACATATAATGGAATATTGAAAAATCAATCAAGAAATTGAGACACTGATGACTAAATTATACAAAATGTGAATGATTCATGACTCAGCTTCTGAGGCTGAAAATTCAGTGTACTGTAAATATCAGAGAATTCAGCCTATGTTGATGCAAGTCCATAAATTCAGTTTACAAACATGGAGTGATGCAGAAAGGACAAATATAAATACCAAGAGTAAAACATTTCTCCCCTCAGAAACATAATTTTCCTATTCCATATTTTAACCAAGAATGCATTTCAAGACAGAAATGCTGAACTAAACAGCACACAACTTAAAAATATATTTGAATAGAAGATATTTTCCATTGGCGCTAATAAATTTAAAAATATCCTTAATGTTTCACACTCTGAACATCAGCTTTGCCTTCTGGTCCATTATGGACAAATCAGAAGCCAAATCATACCTGACACCCGTTTCTTACAAACTGTACTTCAAAGACATTCCAACTAGCAGACCTAACTAGTCTTTAATTAATTTATAAGCATTGCTAATAACTATTGCTTTCCAGGGACTGAAATAGTAAAAATAGTTCTTTCTGTAGCAGAATAACGAGGAATACTGCACTATTTCAGTGTATAATAATAAAACTTTATGGCTGCTGATTTTCCCTTTTTTATACCTTTCCTCTGAAAGTTTAATCTGTGGGGCAAGTGCTGTTTCTACCTATGTTTTGGCACAGAGAACTTGACACTGAAGCAAAACTTTTACATGGTTCTGTATGACAATGAATGATTGTGGGTTACTGACACTTGAAAGTATAACTGAACTGTAAAAAACTTACGTGTGAAATCTTTACTGGAAGTTCTTTCATGGGGCTGAGTGGGATTTAGGGGCTGGCATTGACATTTAGGGGGTCATCATATTGACTTGTCTAGAAATGTAGCTTGACTTCTGCCGTGCAGAAAACTATGAGAATGGATATCACCCTTCTTCTATCCCCATCTGATCATGGGCAAAGGCAAGTCTCAGACTCTTTTGTTTAATTCTTTCTTTAGTGTGCCAACCACAAATTCTCAAATTCCAAAACATCAGAAAAATGTTAAATAAGTATGAGAGAATTGTCCCTTTAAATGATAGATTGTCTTCTATGTTAGATCTGCCTTAAGGTAATTTTCTTTAGTGACATTGTGCTTGATCTGTTTTGACATTAACAATTTTCAGCAGTGGAAGTGGAGACTGAGGCTTTGAGCAGCAGAGAGCCATATGGTACCATCATTTTTTTTAAGCAGAACTCTGCACTGAGCTACATAAGCTGCTCTGTGTAAAATGTTGACAATCTTTGTATACAATATGACCTGAATATATTTTACAGCATGTTATCATTGGTTCTCAGCACACACCAATAAGGGCACATTGAAAACAGTTAATGAAATAATTTGGATTACTATTTTGTATTAGTGTTATGCTCTATGGCATTTGGCCCTATATTACCTTATTTTTTCTAAGAAAATTGGAATTAAAAATCTGTCAGGGTTTAAGTTTGTTTTCTTTGAATTAGGAATATATTAACTGTTATATTATTAAATGAAAAGGAAATGTTACATATTATGCTACTCTAAAGTAGCACAGACTCAGAATAAAGGAATAAATCCTTATTCTTTTATTGTAGGTTTTTATTTGACAGTTCTCCAATAACACAGAGTCCTAGCTGATCTGTTATGTCATGCCCTCTTATTATAAAAGACAAATAAAGAACTGCAACCCCAAGGTTAAATGAAAGCAATTTCTAATAAAATATCATATTTATTTGATAAAGTGATGGTTATAACCCTACCCCGAATAATATATTATTTTATGATGTCTAATAGAACATGAGTTCTTCAGTCTTAGTGAGAATTTCTTTATATATTTAATGTATAAAAATATTTTTCAATTTAAATTACTCATGTATGATGCTTGAGTAGACTAAGTTGTGTCACCAGTAATAAAAGTGCAACATGATTTTAATGACAAAATTTTAATATTGTTACAAAAAATTAATTGGGCAATGCAACTTGTTTATAGCAGTCACTGATGGCAAATGTTTACTTGTTCAGAAACCACACAAATTTCAACATATTACTTTTGATTATTTAGAAAATATTTAGTAATTTCTGATGGCATTACTCTGAAAGTAAAAGACTCTGCAGATGTTTCCTCCTAAGCTAAATACTAAATATTTACATTAGTTGATTCTCTCAAACCTGCATTTTCACACACTAACATAATAAATTAGTTTCAAGGCATAGACGGAAAAAAAAAAAAAAAGAAACTTGTTGAATCAAGAATACCTGTCAGCTTTTCATAGGGGCATCCAGGTGCTCTTGTGACAAAGCAAGATTTAGAATATATTTCAGATTGACTGCTCTTCCAGAGCTATCATACGCTTATTGTATTACTTTCCTAGAAAATTACCCTTCTCATATTTATGACAAAACCTGTTTCTGAATGTCATAGAAAAATAAAAATATGTTTTCTGTAGTATATTTGGAACACATGAAAACATATTGCAAAGCCATGCTAAAAACACTTTAATATAATCTGAGTTTTGCCTTACTCTGTTTTCTTACCAGAAAAGAGAAGCAAATGTTTTTAGAGGTGCTTTTATTTTTGGTTTTAACTTAATCAAATACTTGTGTTAAATAAAATAAGCATATTTATATGACTTCTTCAATGGATGCTGAAAAATTGTAAAGGTCTTTCACTGACTACAGGTCAAAGATAATGAAGGCATTCTTGAGATATAAAACTAAAACCGCAAGACACAGCAAGAAGTAGGAGAAAATAATAATAATCAATGTTTTCAGAAATCCTATAACCTAAAAACTCCCTAGTTGAATTAACTTTTAGCACACCTCAAACATTCACCTCTGGAAGGAAAATAGAGGATTAAAGATGAAGTATTCTGCAAAAAATATGTGTGGAATATGAAAGTCAACAACACCAACCTTGAAAATAATGTCACAGTTTTAAGATTTAACAACCTGATTCTAAAGCACTGAATAACTGTGAGATTTATACTTTTCAAATTAATAACTGTTTAAATACAAACACTGACATTTCATTCTTTGATAGAATTCCTAAGTAGCATTACTGACATAAAAATTGATGTACAAAAATACCATGTAATTTCCTTTAAGAAAGGAACGCCTTAAAATCTTTTCGAATAAACAAGAGCCCCCTATATAGAAGATGGTGAAGAGCCTTGAGGGGAAGCCATATGAGGTCACTTGGTCTGTTCAGCCTGGAGGAGACTGAGGGGAGACCTCACTGCAGTCACAGCTTCCTCATGAGGGGAAGAGGAGGGGCAGCACTGATCTCTGCTCTGTGGTGTACAGTGACAAAACCCAAGGGAATGGGCTGAAGGTGTGTCTGTGAGGTTTAGGTTAGGTATTGGTGAAAGGTTTTTCACCCGGGAGTGGTTGAGAATTGGAATGGACTCCCCAGGGAAGTTGTTACACCACCAGCCTGTCAGAGTTCAAGAAGTGTTTGGGCAATGCTCTGGGGCACATGGTGTGGTTTTTGGGGATGATCCTATGCAGGGACAGGGGGTGGATTTGGTGATCCTTGTGAGTTTCTTCCAGCTCAGTGTATTCTGTGATTCTATGGTATTTGAAGCATACACTGTGCAGTTAATTTTGTTAAACCTTGGTAAGGCTCCCTTATTTATTTATCTAAACTGTGGAAGAAAAATCTCAGATATACCATTTCAGCAAAAAAGGCTAGTTACTGAGGGTCCAAAGAAAGATCAATTTGTCCAGTCATATTAAACCTCCATGTCTGAAAAACATTTAAGAGCACATACATACCTCCCTAATGATACACGGGTCTACAAAAGTGCAACCAATGAAGCACGCAGAACAAAAGATTCAAATAAACCTCATAGAAAGAATTGCAAGTTAAAAAAAATAGTGCTTTGGGATAAATAGCTTTTAACCATAGTCAGACCCTAAGGAAATATGTTTTAGATTATGCACATTCACATCCTTATATTTCCTTGTACTTTTTTCCAAAGAGCACTCTGCTGCAGTATAAAGAATTCTGAAGTGAGAGTCACATTCTGCTCCCTGAACATGTGACCTGTACTTTTATTTATCTCTCTTCAAACATAATTTTGAATTATCCCACAGGGTTTCTAATACATATCTACATAAACAATGGTAAGAGCTGTGAAAATAGCAAAGCTCAAAATAGATTTTACCTTTTCCAGCTATCTGAAGTTTCATTATCCATCAGAAATTAGCCTTCAAAAGTCCTTTTGCAGCTGAGAAAAAGACATCATTTCTCAAAGATATTTTACATTCAGGATAAGTAGAAAAATTCTCTGCCTGAAGCTGACATTTCTTCTAACCTATGTAAGGACTTAAGCATTTCAATAACTAGTTACTAAATATTAGAATATTTGTCAAATTTTAGGTAAGATGAATGGTAGAGTTTGAAGATTATGTCAGAAGGTTGATTTTTGTTTAATAACTAGAAAGAAATGGATCCTGAAAATTCATCTTTTCTCTGCTTTACAACAGAATCTATCTGTGGCATAATCACAGTTTAGACATATTTTATTTTTTAAAATAAATTCTTTTTATACCTAATGCTCTGCATGTGACTCTTAAACTGCCAAAAATCCTCATCTTCCACACCTTTGCATTGCAGAATAGTGTCTGTTAAGGTGTTAACTCACTTGAAGATAGTGATCTTGGTAAAATTTTTTTACCTAAAATTAGAAAATTACATTCTAGACTAGTATATTCCTATTAAAAATTAAATTTTAAATATCTTCACCTGTTTGGTTTCCAAACTATGGAATTAAGATCAAAATGCAACACTAGAAGAAGACAACTTCTGGCAGTGGAAGGTATCACATTTTTTTTACAAAATTTTGTAGCCTGTTGATTTATTTCTGTGTGAACACAAGGCATTAATCAACCAGGTTTGACTCACTAATTTCATATTCTTAGAGATCCATAGCAAATTTCAACATATATCTCATATCATCAAATTGCACCAATACTGCAGCATGCATTCTGAACAGCCAGTTTAGATTTTTCATACCTTTCTGTTTCTTGAACTGGATATTATATTTAGGTATGTATTGAAATGTGTGTTATGTTTTGTTTAACATTTTGACTTAAATACAAGTCTCACAAAAAGGCCATGGTAATTATTTACATCTTCATTAGTAATGACATACATTTAAACATTTTTCTCATGAAGCAGGTTTTTCATTAACTATATTTTTTGCATAAGAAGACTAACATCTGTTCTTTTCTCCTGCAATTTACATAGTTGCATGGCAACTGAGACATGACTGTCCCTCAGTGACTGTGCTTGGTAAACTATTCAAAAGTGATCTCATGCCAAAAATTGACTGAAACATTAGCCTTCTGTCACATACAACAGATATTGTTGAGAAAGAAGGCCATCTTCTTCCTGTTGTGTTTTCCTCTTAGCTTCACTGCTATGCAACTACATGCACAGTGACCTATAGAAAATTCTTCCTTCTAAGACATCCCTTCTTCTAGGAGCAACCAGACCACCAGTCTAAATCTTAGACTAATAAAAAAAAAATGTTAATTCTGTATGGTTTTTTTGTTGTTGTTGTTTTTGGGTTTTTTTATTTGTTTTTTTTTCCAAAAATATTGCATTAAGAGGTCTTACTTATTCTGCCATAGAAAATATTTTCCTAAACGCAGAGCACCGCAACTACTTACTTGATCATGGCCAGTGCATCAGCTGACAGGCACATTGTCAAAATAGATTTCTGTTTTTTGAAACAGAAGTGATCCCTATGCTCTGTTAGGTTTTGGAGCCCAGCCGAGTCAGGAGTTGCAACATGGCTTACTCCATTCTGCAGAGTGTGAATATTTACTTGCTCACAGTACTTTTATGCCATAAAGACCTATGTAGGCAGTTTCAGGGTGAAGAGTGGATGAATAATTAATCAAAACATTGGAAAAATGGGACAGGAGGGTTTATTTCTTCAGTAAAGGGAGATAACAGTATAACCTCAGATCACTGAGGGAATCTGTGCAATTCAACATATTTTCAAAAGACATGAATAATAAAGTGATGAATTTTGTTATTGATGCTAAGCTACTAAAGGTAAATCAGGATCAAGAGAATTATTTCAATTTTTTTCTAATAATTACAGATTAAATTAATTTTAAATAAATGCCAGATGTTGTCCATTGGATATGTTATATATATAAGGGTGGTCTTTTGACTGACAACTCAGATGAAAACTTAGAACTATTAATAGATATGAAATATTGGTTCACTGTTCATAAGCTATAAAAAATAATAATTTTAAAGCCAGAAACTCTTGAGAAAGAAAAAGGAAGCAAGGGGATTTATGACACACTATGAATCCATGGTTCAGTAGCATCCTGATTACAGTGTGCACTTATGGGTACTGATCCCCTGTCTCTGAAAAAGAATTCAAAGGAATTTTTGAAGATGTACAGAGAAGGGATTACAAGAATGACTTGAAATGGCTCCTGTGCACTGAACAGTGGAAATGGAAGAACAGATGACTAAAGGAGATATGAAAGAGGTCTTCATGGCCATGGGAGGGCAGTGAAAAAAAGGAGAAATCCATTTTTCACTGTCAGTTCCAAAAAAAGAATTAGGTGATATCAGATGAAAGTAATGGATGGCAGTTGCGAACAAAAGTCTTCACATCATGGATAAATAATCTGGAAAACAGCCAAAGGGGACTGAAGGCAATAAATTCTTGTAAGGGTTGCAAAAGCAATCAGATTTTTTCCTCCAAGGATTTGTTCACTGAGGGCTACTTGAGGCCTTGAGAGGCTACCTGGAACAGAGGCAAGGCAGTGTTAAAGGAATAAAGTAGGTATTTATGAAAAGGCCTTCAAAGGATGCACCTTGGGCAGTTCAAGAGCCCAGCCATGGCTCTACCCAAGATGGATGACGTGTCATGAGTTTTCACACTTTTATAAGTTTTACATTTACATATTGGGCTTAACTGTGCAATTACAGCTTCAGGTTATGAAGTCCCATCCTCCCAGATTGCTCTCCTCAATTCACTGTTGTTTATACTTTTTTGGGCCTAAAGCTGCAATGATGTCCTTGGTTCTCAAGCTGGAAAGGATTGTTTTGTTGAACTAAACTGTGAAGAGAACTTGCTAACACTTTATATAAAGTTCAGGATTATATACTAATGCAGTACAGAATCAGGAAAATATGAAAACTAAAACTTAAGGCATCATACTGAGCACAAGAATAGATACTCTGGTATGTTTGGAACACTTATTGTGGTGAGCAAAACAGAATAAACTCAGGGAAAATTATTTTAAATTATCACAAATTGGAAACTGAGTTGGGTGGGGAGAAGCAAAAACAAAGCTCTCCCCTTCTTCCCAGGCTTGACTTTACTCCTGACTCCTCTACCTTTTTTCCCAGAGCAAAGCAGGGTGATGAAGAATGTGGGGCTGTGATCACTCTGTAAGAGCTTCTCTCTGCCGTTCCTTCCTCCTCACAGTTTTCCTCTGTTCCAGAATGGGACCTTCTCACAGGCTACAAGTCTTCATGAACCCTTCCAGGCTGGACTACAGTCCTTCAGTAAAAGAGTGGTCCAGCTTGAGTCCCCAAGGGCTGCAGTTCCTTCAATTTTCAAAATGTTTCAAGTGTATCTTTGAAGTGTTAAACTGGAAAGGACTGTGCTTTCTTCTCCAATGGGTGACATTCTCTGTTTTGTAAGGCAAACTGCTTAGTCAGCCAACCAAGATAATAAGGCTACCCTAAATTATTCATATAGTACTTTAACCAGGATCTAGAAGACAAGTCAGAAAAATTCTGAAAGGTTTTTCTTACAAAACCAGAAACCATGAGGGTTTTTTCCCACCCCTCAGTTTTGGTTACTGTATGGTTACAGTTTTTACTTTCTTCTAATTTAATGAAAAAACTGTTTTCTTGTTTCTCTACATAGAAACGGCTATGTAAACTCAAGTAAAAAAACTGAAACATGTAAGATGCAATGACAATATTGAAATAGCATTAGTACATGTTTTTCAGTTTGAGAATGGAGACACTTAATTCTCTTCTTTTAGGTTGTGGCTTTTGAAGAACCACAGGGATAAAAACAGAAATACTTCCTAAACTTTGGTAAGATTGGGAGAAATAAAGAAACTACTATATGAACACACAACCCAGTAATATTAATTATGAAGCATTTTAAAAAAAGGTTAATTTAATTCCCGGTACAAATGCAAAGCTGAAAGGCCCATGGAGATTTTTAGTTGCTTGCAGTAGAATTCCCAAGTTACATTTCCACTAATGATACAGGAATAGAATGGAGGGGTAGGAAACAAAAACGTGCTTACTGAAAAGTGTATCTATCTTACCATGGGCATGATGGTTTCAACAGTCTGGCAGGGCAACTGTTGTCCCAAGCATTACAGAATTCCGTTTCAAAGCTACTGAGAGTCATCTTTTCTCTGCTATCTTTGCATCTGCTCACAATCACATTAACAAACAGTGCCCTGGGCTTCCTCTTCAACCTTCTCAGTTCCTATCTACCACACACAAAATATTTGGAGAAGAGGGAAGGGAGAAACATAGCTGACAGTGTAAAGTTTCCTCCTTTGTGACCCCACCAGAGGCCTCCATAGCTATGGACCATACCAGTGTTGAGAAAACATCCATAGCTGATCCTGTACTTTTAGTAAGATCAGTTTAGACATGAGGTGCATGTTTCCATGCTGAAGAACTCTCTACCATCTTTTAAGTACACGTAGATTAATCTCATTGGTTGCTCATTTAGGATTTGATTGAACACTCACACACTTTTCCATCAGCTGGAGAGGAATCCTTTGACTGAGTTTTGACCTGAGATTTGAGGCAAATCTCTTTGTTCACTTATCTGAAGTTGATTAATTTCATTATTGATTGCTGCAGTTTGTTTACCACAGCTGCAATGTCACAGGTTAATTCTACTTCCTGTGATCTTGACACCATATCTCCTAAATTATTGACTTTTGTGCATGCTACTCTTTCATTTTGTTTATTTACAGTAATAAATCTTCAACTTTGTTTAAAAATAAACAACACAACACTGCCTAAGTGATTTAAATGTCACTCCAAGGGAAAAACCTCACAACTGCAAGAAATCTTTCCCCCAAACTAATGCTAGTTTCTAGTATACTTAGTACACCATTTGCTTCAAAGGGTATAGTCTGCTTTATGAAAAAAACAGTTTTCTTGATACTTACCTGACTGTTGTAATAGAAAAGTCAAGTTAAGTTCTTCAAACTTCTCCCCACAAAACTCCAACCTGATGATACGCTGCTTTGTCTGAGTATTTATTGAAATTCTTGAGGATTCCATGGCTGGAATATTTCTGGTCTCTATGTGTCCTGTCATAAAGCTTGTTCTACTCAAGACCCATGTTGTGGGGGCAGGGAAACATGCCACTTGGAGCTGATGTCACTAAGCTGAGACAATCCTGCACTAAAGAAAGCTGGATGCTGAACTTCTGTAAAATGCTATTTTTATTTCTATTAAAATGGCAATGAGTGAGTATTTAGTCACTCAGTGCTTGATGTAAAGATTATAGATCTTCTTTGGCCACAAAACTAACTATTCCTTATTTTTAAATTGTTCTTGTAGCAAAAAATGTTGGCAGCAAAGGGAAGCTAAGCTTCTTATTGTGCTATTAGATAATAGACTGGTACACATATGTTCTGTATATCATTGCTTTTAAGTGCCATTTTAATTTCTTTACATTCAGAAAAGTCATGTCTCTACACATAGCTTAAGAAAATTATGTAAAGTCTTCCCAGGATTTACATTGTGGTATCAGTAGGAGAGTCATCACTATGAGCAGTTAAACATCATCTTTGATAGGTCCACAATGTGTATGTATGAATGCCTACTTTCAGAAGAATCATCATAATGTAGGATATCATTACACACAGTAACAAGCTGCAAAGTCACAAAACAATCATATCTAAATATTTTACCAACACACTGATTTCACTAACTGGACGTACATTTAAAGTCACATTGTAAAACAATTTAACTCAGACTATGACATTTAAAAGTTTAAGAAATTACAGAGAATTGTATTTTTTTCATGAAATGTTTATGTATTAGTAGAAGATTTCTCATTCAACTGAATAAAAAACTTAGATTTCATTTTCAGATTTGTCTTCTTGGCCTAAAAGGGTTAAGGATCAGACAAAATAAAAGATTACAGAAAGTATGCAGTATAATCATTTACGTATAGTTAACCAGACATGTGCTTCTCATGGCTCCTCCAGCAGCAGGCCCAAGGGCCCAGAGCTAGGCTGGATCACAGATAGTTTGGAGCACAGGCAGTCAAAACAAGGATCCTCATCAATGTCTTAGGAGTCCTGGCCAGGGAGGAGCAAATGTGTGTTCAATAAAGAGTTTCTGGCTCAGCCTCTTCATGCTGAGACCAGTAGTTTTCTGTTAGGCAGCAGCTTTTCCTTGAGTTCCTTCTGGAAAAGCTGGACATGAAAATAATAATTTTCAAAAAGCATGGAATTTTTGAAGATGTACTGGAAAAAATAAGGGTGATGATTCATCCTATGGAGTTGTGGAATCAGTTTTTTAAGGATTTGTATAATTGTTGAAAAGTCTGATCACACTTAGAGAGAGACTGAGAAGAAATGAGTTAATGCTGGCTGTAAAGAAGATGACCACTATAGGAGGAAAAAAAGAAGACCTTTATCACTGTTCAACTCGTATGAGATAAGTTATTAAAGACAATGATTTTCTTTGAGTATTCTGAAAGAAATTAAATCTTATCTATCATGTTCTGGTTTAGAGCAGAAAGTTATTGAAGTTATATAGCAATTGAACCGGCACTACTGAGGGCATTGGCAGGCAAGATAAAGTAGGATGAATGTTCTCTTCAAGCTGCTATTTTACCTGTCTCATTAAAAATTAATGCAGATTGTCTCAGATGAATAATCTCCATAAATGTTTACTGTATTTGTGTACTCAAATGGGAGAGTACCTTCACTCATTTTCAAAGCACATCTATTTTGTACTTTCCAAATGCATATTTTGTCACTAGAAAAGTCATCCATTTGACTATACCAAAGTTATAAACTTAAATTTTACCATGTTAATCCAACATTGGGGTGACTTTTTCAGATATATCAACATATAAGTATACAGTAGTTAAAAAAAAATGCTGTTCTAATATTTTGCGCACTTTTATGACTCTATTTGTCCAAAAATTTTAGTTAAGAAAATATAATGCCACTTGCCTTCCAGACTTCTCATTTCCTTCCATTTTAATAGAGGCTTCAAATTGTTTTTTTTTTTTAGAGCTCAAAACTTGCTATGAACTTGCTTATCTTCTCAAATGCATTGAAATCCATTTAACAGTAGATATGACCCTCTTGGCAGATTTCAGAAAGGAATTTTAGGTATTGGAATGAGAAAGTGAATAGTGTGGAGTGGGAAACATTGCATCCATAACACCTGGTCGGCTGCAGGGATATAAACTTCTGTATATTATTCTTTCTTACACAAAATTTTAGAGGAATAGAATAAAAACAAATGAATCCTAAAGTTCCTTGGTGGCTTTTTAATAATTGACACATGGCAGAGTTTTTGAAAGAAACAAGTTCAGTATCCACAACATCCAGTTTTAATGTCTCATTTACATAGCTGGTGTTTCCAGGGTGGTTTTTCCAGGCTCTTGAGGGTAGTACTTTCTGGCCCTGTCTGTCCTGGGCCCAGGGCATCACTCCAGCCTGTTCACAGTCCAGATCCCATGTCATCTCAGCCCTTGGAATATAGGCCCTGTCTGTGATACCTCTCAAGGCACTGAGGTGGCTCCCTGAGGCTCCCCTGGGTGGGCGATGGCAGCCAGGACCTGTCCCATGCCCAGCCAGGAGTGGCCCCAGCCCTGGCAGAAGAAAGCACAAGCCTCCATACTGCCCCAATGACTCAGGGATCAGAACCTGTCTGTCTCTAATATTTTGTTATTTTAACTGGACTAATGGAAATTCTATCTTAATTTTCAATAGGCTGTTAATACACTAATTTGCTCACTGTAAATTGCTCGCTCCCCATACCAGCAGGATTCCAGTTTTGTCCTCAACAGGGTTCTGAATTTGTTAAATGCCATTGATTTTCTTTGGTGCTCTAATTTTAAATTTAAGGTAAATACAATACTGTGTCTGAACATAAGTGAATGTGAAGGCTGAGATCCAGTCAGCCTAACATTACCTAAATGGCATTAAACTTTAGACACCTCACATGCAAGTCATCTTAAAGTGCCTGTCTAAATGCATATATAGTTTAAAATTTCTGTGTTTGTTAGGGATTAAAAAAAATTACAAATTTTAAGCCATCTATCTGGCTTTTGGAAGTCTTCTGAATGCAATAAAATTAGCATTCACTAAAACTGTATTTCCTGAAAAATACTTGAGATATCAGTCAGGTAAGGTACTGAAAAAATGTTGTTTTTTCCATCATCTATAATTCATAATTCAGTGCAAGAATTTTATTGCAATTCCTGTCTGTTCAAGCTAACGTATAAAAACGTAAAGATTTCAGGAGTAAACAATTAAAATTTTCAGCACCTTCCTCCTCCATTTGACAAATTATTTTGCTAAGAAAGAAGCCTGCAATATTTGGTCAGGCCTAGAGTGACATCTACAGCTCAGAGATATGTGCAAGAGAAGCAAAATTTCCATCCACTCATCCAGCTTTAACTAGGAAACAGGAGTGTACTAATGATGACTGATCTATGAATTTAATATATGAAAAAGGAATACATTTTACCAACATCCTAATGGCCATGCAGTAACAGAAATACCTCAGCCAACCTGTCAATTCAACCCTTTTATCAGTAGGTTCCCAACTTTATTATTTCCTAACGAGTCTAGGTAGTTTTAATCTTGGAAAAGGAAGAGTATATCAATTAAGTGTAGCTGTGAAATAATCAGATCTGGAGAATAGAGTCATCTGATGAGCAACCTTTTTGGACAGAAAAAAATAATAAAAATAATAGGCAGAGCAGGAATGCAAAAGATTCAGTGCAATTATTGTAAGACAACTAAACTTTACATCATCCATGTAGATAAAGTTTCATCACATGGCGATTGAGCAGTCTACAATATTTGCTTCAGTGGCAATTAGCAGAATCAAGAATTTTAAGGCCAGAAAACAAAGTTTGATTTGTTCTTCTAAATGTGTTATGTTATTTAAAAGCTATTTTATGGGATAGATGTGTTTTCAACTCATCAAAGTAAGCAAACACCAAGAAATTAAAAAAAAAAGGGGGGGGTGGAGATTAGTAGGCATTTCTGAAAGAGTAAAGCATTTAATATTCACTTTAATACAGAGAGCAAACAAAATAATTCCACCTTATCAGGTCCATGCTATAATTGGCTAGTTTGATCTGATGGTGTTTCTGGAACTATATATATATGACATTTTAACCCTGAAGATTTCATCAATAGAATAAAATTTAGTCATATGAAATGGATTAGTATGCTGAAAGTAGGAAGAGCTGTAAAGTTCATTAGAATGGTCATTAGTAGATAAGAGGTGCTGGTTGTAAGACAATTCATTGTCTCTTTAGGCACAATAATCAATGATAATTAATTTGGAAATTTGAGTCTATTATAGGTCAACTAGCTTTGAAATATGATTCTCAAATGATATTTTTTCTAATATTGGGTTGTGAACAGTCAGTGCAGTAGTTTACTTACAGAAGATTGTAATTCTTTTGCATGTTGTTAAAATAGCTGTAGAAAAAACTACCAGGACCTATCAAAAGACTTCTGTAAGAAAAAAAAAATCCATAAATTTTCCCTTTGGAAGTTCCTTTGACTTGTTTTATATACTTTCAATTTTATTAGTCTTTCAGTATCTAGAAAAGTAAAATTCTGACTTTTGTGTACTAATGATATTGTCCATCTGTGAGGGTTTGCAGAAGAATATGGTTAGGAAGAATTAATTTTAAAGCTGACAGAAAAGATAGGAGGAAGAACAGGGGAAATACCACAATAAATAAAACATTTGCAATAGACTTACTGTTTTTGTCAGAGAAGAACAGATGGTTGGAAAAGATTTAAATATTGTGGACACGACAGGTTTATTCTTATAGAACACAAGCCAGAGATAAGCCAGTGTGAGTGAAGGTGAGATGAAAAAACTAATTCATGATGACTACTTTGTGTCATTTTAATAACTTAGCCTTAAATGTGTCTGTGTCTTATAACTCAGAATACCTATAGAGCTCACTCATTTAGATGCTCAAATCAGGTAGGCTGCTACATCTATCACCTTTAAAATCAATCAAAAAAAATCTGAATGGAAGAAAATATTTCTGTTTTTTCAATGGTGATGGAGACAATGGGTAAAAATTGAAATGCAGAAAATTCTATTTAAACATAACAAAAATAATTTTTAACTGTGAGGGTGATGAAACACTAGCCCAGTGAGGTTGTGGAGTCTCTGTCCTTGGAGATACTCAGAACCCAACCAGACACAGTCCTGCACAACTTATTCTAGTTGATCCTGTTTTCAGCAGAGATTTCTTCCAACATGACTCTATAACTTTTATTGGAAAGGGTAATATTTTTGTCAGAGGAACATTTCCAGAAATTATTATCTCTATTTATTTACTGCTCACGTTTAGGAAGGGTGCATTAGAAATAGTCCACTCAATAATCAAGCCAACTATATGTGTCTTCCAGCAACTGCATTTTTAAAGGATGCTAATTTAGATGTTTTTCTGAATACATAGATGCATGAAATTGCTTTTCAAACTATTATTTTTAATCCAATTGGTGTTCATGCTCCCAGAGAGTGGTGTGAATATGTAACTGATTTATTTTAACAGAATCTGTTTAGTACAGATAAAAAAAGATATATTTGATGTATTGCTCAGTATTATTCCTGCAAGCCTCTGGGGTAAATGAAAGGTACTCCAGAGTAGCTGAAATCCACTTTACATAGCTAAATGTTTGGAAATTCTATCTTCCTATAAAAAACACACACAGTCATGCATTTCTGATAACCCAAAATGTTTCCTACGTCTCTGTAGGGGAAACTGAATTAAGTAGATAGTACTGAATTTAACATGAAATCATGTGGGACTAGGATAGCTCTACATTTCGGTGGATAAAATTAGCTACTTTTAAAATGCTACAGAGAAAACACACAAGAAAGCATGTAATGAAAGATGTGTGGAGAAAATGAATACTTTTATTTTCTTTGGACTATTCTAGTTGTTTTGTTGTGGGTTTTTTGATTTATTTTTAGCTTAACCTTTTAAAAAAAATGCAATCATGATTTGCCTTGAAAGCTGTGAACATACAAACTCATGACAAACATGAATATCTTTCAGACAGAATGAAACTACAAAACTCTGTAGTTAATGATTTATTTGATCTATAGACAACATATTTTACTTAGAGAAAATGTTTTTCTAGTTTTAGTGTGGTAACCATATGAAATTTCAGATTATGCTATGTTATGAACAAGTAATGTCAGTTTTGCTGAAATTATAACTAGTCTGTTAATTTTTAATGTGACAACTCATTTCCACAAATGGCACTTGCCTTGGAGAACTAATATTGATTAACACTGGAATTATGTATTTCATTAACAATAATATTTTATATTTCAGTGACACTGATAAGTATATATTGCAATCACTCATATTATATAGAAAGTACTTTTTAAGAGTTAGAAAAAAAATAAAATTTGTTTGTTTCTGGTAGTATTTATTGCCTCACTATTTTTAAGTCATAGTGAAAAAATTAAAATATATATCAGCCTGTCCATGGATGCTTTTTAAATCAATCTTATCAAAGACTAAACAGCAATAAAGTCTTTGGGTGAAAAAAAGATATACAATCATACTAAAGATTACAGTTCTCTTCGTAAATAAGACAGACAGAAAACTGTTGGTTAAAACTTTTCTGGACATTCTCCCACATTACTTTGGCTCAGTATAAGGAAAGCAAGTAGAAAAGGGTAAACAGCAACCACAAGTAGAATAGTTCATGTTCCTATAAGAATCTGGATCACGTATAAGAGCTTTACACCAACTTTGATTGTCTTGTATACTGTAAAGTGAAAGTTAAAGAAACTCGTTACTATACCTTTACTGGTCAGCTTGACAGCTTTTTACTATGAAATGAATCATTCAGTGGGATGAAAGCAGTAGAAATTCATTATATATATTTTAATAAAACTTTTGACACCATCTCCAGTTGCTATTGGAAGGTCCTTTTAGCCTGTGGCCTCTATTTCCAAGGCACCTTGATTTCAGACAGGTGTCCCACACTGGTTCCATTACTCACTACTCTCAACATACTGCTCATCATACTCAAGCCATCAGTATGGGCAAAGACAATTCTAACACTTGCCAGGCCATGGCAGGAGGATTAAGCCCAGTTTAGTACTCACCACAACCATAGATATTAGCAAGCTACAGCAAATGCCCAAGAGGCCCTGGTGAACAGACAGACAGAACACATTACGTGAGGAAAGGCTGCACAACTGACTTGAGTCACTCTGGAGAAGAAAGGTTGATGAGGCTGCATCCATCTCTGTTCAGCTGTCCTTCAACATCCTCAAGAGGACATAGCCAGGCCCTTCTCTGAGCTTCACACTGAAGTCACAAGAAGCCAGAAAAGATGCTCAGGTGACATCTGCAACCAATGGAACACAAAAGAGCAGCTGGGCCTCCTGGTGACATCAGGACAAAAGACAGGGAAAAGCCCAAGGGCCACAAAGATTTATTTTTCTTCAGCTGTTGCTGGAAAGATCTGCTCTTGGACTGCCCAGGGGTGTGCATCTGGTAGCAGAGTGGGAGTGAGAAGGGAAGCCTGAAATCTTCCCTCTCTTGAAAGGAGATTTAACTCAAAGATCAATAGATGCTATTATAACAGGGCAATACCCATGTTGGTAAGATTAAGAATTCTGCATCTCTTCTGAGCTATTAACTAGAAGTAAACCCTGCTAGTATAAATTTGCAAAGACGACATATTAAAACATGTAAACTGTAAACATATAATTTGTAAGATTGTAGTGAATGTCATCTAGTAAAGCAGTAGTTTCTTCCACTGCCCTGAAAAGGATAAGTCTAAGCATTTTTATGGGTATGATCAACACAGTTTTGCCCCATTTTTCATAAATCACATAAGATCTCATTTGCACTAAGGCCAATCTCTCAAGGACAGTACAGATGAAATACTGTAGACAGAAATTTCACTTTAAATGAAAGTTACATTCCAGTACCAGATTAAATGCACCTAAATCCAGTACCACAAAGTAGTAAACAATTTAAGTCAGCCACCTTAGGTAGCCATAGCAGTCCATTCCAAACAAATTTCAGCATTTATGAGGACAATCAGCTGAGTACTTGCCCTGCTTCTTATTTACATCAAACAGTATTTTTGCCAGAAAAAGAATCAGTATCCAATTACTCCACATGTGTCAAACAGAGAGACTAGTACATTTTTGTTGATTTGTTAGTCTCCTTTTACAGGACACCCCTTCAGTAGGGATTTATATGAAGCATTTGTGTTGTGCTTTTCAATATTATTCTGCACCTGTTGTGGCACCATACAAAAAGTCAAATAGGTCTTTATTTGATTCAAAACAACTTCTATTGAAAGATATATAAGCTTTGTCTGCACAAAGACTTACACTCTTAGAAACAAACAGAAGCAGAAGAGAATGCTATTTCTATTTTTATGAAAAATCTGTGCCTTCAACCAGTCATTGTGCACAAAGGCCACAAGATGGTAGTCTTGTCTTGAAAAGTTATATGCTGACTTTTTTCTATATAAGGTTGTCTACTTTGTGACATCAGGGATTTTCAGTTCCTATCCTATTTCTCTGAAATGACTTCTCTTATACAAGCAAAATTAAAGAAAATAGGGACTAAATGTCAGCTCAGTTTTCAGCATGAAAGCACAATATATTTTTAGGAAAATTAAGAAAGTTCATATATGAATAGTAACTTTGGGAAATTCAGAAAATTAGTGCAGCTAACAAATAACATTTGTATTTTAGTGGGCTACTGCTCTTTACTTACAGGAAATTCATTATTTTAATTTGGGCCTAGGAGTGATTGTTTCTTGTGGTAAAAATAACTATAATGGATTATCTGTAATAATCAACTACTTCATCTTCCATAGTACTAAAAATATACTGAGCATCAGCAATTTTTAAAATCTAGGAGAGATTTACAAAGGTTTGGTACAATCAAACATTTAATTAGAGGATTCTAATGCCAGTTTTCCAGATCCATGACTTATTCTAGCAGTTACTAGCTCTAACTAGATAGAGTAACTAATTTCTTTTTCACATGCTGGTATCACTAGGTGATACAGTTTTATCCAAGGAAAGGTGGAGTTTAAAATATATCATTTGAAATAAATATACAAAGTCAATTCTTACATCTATATCCTAAACTAGCTCCTTAAAGGTACATGTGCTTTGAGGGGCAAAATGGACAAGTAAACATCCATGAGAGTTAGATTGCTGTTCTGGCTCCTAATGTCTCAAAGGTGATGTAGCTTTTGAGCTGTAAGAAGAGTTTATTTTCTTTGCCAAAAGTGGTAGTACCCTCCATGGTAAACAGTTACTTCAAGCATATGGAGAAAGAATGAATGGAGTTTTATCCCAGAAATCCTGTGATACATTAATTCCTCAAGATGCAGACAGATGAATCATCAGGTGCACAGCTAATATTGACAAACCTTGTTTTGTAGCTAATGAGGACTTCTGCAATCATTCCCTACATACTTTGCCCTCATCTCCTTATATCATATTCTACTTCTGTTCCTACCATTGATGGTCTTATTTCAAAAAGAATATATTTCAATTTCCTTAAGTCAAAATTTTTCATGTATTCAGGTTTTGATGATAATCATCACAACTATTATTGCCAGATTTTTTTTTTTAAAACAGAAAATTTCAGGCATTTACAAAAGTTTCTAAACACTTTCAAGTAATGCTGAAAAAAGCATGGTTTAGGATTCAAATGAACAAGACACCTACTAGTGGTCTACACTTCATCTATGACATCAGAAGTGTTAGTATGTCACAATGAGGTCAGATGACTAGAAAGGATTTACAGTCCTATGGTGTCCACTCTACCACATCTGGCAAATAAAAGACCTTTCTCAGTTCTGCTAGCTGAGAATGACCCAAAGGCTCAAAAAGCTAGCACAGCTTTGGGGGATTAGAAGATTTAAGTAGTTTGCTATGGGCTAGAGTAATGGAAGTTATTTCTAATAACAGTTTGGTAAATTTAAGACAAATGTTTTGGGTTTCCTGGTAAGTTTATGGTTTGGTTCCCCATCCACCCATCCTAGTAATTTTGCAGAAAAAGTATTTTTCAGCAAATAACATATTCCAGAAATATATTACCAGGAATTCACTCAGCAACCCTCCAGACTTAAGTTGCCATAAATATTTGGAATCTATAAACAAAAGCAAGCAATTATGGAATAGCTTTACACAAAAAAAAGAAGGGTATAGGTAATTTCTTCAGGAAAAGATATTTTATGGATATTTTATGAGTGAATAATTATCATATTCTACCTGGAAAACTAGACTTCATATGTTTGGTTTTTTTCTAAGAAAAAATAGCAAATATCATAACTAGCAGAAACAGTCTGCTGAACAATAAGTGAAAGTGTTCAACATTACCTGCAGGATCAACTTTTGGGCTGGACACTTATATTTCCACCAGAATTTGAAAAACACTTGAAGCCCACCTGCATCTTGTAGTTTAGTTTCCTTGGAAAGAAATCCAATTTATTTATCTACCTCAATGTTGCATGTATTCACAGACATCTCCACTAAGAGAAATATTTAAAAGTTTCTGTGAAAAGCTTCAAAAGCAACAAACTAAATCTGTAGAGAAATTGTATCTTTTTTAAATGAAAAAAATTATGAAGAAGATTTTTAAAAATAAATTACTTCATCAAGGCTTTGTTGTTTTACACCACAGCATTAATATGATGTACAGATAATTTCACACACATAATACACACAAATACTCTAGACTTATTTGGTTTAGAAATCCTCAAGTTACTCACAAGATGACCAGTTTAAATAAAAAAAACCAGAAAAGTTCACAATGATAGGGCCTTGAACCATGTGCATTACAGATTGCCATCCAAATTTAGAAAAAAAGCAAAATAATTACCCTAGTTGAATGACCTTTTTTGCACCATATTGTCCCTTTAAGTAACTGACCATTGGCAGAAAAATAATTTCGGGGAGAAAAAAAATTTTTCCCGTTAGGCTTCTGTTTAAACCAAGTTTTCTTTTAAAAAGCCCTAATATCTTGCTAAAAAACGCTAGAAATCATTCTAGAATTCAGTCATATACACCTTCAATCAGGTCAACATTGATTCCTCAGAATAAATGTGAAGCTAATGGTTGTTACTCATTGATTCAAAATGTGAAGGTGACCTTGTAGTTCTGTTCCCTAAAATAGACCCCTGCTGCTGACTAGTTCATCCTTCCCTCCTCTGCCACTGTGTCTTTCCTTTTCATATTAGATGGATTTTGGCTTAATGGAAAGACTTTTCAGAGTGCTGTCTGGTTGTATCTGACTGACAGAAAAGTGGACCTAATCTTTCTCCAGAAATTCTGGATTAAATTGCTATACAAATACGAGAAAGTAGAAGAGGCACATCAATACATTACAAAACAGAGCTGTTTCATCTGTTTCACAGGTTTGTGAGAAGGCAGCTAAAATAGCCCACTTCATGTTAGGAGTCCAAATATTTTTGATATACTAAAGCTATTCATGGTTAATTTATGAAAGAAAAATTAAAAAGCATATGTTCCAAAGACTGTTCTCCCTCAGTTTCGAGTAGAACAGAGAGATCACCTCTGCTATTGCCAGCTAGAGAGCCAAGAGTTTGGTCTTAGCGGAGATTTCCACTCTTCAAGTATACTTTGATAGCATCAGGAAAATCTTTCCTGCTAGAGCAATCCTAGCATGAGGCCTAGCATGAGGCTATTCACATAGCCACTGGATTGCTCTTCTAACAATGACTATTTTTTAATATGTAAACATTTCAATGCTTTCTGTTTGTTGACCAGCTTTTGACTTTTTCATCAATGATCACAAAATGACATTTTTAGACTGAAAATTAAGGAGTGGGGTCACCTTGGACATCTACCTTGGACATCAGGTAAAGACTTTGACACTTTTTCCCACAAAATTCTGCATTTCTTACTGTTGGCTGGGTAAAAAACCTGCCTGGATGATGGAGTCCAGTGAGTGGTGGGAATGGAGTTACATCCAGTTAGTGGCCAGTCACAAGTGGTGTTCCCCAAGGATCCGTGCTGGGGCCACTCTGTTAAGTATCTTTATCAATGATTTGGACAAGTGGATAAAGTGCACCCTCAGTCAGTTTGCAGATGACACCAAGCAGGGCTGGAGTGTTGATCTGCTGGAGTGTGGGAAGCCTCTGGATAGGCTGGATTGATGGACCAAGACCAATTGTATGAGGTTCAGCAAGGTGAAATGCTGGGTCCTGCACTTGGGTCACAACAACCCCAGGCAGTGCTTATACACTTGAAAAAAGGTGTCTGGAAAGTGTCCCAGTGGAAAAGGATCTGGAGTTTAGAGAACAAGTCTTGTGAGAAGTGGATGAGGGAGTTGAGGTTGCTTAGCTGGAAGAAAAGAAGGCTGAGGGGAGACCTTCTTGCTCTGTACAACTACCTGAAAGGAGACTGTAGCCAGGTGATCCTTCCTTCCAGATATCCAACCATATGACAGAGGAAACAGGCTCAAGTTGTGCCAGGGGAAGTTTATATTTGATATGAGGAAAAAAATTTTCACTGGAAAGGTTGTTAAACAGCAGAAGAGGCTGCCAGGGGAAGTGGTGACATCAACATCCCTGGAGGTGTTTAAAAGTAATTTAGATGTGGCACTTATTGACGTTGTTCAGTGGTAGTCTTGGCAGTGCTGGATTAATGGTTGGATACTTAAAGATCTTTTCAATGTAAATATTTGTGTGAATGTACAAGTTTATACTTATTTTCTTGCTTCTTTTCCAAACCCAATGCTTTGCCATCTTTATTTTCTTTGTCTTCTAGACTCCTCATTATGCATTTGGTTCTATTTAGAAAAAAATGTCAGTTGTATGTCCATTATCTCTGAATACCAGTCTTCAGTCTAAGAATTATCATGATTAGGGACCCTGGCTCATGTACAAAGAAATCATGCAAAAAAATCTTCACTGGTATATGGACCTTTCCCTTCACTGAATTTTTAAAACACACTATAGTGTCTCCTTTTTTTACTGAGATGTTCAGAAATTCAGTGGATTTTGGCAAATAAATATGTGTCAGTCATCAGTATACTTCCCTATATGGAATTGAATAAGGTTTACCCATATTTTCATATCACGGTAGAATGATTTCCAGAATTACATTGTTTTATTATAGCATAAATGTCTTCTCTAGTGTAAGACTGAATACTGAATAGATATTGCTAGCTAATTTCTGATCAATGATCAACATTCAACTAACAAAACCACTCATAATTTCTTGTGGAGTGGCCAACGTAGAAATTTCCTCAAAATTACAGTGCATGTGAAGTTACAGCCTTGTTGACAAATACTACTGTGATTTTGGACCCTTCCAGGGAAGTCTTCAGCTGTGGCATCACTTATATCACATTGAATTCTGAGAAAAATCAGGAAAAAACCCTCATTATCTCAGATGTACAAGTATGTCAACCCAGCCCGCAAAATAAATTTTCCAGTTACATTCACCATGGAAAATTTTCTTCAGAACATAAAAGCTTCTAAAATTAATGCGTAATATCTAATTGCTCTTAAGCTAAAGATATAATGATGTATATGGATAAAAGACTTAAATACTCTCACTAACAAGATCCTAGGTTGCATCAGAGAAAAAACCCTAATTTGCATTCCTAAATTTCAAGAGTAAATTATCACAGGAAAGAGAAACCCGTGGGTCTGAGTAGTACTGGTTAGGCAGGTTATGTCACTATTTCGTCTAGTTGTGAATTGTAGTACTGTAGCAATTAAAGAAAATCAGAAAAAAAATTTCTTACACTCTACCCCACCTGTATATAAAATTATATGGCTAATCGTGTTCCTTTTACAAGTTTTATATTTAGTACTACCATTTAAAATTTCAAAAGAAAATATTTGCTATTGATTTATATATTTTGCATCCCTTGGAAATTCCAGTACAAATTTCATATAGTTCTTCTTTATAGCTTGAAATCTAGTGCTAAAAAGTAATAAAAATATTTACTCAGTTTTACAGAGGTATAATCAATTAATCAAAGAGGATTTCTTTCTCTAGCCAACATCGAAAACATTTTTTTTAATCTGTTATACAGATGTGGATGCTCAATTGCTCTTTGCCCATACAGACCAAGCTCACCACAAGAGACTAGTAGGTAGCACCTAGAGTCTGTGCATCTGGGGATCAAATCAGAACAGATGTGCAGGAAATAAGAGCTATTAATAAAAAAACCTACTTATTCAAGCTTTTATTCAAGTTTCACTCTTTAAAAAATTTCTTTCCTCCTGTCATCCTCAGCTACTTTTTTTGTAAAGAGCTTTTTCCAAAGAGGGCATCTGTTTTGTGACAGTGCAGACCTCACCTGGAAACAGATCACAGGGAAAGCCAAACCCTATTCTTCAAGAAGTCTCACTGAGGCATTCTTGGGTCTCTAATTACCTTTCTCATAGCAACAGGAAGTACTGCATCCCTTCAAAACCATATTCAGATAATTAATTAAGTCTTATATTTGAGCCTTTAACTGATGAACTCATAAAGCATTTGCTGACTGACGGTCTCTTTTATGGTTTGTTATGGTTTGTTTTTTTTTTTCACACATGGTAGAACAGCTAGCTCACACATTTGGCTGTGTTTGGCTCTCTCCTGTATATGAGAACAAACTCTCAAAATGTGCCTAGAAGTCCACAGCATTGAGGAAATCAACCAAAAGTTTTATAGAAGTAAGCCTGATTTTTTTTGCTTTGGATTTAGTTGGCTTTATACAGTCTTTTGCACAGACTTTTAGTGGTGATGCCACTGTTTATTAGCTATTTGTATTATAAATCACAGCATTTTTCTAGGTGTGACTAAATCCTAGAAAGAATAGTTCTATTCTTAGTAACTTTAATGACTTTATAGAATATTGTGCATTTTAAATTTAGTCACTTTCTTCCTACGAATTTAAATCATGTTTCCTAACTTCCATTTCTTCTCTTGACAGATATTGTTTGATTTCTGTAAAATGGGAATGCATGCTCTGAAGAGTATAAAATTACATCATTATTGTTTGTCTTTTTTGGTTGTGCTTTCCTAGGTGTATTTTTGCTAGGGCTTCACAACGGGAGTACTTCTTGCAAGAGAAAAGATTACCAGAATTATGACAAGCTCAACAGGGCAAAGGGAATATTTCTGTTGGACTTCATAAGTTCTTTCCTCAATATATTACTCATATTACTTCCTGGTGAGAAAGTGCTATACTCAGGCTATGAATTTCAAAGAATGATTATACAGCTGCAAGGCATCTACACAGGGTACATCTCAGTGAGTTTGCTTTGGTTGCACTTCCTAGATAGGGACGGACTAATCTAATGTTAAATCTGCCTTAATTTATCTTTGTGAAGACAAATTGGAGATGGCTCAGATTACTGCCAGGCCTTCAGGTCTTATTTGGAGGCAGAACTTGCAGAGTCCTTGAAAATAAGGTTTCCAATAGCTGGGTAGTCCCAGTCCCTTGACATATGAAGATCAACAGGAGATTTTACTCATCCAATTCATCAGGACTTTTGGCTAGAATCAATACCAACTTTACTGGTTTAGCCGTTAAAAGCAGTAATAATTGAAGTGTAAACACATCAATACCTCTCTCTCCTAGGATCCTGGACATTGCTCATGTATTCTGAGAACTATTATTGATAGATTGATAGATTGAATTTCTCAATTTTTATGGTTCTTGAGTTTAACAGTTTGTCAAAATGGAATGGCTTTTAAACTGACCCCCTCCTTATTTCAAATAAAAAACATCCCATTATAATAATTGTAAGTATTACCTATGTTCTTCCCATTAATGATCAGTAATAGTATTTAGTGCTTATCAAACCTGATTTCCTTTTGTGACAAGGACACGAACCTGCCTAGACGATCAATGAAAATAAGTATTTTAAAAATTTCATTCAGATTATGAGCCAGGATGGAATGAATGCCACGATGGCACCTCCTTGAGAGGAGTATGGAATAGTATAATACATTATGTTCAAAAAAAAAACCAAACCAAACCAAACCAAACCTTTGGGAGCTCAGAACACCCCTTCAGGAGTCCAGAGTTGCTGAGACCGCTGTCAGGGGGCTCTGGGACCCTGGCAGGCAGCCAGGACTATCTGTGGGTCTGATAATGAACCCTGGGAAAAACTACCAGCTTTATATGAAAACCTAAAAGTCACAGAAGTTTAAGTAGTATTATCACAGAGTGAAATGTAAATTTTAGGATTTTTGGGAAGGGGGATTTTAGAACACAAGATGGAGGAAAAAGCACGTGTTTGGTCCTTCTTTTTCTTCTTCTTCATCTCCGTTTTCTATTGTGGAGTTGGCACTTTTAGATTGGTTTAGAGTAGAAGTTCACTGTCTAACATAGATGATAGTAATTGGGAAATAATTGTAAACATCATGTACGTAGTTTTTAGTATAAAAAGATAACACCGCCCTGAAGGGGCAGAGAGTGTGCCATGGCTGCCCTGCAAGACAGACCTCGCTGGGCTGAGAGAGAAAATATTATAGATAAGAAAATGATAAACAATCCTTGATACTGAGAAACTGAAGAGCTCAGATTTATTCCACCGCGGGCACACGAACTGCCAGACAAGAACTTTTACACATCTCGGAGGAAAAAAACCAAAACATAATCCGAGACAAACCAAGCCAAATAAATAAATAGAAGTGACCAAACCACAAGTGAGTATGGTCTTGTTAGGTAAGTCAAAGCACCATATCAAAGTGACTTAACCAGCTTCCAGAGCAGTGGAGTTTGGGTCACCCCTATGCAGTCGTGTAGACTCACCAATTTCCACAAAAAGCAAAAAAAAAAAAAAAAAAGCAAAAAGAAAGCTAACTTTTCCGAAGAAAGATTTTTAGTTTCTCCAGATTCTCCAATGCTTCTCCAGAACCAATGTGTGGTTTTCACCACACATTTTCTGTGCGCCTATAACCAACTCAGGAATTTCAATGTATACTGCTTTGTACATTTGGTTGAAGTGGCTATATGAAGTTCAGCTATGTGAAAAAGAGAGCACGTTGTGTCTCCAGTTCTTTTGCTCAAAACAGGTGGAGACCTTCCTTCAAAGAAGATTTTTTGAGAGGAAAATTTATTTAACAAAAGACAAAGATTTAAAGGTTAAAGAATGTGAAAATTTGCAGTTGTGGCTTGGTCTTTGTACTGAAACAAAAGTAAGGAAACCATGAACAGAGTTATAGGTATAAATATACAGAAATAGATAGATAGATAGATAGATAGATAGATAGATAGATAGATAGATAGATAGATAATTATATAGATTGATAGGTAGATTTCTCTTAATTTCTCAGAAATAAGAATTTAACAAAAATATAGCAGTTATCATAAGCAATACTTTAAAATCCAGAGTAGGAATTCCATGAAGAAAATCATGGAAAGGTACCATGGTCTGAAAAACAGAGAGATGTATCTACTGTCAAATGCCAAGGGAGAGCTGGTAGACACTTCCCTTCAAATGCTAAAGAAGTTTTTGTGTGAAAGTGTGTTCATGTTTATGTTTCTTATTCCCAGAAAGAAGGGTCTGGACATCAACAATGGGGAATATTTGTAATATTTTAGAACAAGTGATGCCAATAAGAAGTTTATATAAAATTTTACAGGCATACAAAGGAAAAGAATTATAGAGCTGAAGTAAATAAAAAAAAAATGGTATGATACTCCCATGGAAAAAAAATGGTATAATACTCCCATGGAAAAAAAATGATGTAAACATATCTCTCAAAGTGTATAAGCCAGCTAAAATATATTTTTTAAATTTTTAAAATATAAACAAACCAACTATGGTGTTATTATTACACTGACAGTTTGCATATTTCTTCATTAAATTATAACTGTATACCTGAAAGAAGCATAATTAAACATTCTGTTTTTGTTTTGATTTTCTTTTTTCCCCAAGAATCTCATAAAATTCTAAAGCTTGCAAAACTTAATAGAGTGAGATGTGCATCACATGGGAAGCTCACAGAGTGTTTCCTATGTAAATTCAATCTGAGTTTCAGGAGTAAGGTAAGACGTATCTCAGAGGCATATCTTAACATGAGCTTATCTCAAGTAAAATTTGGAGCTTGTCTACTTAATCATCTCAAATGTCTCACTTTCCTCTGTATGGCTCATAAGACAAGATTATGCAACATCATTTTCCTGTTACAAAATACTTAAAATTAGACCTGTTACTTGCATGCCTAGCTTTTACTTTCCCTATTAATCTTTCTTTATCTCAAACCATGAGTTTTCTCACTCTTACTTCTCCAGTTCTCTCCTCCATCCCATCCAGAAGAGTGAGCAAGAAGCTCCATGGGGCTTAATTGCCAGCTGGTGTTAAACCAAGGCAATCTTAAAAATTACCTGTATAATTCTGTTTTGATCACTTCATTCAAATTATTTAACCTTTTAACACGCTTATTAAGGCCATATGTATCAAAAAGGAGACTTTTGAGAATAGAAAATTAACCTACCTGTTTACCAAAGCTCACAGGCTCAAATTTTTCTGAATTTCCAGTTCCTTCAAAGTTGTAATTCCATGAGTACAGAGTCATTGCATCTCATTGCATCTATGTTTCCTGGAATTTTTCTTTATTTATTTTCTTATTTCACTCCCTGAAGTCACTTATCTCTGGTATTAACATGTGGCAAGTGTGAAATTACTGAATCTTCAGATATCTGTGAATTAGAACAAGTTGTTTGTCCCATCTAATTATATAAACATAGTAAATGAATGTTTTAGGGTACAGGTTAACTGAAGGCAGAATATAAATTCTGTATGAAAGCACCTCATCACCTTTTGTGAGGTTCAAAAAAATACAGAACTTCCTGCATAAGACAATAAAAAAATATTCTGGTAAGGAGAAATGCTACAGTATAAGAGCTATCATTTCTACTGTGGGAAAATTGAGTGACAGATTAATAATTTATTGTATAGCCAACCAGAATTTTAAATATGCTTACATAGTCATCCTCTGGGGTCTTAAAACTACATATTTGCATTTATCTGTTTACTTCTACTTGTTTCAGTGATATATTTTGGGAACCAGTGACAACAATCCCTTTCTCTGTTTTCCCATCTCCAGCACCTCATATTCTCAATTGTGTTAGGCTCTTGTGACCCTCTTCAAGACAACTTTGTAAGCAAAAAAAATACTTAGAGCTCTGTGCTTTTATCAGGTATGCAATGTGACAGTTTTGATGATAAAGCCCCAAAAGGGAAAACAGCCTGCAGGTCTTTGTGCTATTGTAAAATGACAGAAACAATATAATTAGGCTAAAGAGTCTAAAACATTTCTCAAACATTGGGTAGGAAAACTTAACAAGCCTTAGTAGTATAATATTTGGTGACAGTTCTTTATAGAGGATTTATAACAGATACACCTTCATATTTGAGGATTTTAAAAAATAGTATCAAACCTCAAATATAATAAGTGTTGGTTAAAAGACTATTTAGAGATGTAACTTTACAGGTTTGAACATATAAGCTTCCCTCTATATTTTTTCCCATGTAGAAAAAAATTAAAATAATTTAATTTTATTTTTGTCCAATTTAAAAAGAACAATAGAGTGTTATGATTAATATAGCAAAACAATGAACAATAGTTCAAATAAAGTAAATAACTCAAGAATGCTTTAACTACTATATACTCACAGTATTTTTGCAGAGACACAACACAGACAGAAAATAGATCTGAGGAATTCAATCTCAGCTTTGACAGAAAACATGCAATTCCAAATCAAGTTTCCCAGGGCCATCGTAATTCCCTAAATATTCAGGCTCACAAAACTTTTGAGGGCTCCTTGGTGTTTGAAGGAAGACATGACCTTTTACTTCAAACAAAAGATTAAAACCCGAAACCTTCAGATCTCAGGATTAGTAATCAGCGCAATATGAGTGGGAGCACGGCTGGAGGGAAGATCGATCACTCATCACTGGGGGAATAGGTTCCTTCCAGCTGGGGCTGCCCATTATCTCAGGTAGCAGCAGGGAACATGCAACTGCTGTAGCAGCCAAGGGCTGTGGCCAACAAGCAGCAAACCACGGCTGGAAAATATGTTCAGTGTTCCGTGTGTACAACCACTATGAGCAAAAGCACTTATATACCAACTGTTTAAACTGTATGTGCCCTCTGCAGTATAAACCTAAACCAGTTTAGACTTCTGCTTTAGCCATCTTTCAGAAATGGTGATTGTATAATACTACTGAAAAAAGCAGCAGTTTAAAAAACATGAAAATTATTTCCAGATAAAAGAAATTTCAGTGAAATAAATGTGAAAATGTTGAATATATAATTTGCAATTTGATCTTTTACATTTGTCCAGCCAAACAGGAAATAAGGTGTGGCTAGATTCACTCCCTTTTCTTCATCCCAGGAAATCGGTAGTCTCAGATATTGTGTAGCTCCAGTGGTGTTATGCCACCCAAGTGGAAATATGCAAAGACCTCCTGAAGAATGTTGAATTTCAAAAATTACTGAACTTAATTTCTGGAGAAATTTAGAATATACATGGACTTGAGAATCCACAAAAATCACACTATTAAATAATATACATATCAAATTCAGACATAGGAAATTATATTTCAAATAGCAATTCACATTTAACAAGGTGTGCCACATCGACTGTGCTCTAATTAGGAGACTAAATATGCCTGAGTTTATTCTCCAGTGCTGAGGCCAGTTGCCACTGAACAGCCTGGATGCCTAATATTAAACTGACATATCCTTTGAAACAGGTTCACATACTAACTCCCAGCTGGGAATGATTCCTGGAAACAATCACTCTAGCTTGCAGACTACACCCACAAATGACCTAAGGGACAGGCCAGAGACACACAAGTTATTATTGTTCTAAAAGTTTGGAGATACATGATGCTCCCAGTCGTTATTTAATTTACAGCTATAGATGCATCCTACAGATCCTCTATTTTCAGCATTTAAAGTATAAATATCACCAAAAGTATGATAATACAAGACTAATTCAAATAAAAACTTTTCAAATTAGGTGAGTTACTTTTGGTTATTTTGCATAAGTATGTACAAAGCTTGGTATAAATCTTAGGGTGAATGCAAAGCACAGCATCAGCTCACCAATAGAACCCACCATAATGGACTTTAAGAGTACTATTTGAAATTTGAAAGAATTAGGTATCTAGTTTCTACAGCAACCTTTAAAAACTCTGGCAAAGGTGTCTTATGGAAATGTTGTACATTTCAACTATACACCTCAATTACTGCTATTTTACCTGGATTGTCTGTATATGAACTTTTGCTTGAATTTCCAGATCAGAGTCGCCACACTATTAAGTCAAATATCCTGTTCTAAACAGAGACTGTTCTCAGACTTTCAGACTATAAAATAACACCTAAAAAAATGCTGACAGATACAACATAACCCTCTTTGATTAGTCTTATGATTGGCATTAAAAAAAAAAAAAGGGCCCAATGAAAACTAAACAAACAAAACAAGGAAACAACTGAAAAAAACCCAAGCTATAAAACTTTCATGGGGAATGGAATTTAAAAAATATCTTATGTTTAATTTTGGCATAAAAACTTCAAAAGGAGGTGCTGTTTCAAAGGCAAAAACAAAACAAAAAGAAAAGAAATTTGCCAAATGTTTCAGGTATTTGTACTTGTATATATCTCTATTTGTAGGGAAAAAAAAATATTTTGAACAGTAATTCTTGCTCAGCACTTACTTTGCTATCATTATTTAAGATTGTTATTCTTAGGAGCTATTACATTGTTTTAATTTTCCTAAACTTTTGGTTCCATAACTGTTTAGTCTAAGCCAGAGGTGCTTCCCATCCCTGTCTTCCTTATGCCAGTACTAGGACCTATGCAGCCAGAAGGTTCAAAATGAGTTAATTTGTCGTAATTTTCCTTCTGGGTGAGATACTGGATCTACTTTATTGTGTTTCCAAATATCCATTACTGCTAACATGAGTGGGCTGGAATACTCAGCTTGAAACAAGGAGAGAGAAGAAATATAAGACCAAAGAGGAAATAGGGGTAACCTTCTTATGGCAGTAGCTTATTCTGTTGTTTCATGGCATTTAGTTTAAGTAAATTTCGAGTTTTTCAGCATGTTTTCTATGCTATTAAATCCTTCATCAGAGAAAATTGTTCAGCTTCTCATCAAAAATTTTCTCCCTAAGAGGGAGTAACTATAAAATCATAGCATCATATTTTGCTTTACTCTTAATAGCCTTATGTATAATATAATCTGAATTTATTTAAAACAATGCAATAACTTATTTGTAAACAAATAGCTATATGAGAACCTTCAATAGCAAATGTGTATGAACAAATTGAGAATTTTCCTTATGCCCAGATCTTAAATTAATATTCATTAAAGTCTTCTCAGAGGTGTTTCCTCTGGATTGAAAATGTTCTGGAAACAAGAGTTATACAAAACTTATGGGGAGACAATGTCAAGGGAAGTTCAAGTAGACAATATTCTCTGCTTTTCCCTTGTCTACCAAGCCAGTCTTTTCATCTTGGAAATTGATCAGGTAATTCAATATTTCCATGCAACTAGAACTTCAGAGAGACACCTGAGCTTCTCTATAAGGAATAAATGCATTAATATACATATCACGGTTCCTCAGCATAATGAGCAATATGGGGGGGGGAAAAAAGTATATTAAAATCCTTTTTCATTGTATCTTGGTTTACTGGAAGGAGTCCTTTCATTCGTTACAATACTTTCAAATATGCATTCCAAATTTCCTTTTTTAATACAAGTGAAATATTTCAGACCTGTGGGAATGTATGCAAGGAAGAATGCCTTTTCTTTCTGCTTTATTTAAACACCAGTAAGGCCCCATTAAAACCTCAGTGTCTCCCTGGAAAGCTCAGATATTCCCCCACTGTTCAGCATGGATTAAAAGTTGAACCTGAAAGACAGACACGACAGGTAGAGTCTTGTGAAGAACAAAAACTGGCCCAAACACAATAAAATTATAATCTTTTGAAAAATTAACTCCTATGGGCTCCTCCCTCCCCTCAGCTTTATTTAAAAGAATATGTTTACTGATAAATTTCAGACATATGCTTGCAGAATTTTTTCCGGTGTTTGCAGCTCTTCAGGTGGCCCAGATCTTGGCTCTGAAGAGACATCCTGGGATCTTGCAGGGTGGATAAAGAGATTACCCAGATCCCAGGATAGTGGGCATTGGATAGTAGAGGCAATGGATATGTTGAGGAGAATTGGGAAGGTGACAGAACCCAGTATCTTTTTTGAAAAATTAATAGATTCTTGAATAATACTGGGAAACTATTAAAGAGATTCGGGGGATTTATAAGAACAACAAGGAGAAAGAAAGAGGGGAAGAAGACCTCAAGAACTAGTAGGAGAAATTTGGCCTCGGTCCAAATGGGTGTTAAACACCAAGCAGAAGCAAGTAAATATAATGAAGTCAGACTAGGAGACAGTCAAATGCTGGGGGAAAGGCTGACAGAGAAAAAGGGGCACCAAGTGGAAACAGGATTCTCTGCATACAGGGACTATAAGAGCAGCCTAAGAGGAAAACAGTCTTTGCAAAATGAGAACAATGGAATAGCAATGAAGAAAGTAACATGGAAAGGAGATAGGCAGGCAGAAAGCCCCAGCTATATAAAAAAATGAGGGTTCAGCTTGTAATGTATGCTATCAGCAAGTTTCATAACATCTGGCAAAACAGATAACATCCACTCACAGATGCTATTTTCTTCCATACAAGGTACTGTTATCTAGAGCTGGCAGTCACCCCATGATCCAGGCTGTTTGCCTCAAAATGCCTTGTTAACATGTACAATACTGTAATAAAAACATTGGTGATTTCATTTTTTGTGCACAACTCACTCTAATGACATTTTTGCACACGTCTTCCAGAGGACTACCACTTCCTCTTGATCCCAAGAGGGATACTTCTCATTAAATGGGCAGCTTTTATATAGTTTATTCTCTTTTTCAGTGTCATTTCTAAGTCTTATTTATCATGCACTGTTTGATTCCATTTTGAAGAAAGACTTGCTGAATTGTTTATTTCCCTGGGGCTTTTCACTAACCCATCATTATAACATTTGAAGACTTTGCCAGATGATGTATATCTTTACAACACCTTCTAAGTGAGGAAGCACTCTAATCTGGGTTTGAAGATAGAACTCTAAGAGCTTCTAATAATTCTGTGTACCCATTTTGAAAGAGATTGCTGTTTATAGAACATACATTCCCAACCCAATTTGAATAGATTCTTATATTACAACTCCAAGCATTCAGCCATTAGCAATCAAGTCTTGAAGGTCTCAAAATGGTCACCCTAAAATGAAGGACGCAATCCAATGCTTGGGCAGGTTTCCTAGCATTGCACATACTCCAGTGGAGACACTGGAGGGATGTAAGTCTGTTCAGTCTCGTGGCTTTCTGTTTTGTGGCCTATGAAATTATCTGTTGCCTTCATAAATACTCCCTCAGCTGTACAGGAACACATACTGAAACCCAGAAATTGATTGGTTAATAGCTTTCATTGTGGATTTTTGTTCATAAATCTATTCAATATGTTATTTCTAACTCCTGGGTTTTTTTCAAAAGAAGCCAAGATATGTAAGGATTGTCATTTAAGAAATTTTAGAATAAGATTAGTGTTAGGAATCCTGTACAGATATTTCAAAACCTAGATAGAAAACCACACAAAACAAATGTGTGTGTTCCAACCTAGTTAATTCTGTGAGTCTGTGATTCTGTTCCATAGTGACTAAGTCAGTTAACTTCTTAACCTTTCTACTCTAGGAGAGAAAATAAGAAATGAACAACAAAAAGAAGAGGGACAAAGTATTGGTAGATAAAGAAATAATTTCTTTCCCCAAATCAGTAATTTCATAACTAGGAAGATGAAGCTCAATGCATATGACTTCCTTTCATGACTGGACAGGTCTTTAAGGCATATTTATTCAATTCAAGTGTAGATATTGATGTATAACTACACAAAACTATCATGCTAAAAAAAAAATTACAAAGCAACTGTAGCTCCAATTAAAAAAAATGCTCTATTGCTAGTAGGGATATTTTCCTACTTATGTGTTTTTCCTTTTCATCTGAATTATGCATGTTTTCTATATTTAATATGCCCACTTAATGGGGAAAATGCTGATATTAAGATCTTTTTGACAATATATGCTGAAGTATTCCTAGGAAAATGCACTGCTTCAATTCAACTCTGGTACTCTCATCTTCAACAAATCAGAATTTTCACACCAGCATAATTTAAGCCCTTTTTTACTATAAAAAACAGATTATAGGAATTTTGAATTTTCTCATTTGAACTGCTCATGGCAAAAAGCAAATGCATGTAGCTTACCGACTAATCATATAAGTTTACAGAAACATGTGAGTCCTCCTTGCCTGCTTTAACCTATTCTAGATGGCATTGACAATTTGGTCCTACAAAGGTCTATATTTTCAACTATAATTTAAGTATCAAAGCATCTTCTAAATCTGATAGTAGAGGGAAAGGCTAAACTGTTAAAAAATTCTGCCAGTTTCTCTCAATCCTTCCAAAATTTTCTGCCTCACTTTTTGGCAAATCTTATTTCCATATCCCTTAACATGATTCTTCAAACTCATGATCTCAGCAGATAATGAAATTATTGAGAAACACACATTTTATATTCTGTTTTCATGTGTGAACATGTAAATCTGATTTCAAAAAACTTTTATTCCATCTATAGAGTTATCAAATGTCTGCAGTTCTATGTAAAGAAATCTTTATTGCCTCTTTTTGCAATCTGATGAATTAAAATATTAAGTCTGTCCATTACGGAAAGAATGGTTCCATCTTTCTTTCTAGACAGTATCAAAGTAGTAAAACTACTATTTTCTTTTTTCCAAGTATGTCCCAAAGTATTTAAACATACAGAAATTTTTTCTGGTTTTAGTTCAGTAGAATAGCTTTTTTGCCTCTAAGAGTTTCTTTCCAAGTTCCTGAGTAGCAGACTACATCTATATTATTATCCTATGAAGAATAAAGTTCTGGGACCTAGTTCCAATTATATCACTTATTAACAATGAATTCTACATATTTAAAGCTTTCATTTCAGATGACTATGTTGAAAGAACTCTTTGAGGGTTTTTTCCTGTATGTCAAACACATCTAGTTTTCATTCTGTCCTCCGATTGAAAGTAATGAGATATTTGCTTGTACATCAAAATAACAATAAATTATATTCACTCTTTTTTAAAATAAATATTTTCAAATTATCCCTTCAATCCTGATATTGGTTTAAAATTAGCATGTTTAACTTCAAAGGGCTCCAAATCAAACTGTAAATGGATAATAAAAAATTAATATATTTTCTTATAAAGCTTTCTAACAAGGACTCTTTTTAAAATCCTACTTCACCTACTCTGTTGATTATAAAAAATTTTTTTGGATATATATTGATTTTGTATAAAATGGGGTCATATTGTCTAACCCAAACCAAGATTCAAATTAAACCAAGGCTTTTTGTACTTTCTTATAAAACCAGACATAGAAAGATCTAAGTAAAGACAAAATTTTGGCAATAGTTGTGCATATATTCTTGTGTTTTCTCCATAAGGTCAGACATTTGTTATCTTCCTGGAATTAAACCCTAAAACTACAGCAGCCATAAAAATTTTGTGAACTGGATGTTTAGCACTATATAATTGGTCATATTGATCACATTGCCCGCAGTGTTAATTTTAGAGACAAAAATGAAATCAATATTAGGATCCAAAATAGCAAAATAGGTCTTACCACCACTTTTATGACCCTTGTTAGAAGAAATGAGGCATTGGCTATTGTAAGATCTTGCAAAAAACATGCAGCTTTATATTTCTTGATTTTTTGGTGGTTGTGTAGTTTTGGGTTTTTGTTTGGTTTATTCAGTTTGTTTTGAGTTTGTTTTGGGGTTTTTTTGTTGGTTGGTTGGTTGATTGGTTTATTTGTTGGGTTGGGGTTTTTCCTCCCAGGAAAGACAGCTTTTCTCAAAATCCAAGAAGGAATGACTACATAGTGACCTACAGAAAATAACTTTCCTGGAACACCTCATCTCTATATTGAGCAGGTTTTAGGCTATGGTATAACTTGTACAGCTCAGTTCTTGCCTTTCTAGATGAGGAGAGCAGATTAAAACCTGGAAAATATCTCAGGTGAGAAACATGTCCAAAAAAAGGATCTCCAAGCCTGTGGTACTCTCACAAAACCATGTACTCACCCCATTAAAACCATTACAAACTTTCCAGGCTTTAGACTGATGTAAGTAGTTTAGGTCCTCTTCTCACCAGTCTTGTAAAATGAGAAGTAGTCTGACCAGCTTTTTTTTAATATTCAAAGTTGCTCACCAAAATAATTATTCAACAGATGGAGATACATTTATCTTCAAGTAGAAGACACTCAGTTCAGCACTAGAAGAGGTGTTAGAAGACACCAAGCATTGAGAATGAAGCATTTATTTCAAAGAACTGCAACTGCTCAAGGGTTTGGGTTTTTTAAGCATTGTTAATACAATCCCATGTTTGTTTTTTTAATTCTTAAAAGTCCATTAAATGAGTAAGAATTTATGTAAGCTAGTAACTGAATAAATTCTATGAAATATTCTTATGTAGCTTTGAAAATAGAGGGAAACTGTACTGCAAGGAAGGATTTTTGGAAAGCCAAAATATTTTCAAGACTTACAAAGTAATAAAGCATCAAACCCCAAAGTATTGATTTTGCTACAGAAAGGATTTACTACAGGATTTTATTCAGATTTTAGTTTTCCCATGTCATGGCCTCACTGGGGAGCAGGAGAAGAGTGTGACAAGTTCTCTCCCTGAAGAGAAAGAAGCAGCAGAGACAACATTTGATGAACTGGCCACAGCCAGGATTCTATGTCCCCTAAGCTTCTCATGAGAGGAGATAAAGAAATCAATCCCTGTGAAGGAGCAAGCAATGAGGGCAAGGTGTTTGAAGATTTACTTGTTGTTTCTCATTACCCTACTCTGATTTGACTGATAATAAATTAAACCAATTTCCCCCAGTCAATTCTTGTTCGCCCATGACGGTAATTCGTGAGCCATCCCTACCTGTCCTTATGAACATTTTGTTATCCTTTCTTTCCCCTGCCCAGCAGCTTTGGCAGGCACGTGATATCCAGCCAGGGTCAATTTGATGCCATTTATTTTTCTTCTAGGCCTTTATTCATACTACCGGCCCACCCCCACCCCCCATAATTAGTCCCATCTACAAAAGATTGCATGAACTTATTTTCCTGAAGATAGTCTGGTTGATGAATTCACAATGCCTTTGAATTTATGCTATGCATCTAGAGAAACTGCAGATGCACTGACCAAGGCATAGCTAAAGACAAGGAGAGGAAATTCAGTCCTGTTAAATCAACACCATTTTTGCTGGGAATGAAAAAAGTAATTTGGAAACGTCAAAGTCTGGCCTGTACAGAATTTGAATTTGAAGCTACAAAATACCTGTTTTGAGGTGGGCATGGATATCTGTTGTATGTTGGAGATATCACCACAGGAACAGCGATCATTGTTATTATCTGACACTCAGAAGGAGGTGAGACACCTCTTTAGTGAGTTTATTGGCATCTTCACATGCATTTAAGACAGCTATGAGCAGATGTGCTTTAGGACCAGAAGCTTCCACGTGGACAAAGACAGATTAAACTGTTTACAGAAAATGCTAGAGAAGGTTAACTAATATCCTAAAGAAAGAAGTATTTAAGGAGAGAGATTTTAATGAACAAGTAAAAATAGAAAACCTAAGCTGAGAAAAAAAAAGGTATTTGAAAGATTTTGTTGCCATTTATCTTTCCACTGACATATAATGTGTTTTGTCATGAAACAGTCATTACTCAGAGCACCATGCCTTTGCTAGTGCAGGAAAATGTACCCTTAAGCATATGGTTACTCCCTAAAAGACTTTGCTAAAGGAAAATTCTTCCCATTTTTCCAGATGAGTGTGATAGTGACTTAATGATTTTAATTGACCTCCGGTGTCTCTTTTCATGTGCCAGCTCTGCACCTCATTTGACCTCAGGCTTGCAGAAACTAATTAAATATGAGCACAGAGACAACTTTGAAATTCCAGAGCCAATACAGATAATAAAAAAGACTTCCTCTTCTTTTTTCTCCTATTTTTTGAAGAAAGGAGCTCTATATTCTGAGCAAAAACCACAGACTGTCCTAGTTAATAAGATCATCTGGGATCAATTACTACAAGGCATAATGATTCTTTATTCCAGATGTGAGAATGAGATAGCTGCCTATCGCTGTAGAAAATGAGCACTGGCATTTACCCGAAAGATTTATGCTTGCATTATTTTCATACACACATATTTGTAGGGGTTACTGACCACTACGTTTCTCCTGAAGGGGACAATTAATGAGGCAAATGAGCTTGTATAAAGATTCGCACCCTCATAAAAAAAAAAAAAATTCTCTAAGTAGTAGACAACTGATTTCAGTGAACTATGCCTGCATGTACACGTTCTCTATTAAACACAAATTTCTGCCCAAAGAAATATGCATTTTCAAAAGCTAGTCTGAACCTGAGTTGCTGGAGGAGATGGTTCTATCTTCTTCTCTGAGTACTCTGTATTTTCCATCCTCCTCCAGCTCTCCCACTCATGCAGCTATGCAGACTTCCAGACCAAAGATATGATACGCTGAAAACAAACAAACAGAAATGCACTAAACCAATCGGGTTTAGCTCAAGTATGACTGACTGTCACACAAGCATCAGTCCCACAATATGCAAGAAAGTTAAGATTTTTCAATAGCAGGAAGCTTAAGGTAATTTAAGTCAATCAAGAAATTAAGTACTAAGAGGAAAATGATATTATTTTCATCACCTGTACAGTGCAGGGTTACAAACAAGCATTCTGTAGTTTAGTCCTACTGTACCATGTACAGCAGTTTTGCAGGATATTGGGCTTTTATGAAGGTGCTTTTTTCATGTTGCAAACTGATGATCAGCAAAAGGACAGGCTGAAGAAACCACAAGGTCAAGTGTTACAAAACAAAATCTACATATTCCATCAACTTCCATAGGAAGTCTCATCCACTGAGAATGTTTCTTGCATTTTTCTATGCAATATTATTTCTGAACCAAATAACCTCATCCCAACGTTCTGCATCATAAAAGACTGCCTGGTATGATGTGAAGAGTGCCAAGTGCTGTAGTGAATACATCCCAACTCCTTCGAGACAATGTGTGTTCAATATTGAGCCAGAAAATTAAAAATACTGCAATAAAGAAGCCTCCTGGAAAACAACAACAACAGAAAAAAAAAAACTCCAACCAACCAACAACAACAAAAAAGCCACACAGAGACACAGTCTGTATAAAAGCCACTTTCATTGCCTCATCTTCTGCTTGCAGCTTCTAGATGAACAAATAACTTTCAGGTCTCTGGTCTAGTGCTTGCACTTTTCAGAATATACCTCAAAGCATCACTTTCTGTAATCCTCCCTATCAGAGAATGGATATTTCCCTACTATCTATAAATATTCCTGCATGTTGTACAATTGAGTGTCCATACATGATGTCTATACGCAGGTGTTGAAGGCACTGGAAAAGCCTGAGAGCTGCTCCTGAGTAATTTGTTTGCAATTGAACAGTTCAGGCTGCCTTCACAAAATTCTCACTTACAATAGAGATAGGTGGGTCAATATTATCTTATGGATTGCATCCAGTTCCCTTGAGAGAATGAACTAAAAATAGACTAACCTGCTCCAAAACTACTTACTACAGATGCAGCAGTTTCGGAGCATCAGCACAGAAACGTTGTCTATCCCAAACGGGCTTTTGTTATGCAGGTGTTCCACTGCCTTTTGTAGTTCTCTCTTGGGAGGCTGCAATATCCTCCTTGAGCCAGCAGGTGGAGAAATGCTTCCATTTAATAAAATATCTGTGGGGAAAAGCAACTTCAGCAGCAACGGAGGGAAGGCAGCTATACTTTCCAAATCTATTCCTTCCCGATCATGAAATCTATCCCAGTCAGTTTCCTAGGTAACCCTATGAATGCTAGAGACTGAAGGAAGTAAAAAAAAAAAAAAAAAAAAAAAAAAAAAAAAAAAAAACCCACAAAAAAAAATTTTAATTTAACCTTCAANAAACCAACAAAAAAACCCCACAGATATAATTTTAAGTTAACCTTCCATAAAAAAAGAAATGTCAGCTTTGATAGGATTCAGAAATTTCAGAAATTTAGTTTGTTTGGTTTTTTTTCCTCATGCACACAATGGGTTGTAGATGACACTGCCATTTTCACACAATGGTTTGGAGTGATTTTATAAGATAATAGAGCTTTGCACCTATTACTTTTTAAAGATTCATACACTGGCGTCTCCTGGTATTTTATAGCTGAAATATAGTATTTTTATTGATCATTTATACTGAATATAAGCATGAACACTCATATTAAGGAATATGAACATCATACTGTCATTTTCATGCACTTTAATGAGGGATTCTTCTCAGATAACAGTCAGCAGATGATACATTAACATAGAAATAGAACAATAGATAAATAGATAATAGAATATTCTTCTTATCTGTTCTTCTAGGAAAAAACAAAGCAGATTGTACTGGAATAAAACTGCATTTAAAATATACACAGAAATCATGTGAAGCAAAACCATTCACCTTCCCCTTTCTCAAAATGAATTTTTTTTGCCCTATTTATTCATAGCATCCACTCAGTATCTGTCTGCATTGAAAGCATGGGGACAGACTGTAAAATGTTCTGGATGAACACAGCCGATAAATCAAGGAAAAAACAGAGCAGCATGCTATGATTGTTTTCAAATTCATATGAATCAGCTCTATCTTTTGTCATTTACAAAGTATGTACGGGTTTGAAATATAGAAAGAAAACAAATATAGAGATCTGTGTATCTCACCACAGCACTGCTTGCAAAACTCAACTAGGTCAGCTCAGTGGACCAACAGGTTGATAAATTTGGCCATTATGTTTTAGATGCCAACTTTTCAGAGAGTTCTAAGGGTAACAGCATTAATTATAATTATAATTTAAACAGTCATTTTGCCTACTTTCTATTGTTTCTTTTCAACATCAATCCACCTTTTTTTTTCAAAACTCCTTAGTGATAGGTACACGTAACAATATGTAGCTATAGCTGCACCTTCTGCTATGCGCGCTTTCAGCAGGAGACCTGCAGTAAAATTTAAGGGAGAAACCTGATTTTACTTAACTTGGTCTTCATGTACTGATCTACAAATCTACAAACTAAGCATCTGATGTAACCACTCAGTGATATAATTTCTAAAGGCAGTTCCAACAAAATTTGTAGTTTTAGGAAAGTTTTTATACATAATTAAGAGAAGTTGCATGATCAGTGCTCAGTCAAGGTATGTCGTTCAGTACCCCAGTACCCAAAATACTTACAAACATTTTCAAGAAAGTAGCCTTTGAAAAAGCAGGCAACCAGATTTCTAGAGAGTGCAGGAGAGCTTTTCAATTGGTGCTGCCTTTCAGCCTCACCATAAACTGATTTCCATTTCACGCCTGATTTAAAATCACAGTTCTCATTAATATGGGCATTTTCTGCATTTCATTTGTGAGGAGTAAAATGCACCTAACATGCAGCTTTTCCCTGCTACACTACAGATCAGCTAGCATTAATCACATGTCAAACTGTCTGTCCATGATTTTTCACCATTTTTAGGGGTTTCTGTCACCACTGATCTGTAACCTCTCCAGCGTGCTCTGTGTCAGCATCTGCAGCAAGTGGTGCTGAATGAAGGCTGCATTTGGAATACTTGCAATCCTCAACAACACAGGGCACCAACCATATTACAGTTTAGAAGTCCAGCTGAAAGCATGGATATCTTCATCTGTGCAGGTGTCACAAATAAGCATACTTAGCCTGTGCCTTGGACAGACTTGCCAAGTTGACTGTAATCTAGAAACCCAAGCTAGCCTGCAACTGCACCTGAATGCATGTGCTCTGTCATGGTCTACACAGCTTACATTTGCTGTCAGTCAGGTCTGGAGGTTTACTTGGATGTGCCTCCATATAGGCATACCTCAGAATGATGAATTAAAGGCATTTATTGCAAAATCAATAGGTCCCTTCTAGGTAAAATTTTCTGAGCAATATAGGGTTTTAATTGGTTGAGACATTTTAGATATTTTTTCTAAATATAGAAAAAGCAAACCTCAGCTGCTCTGTAGTTACTATAGCAACTGTAAGGTATTATGGCACTTATCTGAGTGCATACATATAGCATTTTCCATGGATAAAATTAATATCTGAATCAACTTTTATATACGCTGAGAATTTTCTTTCCATTTTGCCTGTTTGACAGGTGACCCTTTAGTGGAGATAAAGGAGCAGAAACCTGTTAGAATACAATTAGAATCATAGAATCATTTAGGTTAAAAAAAAAAACTTTGGAATTGAATACAACCATTAAGTCAGCACTGCCAAGTCCATCACTAAACCACATCCCCAAGTGCCACATCTATACTTCTTTTAAGTATCTCCAGGGGTAGTGATACAACCACTTCCCTGACCTGCTTGTTGTGAATAATGATTTTTGTGAATAAATCTTTCCTAATATCTAGCCTAAGCTTCCTCTGGCACGGCTTGAGACCCTCCTATAACTTGCTGCTTGGGAGAAAACATCACCCCACATGGTTAGGTAGATGTAAAGATCAATAAATTTCCCTCTGAGCCTCATTTTCTCCAGGCTAAACAGCCCCAGCTCCCTCAGTTGCTCCTCATAAGCCTTGTACTCCAAACCCTTCACCTGCTGCCCTTCCCTGGACATGCTCCAGCATCTCAGTCTTTATTGTAGTGAGGGACTCTGAACTGAAAACAGGATTGAAAGCATGGCCTCACCAGTGCTGAGTACAGGGGGACAATCCCTTCCCTAGTCTTAGGCTGGTAAGTGTAGGTGTAGCAGTTTGGGATTCATGACTGGTTTGTGCAATACAGGTAAAATATATAACTGCTGAACTGTTGAATTAGTAACTGGAAAGGAATATAGAGTCCAAAAACAGACGGACATGAACAAACCGGTAGGACATAAATTAACAGTGCAGTTAAGTACTACACCAAGCCACACAAAGCAAACTTGTTTTGTAAGCCTAATTCTTAGTAACCTGATTTTTCAGACACAATTTACCTATGCATTTTTTTGTCCTGCATTAAGTTTTTAGCAACATCTCACTTGAATTGCCATGATAGTGTGAGAAAGAGAGCAGAAGCATGTTTAACTTATATGAAATCAGCCTCAGTTATGTTTAAGCCAAACTGAAAAACTAATTATTGAGACTATCTTTGACATTTGTACTGTGTTATGGTATGCAAACTAGTGTAGTTTTAATTTATCATAGAATCATGGAATGGTTTGGGTTAAAAGGGATGTTAAAATATGTCTAGTTCCAAACCACCTGCCATAGGCAGGGATGCCTTCCATTAGACCACGTGGTTCAGAACTCCATCCAGCCTGGCCTTGAATGCTTCCATGATTGGATAGCCACAACTTCTGCAGGCAACCTCTTCCAGTGCCTCAAGCAATAATAATGAAGAATTTCTTCCTTATGGACAATCTTAATGTACTCTCTTTTGTGTTTAAAACCATTACCTCTTGTCCTGTCATTAAATATTCTGCTTTTCATGATTTAAAAGTTACTAAAATAATTGCTAGGAGAAAAAAGCCCAAACAAACATGGGGGTCATTTGAAAGTTTTTTTTTTCAATTTTCTTTTATGAAACTTCTAATCTACTGTGATTAACCCAGTTCTATGTCAAACCAAGCATTTATCAGCTCTTAATTTAAATAATCCAATTTAAGGCATCTTAACACAGAATTATATATTAGTTTTGTATTACCATATTTGTTCACTTCTGGGCATCCACTTCAAAAGAAAAACAAATCACAAAATCTCTCACTGACTGAACTGACATAAAGGCTTAGATGTTTATTTCAACACCTTCAGCTACAATAGGGAACATCACTGTGCTTGAACACATGATGTGTCTTCAGGAGAAAGGTATGACATGCAGCTCAAAATGACTGCTGAGAAGACTCCCACACTCCGAGGTAAGGATTCCCATACTAGCAGCAACAGGAGCAATTCCAGCTATCTCTGGGCTAGGTACTACAGCAGGAGGGTTTCTATTGCTCATAAAATATGTGCTGACTACTTTGAAGTAACCTCGGTGCTAATGGTTCACACACTGTAATTTTAGGAACCACTTCTTAGAGGTTGTTAAGTGTTTGCTACAGGATACATCAGCATTATGTTGGAGAAAGGTGCAGGCTCTCTTTGCCCATACTTAACTAAACGTGAATCAGCTCTGAACTGAACCAAAAGCTGAATAGGCAGAATATATTAATTTGGGCTCTCTGCTATCCTAACACAGTCACTCTACAATGAGCTTATGGTACAGGCAGAGTGAACTCACATCTGCCTGCACCAGATACAATGAGTGCTGGAAGGAATAAGCACCTTAGGGGGTCAAGTACTCTTTAGTAAGTTGGGCTTTATCCTCTAAATATAAGGTTCGTATAAGTGGATTGTTAGGATAAGCAAATGTGTCATTGGCTTTTGTTCCAAGTTTATCTGTAAAATTAGAGTAATACTCAGCTACTCTCATACCCTTAAAGAACTAGCTTCCCTTTACTTCTAGCACTGGAACAGGCTCTCCAGGGAAGTGGTCACAGCACCAAGTCTGACAGAGTTCTAGAGGTATTTGGACAACACTCTCAGGCACCTTGGGGTGTCCTGTGCAGGGCCAGAGTTGAACTTGATAATCCTGAGGGGTTCCTTCCAACTCAGCATATTCTGTGATTTTGTGGTACTTTTTATTTCCATGCCAACTGAAATAACCAAGATGAGAGAAAGCCAAAGCTCCGAATGTAGTGTTGTAGGCAGAACCTACACCTATATATTATTAATAATGTAATATTATCTGTGCTGACAACATAACACTGTTTTTTTAGTCAACATTTGCATTCTTCCAAGAAACCCTATTCAGCTATCTACAATCAATGGAGAAAGTCCTGGCATGAAGTAGCCATTTATAAATATATGAAATCCAGAATACTCATCACTAATCTTAAATAAATAATATTTAAATAATACTTAAATANATTGATTACTTATAATATATTGATTACTTGAATTTTTAAATTATAGCTTCCTTAAAATTCTACCCTAGTTAATATTTGATAAAAGCTTACTTTTAACTTTCTCAAGAGGATAATTTAAATTTCTACATAATTTACATTTATGTAGGACTATATGATTTAAATACAAATGCAGAGAAATTTAAACTACAGTTTAAACGTAATATTTAAAAGGGGTATAGATCACTGCCCTCACTGCCCTCTTTAAAGCCTCCTTATTCTGTGATGGAACTTCAGTGATACTTATGAAATTTTTGTTGCTTAACTCAACACAGATTTCTGTTTTTACTGATTTAAAATATGATTAATTATACCCAGAACTTAGTTCTTAAAGCTCACAAGGAAGTTTTAGATATCTAATGAATCTCAAACAGGTTCTTTCTTAAGATTTCTTTGTATCAAATGTAGTATTCAACCCTGGAATAGAAGCATCTTCTGACCAAAGGGATGTGATTGATTTGCAGGAAGGTAACTGATCCATGAGAGTTCTGTGTTTGCTGAGGGGCAAAACCACTTCTTTGCAGCCTTAGGCAAAAATGCATCTCTCCCCTAGCTTCTCTATTTTGGCCTAAACTCCTCCAATTTTAGTGGGCATGATGAAAGATATTTTCTGTGCACCTTGTCTTGCATGATAGATTTTGCTTATAAAAGTAAGCAAAATCTTGAAGAGCCAGGCTGAATTAGGAAGCGTATTCTCATTTTTTAACTGTTTCCAAAGTAGTTAAGCAAATCCTTATTGCTGAGGTTGAACTGTTAAAGCACATCAGTCATACAGTATGTGTTCTCAATATACCTTTATGTAGGTTTTGTTTAAGAATATGGGTGAAATCAGTATCAGCCCTAAGAAATACTTTCATCTTAAAAGTGCTTTGAGTGCTGATCAGACACTCAAACTGGTGGCACAAATATTTTATATTCATATATTATATGTTTCTCAGCCAATATAAAAATACATTACATAATATCTGCTATTTATGTTTAATTATGGTAAAAGACATTTTAAAAGTCAGGTGTTTATTGCAGTTATTCTATCTTCCAGATTTTATGGAAATCTGTGCATTAATTACTGCATTGGTGCACTCTAGCTATGTTGATCCACAGTAGCAATGCACAAGCATGTGTGTATATAACTGTATAAAATGAGAAAGTTCATAACGAGATGCAGTTTCTAGTATGTAATCTTAATGTCTGCTAAAAACAGCCAGACGTGATTAGTCTAGATGAAACAAGCTAATAGTAGTAGACATAGCTAACCCTGATATTAAAAAAAAAATCAAATAAATTGCTCAGAAAACTGAAGTTAGCAAGTGCATTTCACAATGGAAAAAACCTTGTCTTCTTAAGGACTTTCAAAACAAGGGAATGATATTTAAAGATGTCGAAATGCCAAAAATTTATCATGTTTCTTGACAAGATATGCATACATATCTCAAAGAACAGGACTAGGGCTGTGACTAATTTCACTCTTTGTTGGAAAACAAGTACAACTTTGCATACAGTTTCCAAGTGAAATTTTGAATATCAAGCTGAGCTTGACTAAATTAGTGCCTGTGTTGAAACAGCACCGTCTTACCTACTGTGATAAAATACTGGGTTTGGTGCATAGGAAGAAGCTGCCAAGTTAATTTAGAGCACAAAATTGGAAGTTTGTTAAAATATGGAACAAGTCAGATATCCAGCAACACAGCCACCACAATTTCAGAGTAATAATAAACTAAACTAAACTCTGTCATGATCATTCACCTCTCTGTTGTAGGAGTAAGATCAATCAAAATTAATAAAATCAAAAAAGAAAAGTTGTTCATTTTGAACTAAACAGTTCAGAAGTCAATCACTTTTTAATGAGGGAGGAAATGACACACAGAAAGAGAGTGATGAACTTCAACTAACCTGTTCTAATTCTGTCAAAATAGCTAAGATGTGTAATGATTAATTTATCTTCAAATGTATCTCTGTTCATAATCAGATTTTTTCCATAATTGCACATGATCTTGTATTTTTAAAATTATTCATTTTTTGTCTGGTTTTCAAACTAAGTGAGCTAAATTCAGCTATACATTGAATGACAAACTTTAATTTAATGATGTTTAGAACAATGAAACCATGAAAATGATAATTAATATTTGTTGTATTCCAATTTTTCTTAAATCAGAAGACTTGTTAATCAGCTGTGACAGCTATCATAATTTCAGGATGACATCTCCAAAGAATACAATCACACAAACAAAATACAAATTAGATTTTTGTAAACCTGTACATTTTTTAGGGAAATTACTTATAGAGCGGAATAAGAAATATTACTTAATAGCTATGAGCCTTTTCAGGAGAACTGACTGAAGACTAGCTTGTCCATCTGAAAAATACACAAAAGATCATTTCCATTTGGGAAATTAGGCTGTGGTATGTCATGAGGCCTGAACTCAGAAGTGACTTTTAGAATTTTTTTTAAATCCAGGGTGCTTATTAATTTGGAAATAAACTTGTTTAACAATTGTTGAAGATGGCCAGGCATTTCTTCTGCAGGTGCTTGTACAGTGTAACCAACATTACACTGAGAAATCTGATGAGTGGAAACTAAGGACATGACCTGAAGGAAAGGGTCTGTTAGTGAGTAAGTGAAATTAATGTCCTTCTGGTTTAGATCAAGTTCAAATTAAGGTCTTGTGCTGAGCCTAGAACAGAAAAATTGCTAAATGCATTTAACTAGGTTTTATGCTCTTTTCGTGTCCCTTGCAAGTGAGTTAAATGTTGAGTGAGTCTCCAAAATGGAAATGTTTTTTATATCAGGTACTGTAGTTGAGATTCATATTTTGAGAGCAAGCTCTCCTCAGATGTGGTGCAAAGTCAGATCCCTACCAGTAGTCTGCCTTCAGAGCTAGGGATGCTCAGAGAGGGATGCTCAGAGACTGAGGTGCAGTGGTGTTATACTGAGAGGAGGAACTGTGTCATCAAAAGAATAAACAGTATAAAAAAATGTGGATTCAGCACACAGATCCAGTGGAGAAGAATGTACAGAGAAAGGTTTTATTTTTCTTCTAGAGCTGCAAAATCTCATTGAAGTGCTGAAGAACCAATAGAGTACACTGACTGTTTTTTCTAAGAAATAATTCAGATAAGAAAATTTGTTTCTTCAGCAGAACTAAAGTCTCCAAATGAAAATTTAAATTAGAAAAAAAAAAAAAAAGAATAAACAGCCTATGCTTTTCAATGTTAGGAAAATCCTTTGCAAGGACAAACATAAAAATGTAAGAAGAAACTGCCACTCTATGAGAGACACTTTAGGAAGATGCAGTATACAAATGGTCACAAACCCCAAAATATGGCTTATCAAGTCCGAAAATCTGCTTCAAAGTATATCAAAAACGTGTAAAGCATATTGATGAAATTGAATTTCCTGCTAAAAAGGATATACTGATTGCTTTTCAAGATAACCTCCTGAATTCATTGTTTCATGTAGATTATATATTTCCTAGAGATGTAAATTGGGACATAAATTCATTATTATTCTCTGTAGAACAGATTTTTTTTTTTTTTAAGATCTCCATCATAAACATCTCCAGGCCTTACCAGGGAAATGGTCAGGGTCAAGACCAAGGATAGGCTTTCTGAAAAAAAAATGAAGGTATTCTCAGAAAAAATTGTGACAGGTGGAATGCTGTGTCTCAGTAGCAGCTTTGAACATGACACTGAGAAAAAATCTTTGGCATTTTCCCACAGGAGCCCTGAATCATACAGAAGAACAAAGCCATGCTTTCTGAAATGAAAAAATGCCCACAAATCACTCAGAGAAAAAGTTCAATCTGATCTCAAGCCACCCTAAAGTATCATGATGAAGTATACTCTTGACTGTAGCTAGATGTTAATATAAGGACAGATGTGACAAAGCCTAAAGGTAAAGTACTGTCTCAAAAATATTTTCTGAAATTCTTGTTGCAATATTTCAAAAGTATAAATTCAAACGGAGCCAAAAAACATCCTCCAAAAACTGCTGGCATGTAGCTGTGCATTGGTCATGCAAAGAGCTGCCTGTGCCTATGCCAGTTCTAACTGGCAGTGAATTTTCTCCCCAAGGCTGGTTCATGCACAGCCTGCTCTGACATCTCCCCAGAGCAGCCGAGTCTGGCCCTCTGGGCTACAAGTGTGGTGCAAACTTGAAGCATCAACAGCTAAGATCACACCTGTGGCCAAGTGTGAAGGGATGTTTTGTACAACTGTGCCGAAGATAAGGATGACTTTCGGTCAATCTTATATTCCTCCACTTGAAGTGCTCAGAGTGATAAACAACTATTGCATAGCTAAACAGGTGGGAAAATCAATTAAAATATGGAAAGACCTATTGCAAGCCATGCTTACAAACATATAATTTTCCTTTCTCTTCTTCAGCATTTCACAATATGTAATAGATAATCATTATATTTATCAATGATAAGTTTTAACACAACTTTACAGCTCGCTTCTTAATTTCTTGTTTTAAGATCAGTTTTGTCCATTAACCAGCCGTAGTCTACCAGCCCATTCTAAAACAAGTTTAAAACTGTGAGAAAAGTGCTGACAGTGTGACTACAATGAAGGGGAATGATAGCTATTCCCTTCAAGGAGCTGCTTCATCTTGAGATTACAGTCCTCTCTGAACCTCCTATTGAGAAAGTACCCATACTTACCTTGGCAGAAGCTTAATAGTTTGCAAACAGCTTAGAACTGGCAATTCTTCTACATCAGAAGATCGAGATGTGAAAAGGAATACCTCTTTTTCTTCCTTGAAGAGAGAGAATGAGTCTTCCAGAAATTCCTTCTTGGCTGTATATTAGAAAAGTTACAAGAAATGGAAACATAGGTCTCATATTTAATCTTTTTGCTTTCCTTTGCCTTTCCACAACATTTTGGCCCCTAGTAAAACTAAATACTGCTTAAAAACACTCAACTTCCTCAGCATGACTTTTACTTTTGTGAGAACATTTATCTTGGAATGGAAATCGACTAAAATGTTTAAATAATATGAATAATAGTCATTAGAAAATTTTACATTAATATTACAGGCAAAGTAAAGCCTTTATAAATATTTCAAAACATCAAGCTCACAAAGAGGAAATTATAAATAAAATCAATAATGAAGAATGACATTCTAAATAAAAATCAGAATTCAACCCAAACTGAACATCTAAACATTGCCACTGACATCGACTGAAACCATGAGCTTATGTTATCTGTTTTTTCTTTCTTGTTTTAAATCTCCTGTATATCTTCTTAAAGTCACTAAATAAATATTCATCAGTTACCAAAAAAAAAAAAAATTATGCTCACCATCTTCACATACTTTCTACTCGGTTTTGCCTGATGAGTTCTCTGACAACTTCTTGTTTGTCACGATAGAAAGCCCCTGTGCTTCAGCCTGGCTTTCAATTTTCCACTTTTCATATTTTAGCCTTATATGCACAGATCCCTTGCAGTTTTAAGAAATTAGCTCCACCGTACACTAAAAATCCTCTTAAAATGTGTTGCTTAGCACACAGTCTTTGAAAGGAATACATTTGATTACAGATTTTTGAAAACTGAGTCTGCATCTCCAGTATACATATGCCCTCTCTTTCATTCCAGAGATGGCTATCACAAATGAACCCCAGGGTATATGTGTGACTAAAAAAAAAAAAAAAATTGTTAAATGTAGCCTTCAGTAGAGTCTGGAGCAACTTTTACATAAAATAGGTATCTCAGGATCTATATTTAAGTTAGAGTAACTGGTGGACATTCCAGCAGCTTACAAAAATGGATTCAAGGTTAATTAAGCATATTTAATATTCAGGGTAAAGGTGGGATTGGTAGCCCTGGGGAAAAACTCCTTGTTTTTCCACAGAATGGGATAATGGCAAAAGCTGCATGCAGTACTCACATAGGCATGAGAGGGACCACTGTTGTTTTGAAATCATACTTTCACTTTACCTCTAATCCAAACCTCACCATTATGCTAAGCCCACAGCAGAAAGTCTGGCTGCTGTAATGTGGACAGGTTACAGAGGCATGAATTCCAGAAGGAAAATCCATTTGATGAGATTAGCAATTGAGGATTTAATCTGAGTTTTAGCCCTGAAGTCAGATGGAATGCAGAGATAGCCTTTCCAAGATATAATCTCTCCTTAGAATGTCTACTTAGAACACAGAAATCTTTTCCCCGAAGAAAAACAAAAAAAAGCTTCTAGGACTTTGCATCAAAACCTTTCATTTGAAGTTTAAAGAAAATGATCATTTACTGTCATTAGACTTCTGCTTCTACTGAAGAGACTGAGGAAGCTTCTAACTTCATGCTCATAAATAATGAAATCTATTTTAAGAAAACAACTAATTTTTATTAGCATTGTTTGAGTCAAGTATTGTTTCAATAACCTCATGTCCACTGCATAATTGCTACAAATCTTGTAGATTTATGCTAAAAACATGTGTCTCTTCTGCCACTTTAGAAGTGTTTTGGTTTATTTTGTGTTCAATACAGATAGCTGAAGAGGCAAATTATAACTACTTAAAAAAAATCCTCATTGTGTTTTAAGCTCCTTTTGAAATTGTTTACATGAATGAAAATAAATTATGTAGGTTATAACGTGACACTTACGAGGAAGGAAAATTGGAGCAATGTTGGATTCATGTTTGATCTAGAACATAACCTTCGGAGGTTTAAGTAAGCTGTAATGGAAATTGTTTCAGCAGATCTTGGGATAATTTTAAAATCGGCATAAATCCAAGCGTCTCATATCAGAATACTTAATTTTACTATTACTAAAGGAAAGCTTAAATACTTTCAAGGCTGTGCCATCCACTGCACAAACAAAAAAGCTGACTGATTTGTAAAATCAGTCCAGGATTTACAAAAGCTTTGAAATTTTATTTAGGTAATTTTCCTCGTACTGTTTTAACCATCATAGATAAAAATAGCATCTGAGTTTCTGAAATGGAAGAATTCTGTTCCATCTATGAATTCTTGTGTTCTTGTTAATTACCAAATTTCTACCAGATTCAGTTCAGATTTAAAGGTAATTATTTTCATTAAAATATCTGTCACATATTTTTTCCTGTGTGTAATAAGTGTATCAAAGGGATCAAGAAGTATCCTTACAAAATAATGGATTTTTCCTGATATTTCCTTCAATCTGTTCCCCATTAAGAGTAAAAATATAAACATATTAAATAATATCATGCACTTGAAAACAAAATATCCAGAAAATATCTGGAAAAATATCCAGACTGCATCACATGCTAGAAATTCAGGTTGAGAGGGAAATGAAGTATAAATCTGAAGCATTACTGAAAATGAGTTTTTCTTGTCATGTCTGCTAAATGTCAGCAGAAAAAGAGAGGATTTGCTCCTAAAATCGCTTAGTGACACATAGAAGTCTGCATACTGATCTTAGTGGGGGAAGCACACTGAATCTGGGCTCAAACTATTTGGCAAAATATGGCAAACTTATAAAAAGGTAACACTTGCTCTTTGTGATGCATATTAGACAGCTGACACAGAATTAAAGTCCAATATTTCAGGGTATTTATCTAGGAACTTAATTTCATTGCTACATCTTGAATTGAAATTAAAAAAACCTTGGATCAAATAAAAGATAAAGGCTAGAATATCAAATCCAAGGGGTTGTTGATGACCTTTCTTCCAAGAATGATACATTTACTTGAAGCTGGAAAAAAAAATAGTTCTATTGCATAGCATTTGAATTCAGTATAACTTTTTAAAACAGTCAAACTTGATTACCAAAAGTCTTAGGATGTACTCAGAAAGTGATGAGAGCTCTGTTTTCTAATTCTAATTTTCTAATTCAATATTATTAAATATTCAACATTTATTTTTTTATTTATATTATTTTACCTCTATATCAGAGTGAAATATCATTGGTATAAAATACTGTGTAAATAACTACTCTGGAATCTTCCTTTGATAAAGAGAAACCCAGGTCCTGAAAAGTAATGTTAAAAAAAGCTATATTTAGAAAGCATCTGCATATTGAATGTCACAGTAACAATGATAGAAACTTTAACTCAGACAAATTTCTATCAATATTTCATTAGGCAATGCTGACAGGAGATTAAGGCTAAAACCTTCAAATGTGTGCAGGAGAATTAGGTGCTCATATTCTGTTATAACCAGCTGTACATTAAACTCATAATTCTCCTGTTGTTCTTCACATGGATGATCTGCAGCTTCATTGTAGGAACAGGAATTGATTCACCTCACAGATCTCACTCCATGACAGTGAGCTAAGATATCCATATTTGTTTTCCATAACATAATATTACTTGAAGTCCTTATTTAAACAGGAGCTGAGATAGAACATAATAAAATTAAGACGAATATGGCAAAGGATACAACTTCTGTTTCACCTTCAACTGGGGTGTCAATTCAAAATTCAGACTCTACATATTTTTATTCCTGTGTTTCCAGCAAATGGATTAATTTTTATTGTTTATGTAAATGAAGTAGCCTTAACATAGCAAAAAGAAAAAAAAACAGCCAATCAACCAACCAACTAAAAAACTAAGCAGAAATACTCTCAACTGAACTAAAACACTGAGAACACTCTTAGTAGCGTCATAGTTAAATTTCTGTGAATTATCCTGAAAGATAAAATTAAATTTAAAAATAAAATGAAAACAAGCACAGTTAAGTACAACACAAGCAAATTGTGAAGTTATCAACTTGATAATTAATCTCCAGTAGAGCATGACATTGTTAATGAGGGTTTCTGCCTAAAATGCTTGTATGTAAGGACAGGCCTTCTCTCACAACTACTCGTTCACCCTTTGGGCTTTTGAGATCATCTCTGAATACTTCCTGACAAAACATTCTTCTTAATGTTGGAAATGTGGGGGAATGTTGGAAGGGGGGAGGGAAAGGGGGAAAAGGAGTGCTTGTTCAGAGTAAATTTTAGAATGCTTAAACTCCATGATTTAACAGGGGATATGCCAGAAAGGCACCAAGCATCATTTCTTCATGGCCCCAGCCGAGTGAAACAGTGTTAGGCTTTAAGCATTCAACACAAGTATGGACTCTGAACTGCCATGGTGCTGTCCCAAACCCTGCTGTGTCTCAGAAGTACTTTTTTCATCAGAAAAATGTTTTCTATATACATCCACTCAAGTAAAAATACCTGTGTACACATACAATTGTATACACCTCTTAGCCAAAATACGACTGTAAGGTGAGCAGTCTGGATATTAAAGAGATGAAGGTTCCTGAAGTATTTCCCAGTGATGTGGCAAAGAGGATGATAATTATGATTACATGGACCAGACCTGTGCTGGATGCAGGGCTGATTGTGTATATCATAAGTGGCCAGATGTTAGCAGCAGGGGGCTGCAGGGCTTACCCCTGTGGTGAGTGACTGGACACAGACAGTTCCAGCAGCCCTATTGCAGGGGGATTCATTAACTATAAGATTTATGCTAAAAAAATTCAATAAAATTGTAGGTCTGTAGGAGACCTATCTCCATACATCCCCCTTCCAGCTCTGGAGCATAATAAACATTTGCAACCACAAAACAGAGGGGCAGGTACTGTGTCCCTCACCATGAAGTCTTATTTTGAGAGGTTCTGAATCTCCATGAGACTAGCTCTCATATTGAACACATTAAATTTGGTTAAACCTGCCTGATTCCAAAACAGCCTGCTTTTGACATTCCAAATGCAAGTGCATGTACCCAGATAACCAATAAAAATGTTTCCAAATGCAATATAGAAGTCCTGTGCCTATCCCCACTCTTGTCTTTACTGTCTAGCAGACAGGAGGCCTAGTAATAGATTTTTAAAAGAGAGGATGCAAAAAAGAAAAAAATTGAAATTAAAAAGGATTATAAAACTGTAGGTGGACAGTGTTCTTTATCATGAATTAGGCTTACTTTCTTCTGGTTCAAATTTAATTTAAATAAACAAAAGTCTTGTAATTAACGAGTGAAAATCAAAATGTTTTGGAGGAAAAGAAAAATAAGACTTTACAAGAGAAAGGAAAAGAAGTATTAAAAAATTCTCAAGTTGTCCATTTGGAAGAAATCCACATGGTCTTTAAAGTACACACATTTTTAAAAAATGCTGTTTTTGAATTTACACCTATGAAATTACACATTCCCCATGTAATGTAAAGTGTCAATAGCTCAATGAAACACTCATAAGTAAAATAATTTTGCTAGAACTTGTCTTGCAAAATGAGTTTTCTTCAAGAAGGAAGATCTTGCACTTTTTACTTCACCATCCTAATAGATGCCTTTTATTGAAATTCAAGGTCAAAAGCAAAAAAAGATTCAGCAAATGTAAAGAACTGAAATTATTAAAGATATTAAATTAAATGTACTACCAAGAGCAGTTGCACTGAAGTTACTGAAGTTCTTTAACTGTATTTGCAGCTAAATGTTTCCCAAAATAATAAAGGAATAAGCAAGAAAGAAGCTTGTCTCTTTATTTCCACCTGTAACATGAAAAAATTATACTTGCTCTACTCTTCCATTTTTCAATGTTCTCTTACACACAAGAGATTAAGATAAAAATATAACAGGTCAATATAATTGATCTATAAATAAGGTGTTTAATACCAGTTTCATTTCTCAGAGGCACAACATAGAATAAATACCAATACGTCTTAGCACATTTTAACAAATATTCCACACTAAAAGAAAAACATAGAAAATCTTAATTAATTCCACTGCCTTATGTTGCAGAAGCCTGAAAAACTGAATGAATAAAAGTCTTTATAGTGGATCTGTCTAGATCTTATTATAAATAGTCCTCTCTAAAGGCATAAAGAAGAGAAAAGATTTTTAATTCCAAAAGTCAAATTTTACTGGAACATAAATAAGGATAGTTGCTTTCTTATGCGGAAAACTTGCTAAGTAAAGGTAAAAGATGAACAGAAAATAAGCATTGGGTCACAACCAATCAATGCCTGTCTATCTAATCCTTGCTTTCTCGTGATTTTGTTGTATTGTAAAATTGTGATTGGTAATCAATGGAGTGTTATCTGCTGCTTCATTCCAGTTCATGAAAGTTGCAGGTTTGAGCAGAGTACTGTTGATATGCAGGATAGGGTAGGATGAAAGTTGCATTCTGTCACATTCAAAATTTCTAATTAAACTTACTTAGCAAAGTTAGGCACAAAACCCCAAAAGCTACTAAACTTGGCAAATCATGACTAAAATTGAATAAGGACTGACGTTACATGACAAACAAATCTCACAAATGAAAAAGGAGCATGCAGCTCTGGGCAAAATAATCAGACAGCTGATGTCCATTGAACCTTCAGCATTACTGTCTGGTTTCAATGTCAACATGAATTTCTTTCTAGAGTATTTCGTCTGACACACTAAAATTGTTTTAAGCAGAGAAGGAATGTAGGACTGCTTACCCACTTGATGGTGACTTACGGGTAATACGACAAGAAAGCTCCCTGCTCTCATTTGAATGTCTAATAATGGATGTTTGGGTTAGATTTCATTATCCTGCTGAGAACCATGCATGCAATACCTCACTATTAAAAAAAAAATTGCATAACTAAGCTCTGCACTCAGCAAAAAGTCTTCTGTATCCCATTACAGAGACCGCATGACATACTACAAAGCTAATTTCAGCTTCATCTGATTCCTTCAGTGTTTCTTAACTAACTAATATTCTCTGTCATTCACTACTTTTAAAATGCCATTAAATCAGATTAGACCACAGGGAAGAGTGAAGAAGACTATATATACTATGCTTGCAATTATTTTCCAAGATTGAGTGCAGGAGTAGCTGTTCTTATGAATTTCATATTTTTCCTTGGTATCAAGTTATTCATTGCTAATGTAGAAATTCAGTCTTCACAGTATTAGTATTAAGTTGGATGAACACAGTCTATTAATTCAACAATTTGTGATTCTGGCAGTGTTCTCCTTCAAGTCAGGCCAAGTACCATAAAAGAGTTTTCACTAAAACTAATACTGCATTCTACTAGTCCAAAGCAACAGTTATGCAAAAAACAATTGCAGTATAATGGCCCTTCTGACCTATAGAGCTGGCAACATGAAATTAAATTCTGGTCAACAGATACTTGCCAGAACTTATTTTTGAATTTCCTAAAACAGTAATAATACTGATGTTAAGACTAGACTGTCCAGTCAATATCTGTATGACAGACTTTTTCAAGCAAGACCTTCTGATTAGGTAATTTTTTCCTGCAAGTTCTTTGCTAAAATATTTATTCTCATAGTCATTTACTTGCACTTTTATTGTTTTCCAAACATTTCACTACTAAATAAGTACATCAATGAAATAAGTTTTGTAGTGGACTAGTTTTTCAATCTGTATAGTTCTTGAACAAGTAACAATCAAAATAAACAATCAAAATTCCTTGCACTCCTGTATTACTGAGGTTATGAACTGTAGATTCTGTAACTTGTATCGCAGGGTCTCACTTTTATAGGACATCAGTTGAACCTGATGCTTCCACCACTGCCAACCCTTTACTTCTAGGCATAGTCCTCAGATTATTTCTTTCCTGCATATACATGACTTCTATTAAACCTGATGTTGTCTAATTTGCCCTGCCCTTATAGCTGTGCATTTCCACAGCTTTCCTGCAATTATACTTTTAAATAATTTTATTTTGCTTTGAGTATTTCTACAATGTTTTACTGTTACCTATCTTTCACTGTGTGGGGAGGTGTTTTTGTTATGGCTTGATTTGGCTTTTTTCTCTACATCAGGTCCTCAGAATTCTTGGTATTAGAAATAAAGCATCAAGGCTGGAACAAATATGGCCTTTTTATGCTTGGTAAACAAAACTCTTGTGGAATCACAATAAATATAAGATCTTTATCAGGAATGGCCCTTTGTAAAAGACGGTGAAAAGAAAGGGTCTAGGTATAAGATGACATAGGTACCATTTGGCCCATTTGGTTTAAGAAAAACTTGTAAGAAAGAATTCAAATCACCAGTCTAAAACTTGACATTTTAAGTGTATCCCAAATGTGCCACTATTAGGTAGTCAATATAACATGCTCTCATTCTTGGTTTTCCTATTCTTCTTTAATAGTAAAGCAAATAAAGCCAGGGAGACTGACTTCACAGGTAAATGTTTATTCTAACTCACAGAACACTTGGAAACTAAAATCCTGTGATTCACACTCTTGCTCCAAATGATTTCTTTAAAGAAATACATCAGTGTCATCAGGCATGAGCAAAATCATCAGATCCCAGAATGTTGTATAACATGCACTTCATGTTTTTGCACCTGCACTGACCACTTATATTGCAGTGGGAAGACTGATGTTATTCCCAGCCTTGAGGTCTCTGCTGCAACCTTCCATTTGGTCAACTATAAGATCATGTTGTTCAGTGCCTTAGTCAGTCAGACCTTGGAAACCTACAACTAGGCTACACAGTCTGCATGGGCAGCTGCTTCCACTGTGTAACTCCTCGCACACCAATGTTTCCTGTAAATCTATCCATCACTCCACTTGTCAACCTAGAAGCACACAGAGACAAACCATTTTCTTTCAGACTGAATGCAATCTGTCCACCATCAATTTGAAGTCAATCTTCTATACAGGATGACTCCTCTTGGATTTTCATTTCAGCATGCAAGATTAATTACTAGAACTCTGAGCCTTCTGTTTGAGAACTAACCCCATAACTGCCAGTCATTCACACAACCTTTATGAAAACGAGATTATAGAATAAAAGCATAGTACAAGATTCTGGTTGTCTTTGGCTACATCTAAATGGGATGACTCTATGTCTGAATGCCTAGATCAGCAAAACTACACTGTAGTACTTTTAAATGAGAGCTATACATTTGTGCAGCTCCTCAGCCCAGTTAGTGAGTCTATCACAAAATTATATCCCATATGAAGAAAAATGTCAGAAATCATACTAAAATTTAAATTTCTAAAAAGAATCAATTATTTTTTAACTAGGCAAGACTAAAGATAGAATAAATAATGAATTGCAGAGTCATTCAGGCTGGATAAGCCTCAGGAGTTCTCTAATCCAGCTAAGGCTCTGAGGTCAGACCAGGATGCTCAGGGCTTTATAAAGTCTGGTCTTGAAAACCTCCAGCACAGACATTCTGCATCACTCTGGGAAGCCTAACACTTGTCTGTCTTCTTGTCATGCCCACTCCTCACAGCCCTTAAACTGGATCTTCTGTCTCTTTCAATTTATGTCTGTTATTCCATGGAGTCCTGTCACGCACATATCTAAAGCCCTGACTGCATCTTCTCATAACCCTCCATAAGGACTGGAAGGCATCTATTACATTGCCTTTGCATCCCACCTCCTCTTTTACTCTCTAGGCTAAATAATCTCAGCTCCCTGAGCCTTCCCTGATGGGTCACATGTTCCAAAGAGTAAGTCACAATTAACTTCAGCAGTAGGACATAGATCTGAATAAGTAATATGCAAAAATTCAGGTCCGCTTGCTCTAGTCTGCTTTAAGTTTAGTACCTTTTTTCCCACATGACTCTTCATTTTTTTTCTGTAGCTGTCTAAATGTTCCTGCAGGTCACCACTAATTATCCACTTCTTTTAAATATTGATGGATAAATTCTCAGTGTATTTCCTAATTTGATATCAGCTTCCAATTCAATAATCACCTTGCTCATTGAAAGAATTGCAAATGTATTTTGCATAGCTCCCAGTTTTAGTACTGGCTTTAATGAACTTCAGTTTTCAGATGCTCATCCTGAAAAGACAGATGTAGTTCCAAGATGGAGTTCTTATAATTTATGTTTACCTGTTCTGGTAATTAAAGGTTTTCAAAGTAGTTTTATAATAAGTCTAAAAAGGTATTAAGTCAGATGGAATTTCTGGGTAATAGAAGGAAGAGACAGGGAACCTAGAGTCTTAAAATATGGAATGTTTGATTTTGTTTAGAGTGGAAAGCCAATTGAAGAAAAAATTTCTCTCCAAAGATAACATTCTCTGAAAAAGTGGAAAATTGAGATTTTTACAGTACAGTTGCATAGACAGCACAAAGCATCTAGTTTTTTATATGTAATCTAAAGCAATTATTGATAGATCCACTGCTTAACTGCCTTTAAAAATAGGAATATTCTGCTTGAATCCAGCCTGTCTCTCCAAATGATTATGTTGTAATAAATGACTGGAAGTTGAAGGGTGCTGAAAGTTATTCTTGGCAAGGAGAGAAGCTAAATACTAAAAGACGTGCCTGGAGAGGCTGAGGCATCTTCTTCCATGAAGATTAAAAAAAAAAAAAAAACAA
>VXBI01003160.1:143093-202606 GCA_013397375.1 Toxostoma redivivum
AAAAAAAAAAAAAAAAAAAAAAAAAAAAAAAAAAAAAAAAAAAAAAAAAAAAAAAGTGGCATTTTTATTATCTCTACAGCAATTTTTAATTTCAGCAACTTTTCCTTCCCATTCCACGTTTCTTTTTTAAATTCAAGACTATCATATTAAAAATCCCAAAATACTGAGTGCTACAGTGATAACTAAAGCTCAGTAGGATTTAAGCAAGGTTTCATGGGGATTTCAGGTAAGGGAAGAACTGAATCATAAATATGCTACTTCTGAGGAAAGATTTTTAGAATGAAAAAGAATATACAGCTCTACTATAAAAAGATGTGTCACTAGTTATTTCAACATCTTTGAAGAATTAGTTTGGTATGTGACAAAGACAGGGGTAAGAGAAAGCAGTACCTGCCAAAGGACCTAATATATCAGCTTTGGTGGCTATGATGTCCAAAAAGTTTATGTCAGAGGCAAGAGGAGTCTAGGGTCATTAGAAAGATAATGTACAGTGGCAGGCAGTAGTTTAGGATGCCAAATGATTCATTACCTCGATTCTGCTTCTGCTCTTTATGCAGAATAAAATAATTAGGACTCTCTACTGGGAGAGAGAAAAACACTCCTTTTTCCATACCTGAATGACATACAAATCCAGTCACAATGAAATAAGACCTACAAGATTGCTCTGAACCATTGTCCAAAAGTCATCCAGAATGGACCACTATAAAAACGGATGCTGGTGGAACAGAGAATTTCACTGTCCTGTCTGCTATGCCAAAATGAGTAGGGGAACATCTGCTTTCTTTATATTAGCAAGGCATTTTGTACCTGCTTGGGAAAAAAACCACAAAAACACAGTGAAACAACCACCAAATAAAATCAAACACAGGCAGCTTAGACTGCAATGCTGCAAGCTGCAAGAATGCTAGACACAGAGCTTGCTGTTTTCCACAGCAAAAGTAAGAGCATTGCTTTGATAATAAGATAGGTATTTTTAGTAACTTCAGAACACACATCATTGTGAAAACCATCTTAAATGTTAAGATACTTTTTTTTTCCCTGAACTGTGTATGGCATGGTAAACTGCAAGTAACTATAACAACACCACAATCACAGAAGCTACCTTTGATTTTTCACTTTCATTACAAAGCCATAGCAGTATTGGTGTGTTGGTGTAGAATATGTACTCCATTTCTGCTCATTCAGTCGAAACCAACTTTTCAAAACACTGAGATGCATCTTCCTTCTTTGAGCCAGCACAAATATAGTGAAAGCTAAAGCATGATGCAAAGGGAAGAAAAGGGAGTTTTTGAGGTCACATTCAGGCCTTCATGTTTATTCAGCCAATCACCCTGATTTCTAGCTATCCATAAGCACATGTGTGTATTTTACTATGAGTCAGACTCATGGCATAAATAAATAGTCAGAGACCATCACTTAATATTTGACATCTGAAACATCTGAAAATTTCAATAATTATGCAATGGGCCAGATCTTATTCTAAATGACTGAAAACTGGAAGTCTGAGCTACAAAAGGGAAGGAAAACTAGACTTCCATTTAGGTTTGGTATAAGTACCCTGGAGCTATTATATGGTGCCAGGTGTAAACCAGGCAGAATTTCCAAACAGTCTGTGCTGCTGTGAAGCCTTCAGGTAACAGCATTGCCCCTGCAGCTTCTTAGCTAAAAATGGTGAAGGGAGGGATACTCACAGTGCTGGCAAAGGTACTTAGCGAGAAGTGGAGCAGCAGAAGCAGAAAACTTTTCAGAGTAGCAGCATCCTAGCTGAGTCCTTGATCAGAAGGGCAAAGCCAGGAGAGATGTACCCAGCTGCACCCAGCTGCCTGCTAAAGCCATCAGTGTCATTCCTTGTTCCTTTGATGTCTGCAGGCAATCAGAATGCCACATGTAGTTTGGCAAAAGGAGAGCTTTTTAGTCTCCATTCCCACTCAGTTCACCTGTGCTAGAATGACCGTTGTGTGGCAACAAACAAAGCGAACACACGACTTAGTAAAAGCAGAAGCTTAAAAAAATTGCAGCAGAAAAAAGGTGCCCAGGACATTACAAGGATACAGATGTGTAGAAAAAGGCTGCCTTAATTTTTTTTTTCCTTGGACATATTTCTTTTCCACAGTCATGTTAGATATTTTACAGTAATATCTCACATAGAAAAATAAGAGAAAAAAATTTGCATTTAAGACAACTGAAAATGTCCAGTTAATGATCTGCCATTTTTTGGAAAGACAGCTATCTGAAACACCTTCTTTTTTTCCCTACTAGTTGCACTAAGAAGAGAAAACAAATGTGAACAAGGGCATTTTACAATGTACTATGCAAAAATGAAAAAAAAAAAACAGTTTTAGGCAGTTCTTGGAACACATTGGACCATTTACAACTGCAGGAAAACGTTAAACAATAAAGGGAAAGGTAAAACTCCAGAGGCACATAATTGCCTATTTTAAGGCAGGGTATAACAAATGATTAAAACCCATCATTAAAATGTGGGCAAATTATTTGCTATAAATAATATCACCAACAAATTAACTTTTATCTCTTCATAGGCTGGCCAACCAAATTAGCCACATTTTTTAATTAAATCATCTGCAGCAACCACAACAGTGATTTTATTTCATAATTATTTTTTTGTAGCAGGATTTTTCCATTAATTTAGTCTCTTGGGTTTCTGGGGAAAAAAACCACAACAACCCACCAACATCAAAAAACAATCCCACTGATTGAAATCACACTGAAAAAAACCCAAAAACCTGATGCTTTAAGTTTTAGTTTTTATATTTTTTAGATCCTGGATTAACTGATAACTGATCTCCATATAGTGTTAGTAAACTCTCTTCACAGTTTGATCAGACAAAACAATCCCTTCTCAGTTGAGAGCCAAGGTCATCATCACAGTCTCAGGCCCCAAAAAGTATAAACAGAAGTAAATTGAGGAGGCACAGATTGAGGGAATGTGACTTCATTACCTGAAGCTGTAACTGGACAATCAACCCCTGATATGCAAATAGACCAAACTCCTATCTGTCCAAAATACTCATGACCGTTGTCCCTCTTGGGTGCAGCTTCTGTGAGGCTCCTGCCCTGCCCAAGGTGTCTCTGTTAGAGGTCTTTATATACCCACATTATTCTCTTAACTCTATCTACCCTCTGTTCTAGGTAGCCAGTCCAAGGCATCAAAATCAACCAAACACACATGGAAAAGAAAGAAAAAAAAAAAATAAATTGTACAATCAGCCATATAGAAACCTCTGTCCGTAAATTTGAACCTTGACAAAAGTTATATAATTCTTAAGTCTAGATTAGCCCTTGAAAAAACTGATTCAAGTGGGGTCAGAAATATACTAAACTGAGTTTTATTAAACAAAATGGAAAATTTAAGAATAAAATGCCTAGATAGAGAAAAGAAACCAAACAGCTTGTATTTCTGAAATAACTAATGCAGGACAGATTTTGGCAGCAAGGGCATCACTTGCATTTTAAAATTTATCTGAAGCTGTTTTAAAAATAACTAGTCTGTCAACTTGAGTCAATCATTTTATTTTTTAAATCCTCTAATACTCTCTAGCATTTCTCTCCAAGGAATATTTCCGGTGTGCTGTCATGTCATATTAGGGAGTTGATACAGAGATTGTATATATTGGTGAAATCATTAAATTCGATTTTTATCCCAAGAGCGAGTGCAGCAAATATGAAGTTAGACTCAAACTCTTATGCAAATTTTAAAATACTTCAATAAATTGTTATATGATATTTTGTTAGTTTTACACAAAATCTTGATGATGACAGGTTTCAGAGTAAAATTACCTTTTTTGTGTCAGTGTGAAAATTACCATTGTTATAACATACTTAAATGAAACATCTTATTGAATGTCTCTGAACATTACCTGTATATTTTTACTATTAATTTTATCTGTTTTTCAATGCCATGCTAGAAGTATGGCTTTCTCAGAAGGTCCAATATCTACTCCTTAGCTTGCCTAGCATAAACTGAACAGAGATTTTGGTTAAATCACGAGGTATCTGCTTTTATTTCTTTACATCATCCTTCATTCCTCTGGAATTTGGGAGTCCAGGGTTATTTCCTGTTCACGCTTTCTTCTCTCATCTTCCACAGTATTTTGGAAAGAAGAAATATGACCTTCTCTGTCATATACCTAGTTATCTCATTTTTACTAGTTCACATCTAGGTTATGATTTTCTCCTGAAGAAACCCACTTTTCTATTTCTTTCTGCTACTCAATCTAGTAATTTTCTGATATTCATTTTTCCAAGTAGCAAGTAGTAGCAAGAGCCAGAACTTTGCTTTTACTTGAGATTCCAGAATTTCTGGAACAGTAGCATCATTCTTTTCAATTAACTACAGTGCATAGTATAAAAGCTAAAAGAGTTGTTTCCAGACTTTTCACTCTTTTTCAAAGATCTTAGGTCTGAAGGAACAATTTTATTTTCTGCTGAGAGGCACTAACTATACTTTGCACCTATTGATGCATCATTCTCACTCAGGGAGGAGCGGTATCCTTTGTCTTTAGTCTTCACCACAACCACTTCGTGTGTAGAAAAGAAGGGGTAGGAAAAGAAATGTTGAAGGTAGGACAGGAGATGTATAATTACAGCCTGCAAAGCTATCTGCAATATTTTCCCCTGTGACTGAATCAAGACTAGGAATTCAGGATGAAGAAAGGTGTGCTAAATCTTCTGAAACAAAGATTATGCAAAGTAATGGTCAATATTAGTTAATGTATGCTTCATCTAAAGAGCTTTATACATGCACGCAGAGGAGGACATAAGAAGGTACATAGATTTACAAGGAACAGGGAACATTAGTCTTTTTAAACAAATTGTTGAGGATCAACATGTAGATGTTCTTTATTTCTGTTAATAACATTTTGTAGCAAATACTATGAAGTATAGCCTTTCCTGCTAGTGTAGCAGTGTCATATGTAAAATGTTCATCAGAAACATATGCCTCAGGCTAGTAGCAGTAGACTGGACCGTGAGCTATATAAGCATTCTCTAATAAGCTAAGTGATCTCAAATTAAACAATTCAGCTTGTTACCCTCACAGTTTCAATGCCCTATTTGAAATTTTTACAATTTAATCATTCATTAAAAGGAAGAAATTAAGCCCTTCTAGGTTCAAGAAATAGACCATTCAGGTGTGAAGTTTAAAGTAATAGGAAAAATGAATTGGCTTGCTTAGCCTAAGCTATATTTGGTGTCAAAATTTTCAATTTTTAAAAATTATTTTCAAATAAGAAGACACAGTTGTGTTCAGAATTACTCTGCTTGCTATATATATAGTGAGCAGAGTAACTCTCACATAACTGCTTCTGAAATGTTAATGTGTGCGTTTGTACATGTGCTTGCATTTATTTCTGTCTCTAAGCAAATGAAATGAAGAATGTCACCGATTCTTCACAGACATTGAAACTTATGCATAAAGTATTATGGCTGTGAAAAATTTATCCATGAGTTATAACAATGATCTTTATTGACCAACTCCTTTCCTGCAACTTATTATATTGTACTAATGAAGTACTGTATAATGGTGTATGTAGACAAAACAAAGCAGAGTAAGTCTGCCCTTACAGCAGAACAGTGCTGCTGCTATCTACAATTTCATACTTCAGGAGTTAACTTACCTTGGTTGAGACACCAGACCAACACAGGAGTGACTAACAAAAGCTGTTTGAAGCTGAAAATAGTGTGATATCAGATGACATTTCTATTACCTGCTATACAGAAATCTAAACTAATTTCTGTGGCACTTTGCGTTCCGCCCTCTGTATCTTCAGCTCTTGCAAGACAAAACTCTGCCACTGGACATACCAACCCCACCAGTAAATAGGTCCTCTACCTTTTTCTGTAATTAGTTAGTTAAAAATATGACTAGTTAAAACTAACCAGATTCAACTGTGACTGCTTCAACAAACCATTATTTCACATTTCTTTTGCAAAATATTTTGTTTCCTATTAAGCATCAGGAACATAGTTGCTGTATGCCCTTTCAAACAGGTCAGAGCTACCTTTGACTTTTCACTGAAAGGTTATAGTGCAGAACCAGCCAAGAAAGTTCAATTACATAGGCAAAAGAAAACCCTCTAAGTTGCAGTATTTACATAACTACATAAAAATATACATACCAATTTTTGCACTTATCTTTGATTTATATAACTGTATATCTCAACAAAAATAAAAATCCCATATTGGCATTCAAAGTGTTTCCTGTACTAATAGAAAGCCTCTCCAGCACATTACCAGCTAACAAAGGACTAAGTGCAAAGCAACTTGTAAACCAGAAAACCCTTGGATAGCTAGTGGCAGAGACTCAAAAGGGGATTTCCTCTATTTTAAGGAGGTAACTAAGAAAAGGAAATACTTTTAAAAACCTTTAATTCTCACTTGATTTAGTAATTGAAATTCGATTTGATTTTCCTTAAAAATGATTGTTATACAAAGACATTCTTACTGTTGTAGTGAACATACAAGAAATATTTTAGGAAAATGGCAAATAGGTCTTATTCTGCAGTCCTCAGTTCTCTACTGATGTGTCTAAACTTTTTAACTGAGTTTCCTGGTCATTTTGTAAGATCTACAAAATTAAAAGCTCAGACTGAGGAACACACAAAACTGCTAACTCTTCTAGGCTTATCAGTTTGTCTGAACAAGAATTTTAATTCTGAAATGTAAACAAAGTACACCTCAAAGCAAGTTTTCATAAACACAAATAACAAGGATTTAATTATATTAGAATCAGACACTAGATCTGAGCAGCCCATATTTTCAAAGCTGTTTAAGTTTTCAAAAACATGTCATCAGACAGGAAGGTGTTGAAAAAATATGGTTTTGACAAAAATAACTTTTCAGAAATTAAATTTCAAATAATGAAGTTAATTGCTTGGTTTAGACTGAAAGAATTCCTTAACTTTTGGCAAACCATTATTGAACATTTTCCTCCCAAAGTCATCTTGGCAACTTGAATCACCTAGAAACACAAAAAGGTGTTGTTGGTTTCTAAACCTGAATACAAACCACATAAAAATAATAGATGTTTTTGATTAAAAATAAACCAAATCAAAACAAACAACTCAGTTTATTTGCTCCTTCTGCCAGACACTGTTAGCTTTGGACTGCCAGCAGTACTAGCTGTCTACCACTAACATCTACACAGTCTGAGGAATGGCACTGGAAAGCAGTGCCATGGAAAGGTCCCTGGGGGTCCTGGTCCATGGCAAGTTGACCATGATCCAGCAATGCCCTGGCAGCCAGGAGAGCCAACCCTGTCCTGGGGGGCATCAGGCACAGCATCACAGCCAGGCAAGGGAGGGGATTGTCCTGATCTGCTCTGAGCTGGGATGGCCTGGCTTTGAGGCTGTGTGTGCTTTTGAGTGCCACACTGTAAGAAAGATTTAAAACTATAAAAATTATATAAAGTTATTAGAGAGCATCCAAAGCAGAGCTACAAAGATGGTGAAGGGTCTAGAGGGGAAACCATATGAGGAGCAGCTGAGGTCACTTGGTCTGTTCAGCCTGGAGGAGACTGAGGGGAGACCTCACTGCAGTCACAGCTTCCTCATGAGGGAAAGAGGAGGGGCAGGCACTGATCTCTGCTCTGTGATGACAGTGACAGGACCCGAGGGAATGGCCTGAAGTTGTATCAGGGGAGGTTTAGGTTGGATCTTAGGAAAAGGTTCTTCACCCAGAGGGTTGTTGTATACTTGAGCAGCTGCCAAGGGAAGTGGTCACAGCTTGATGGATCTCAAGAAGCATTTGGACAATGCTCTCAGGGACATGGTGGGATACACGGGGCTGTGCTGTGAAAGGGCCAGGACTTGTGGGTCCCCTCCAACTCAGAAGATTCCATGATTCTATTATTTTTAAACCCTCAAATACAACAAAAAGAAGGAGTAAAGTTGTACACACAATTTGGGAGGAGGCAAGGGAAGTGAAGTAGATACTGATAGTTCATATTCTAAACAATATTGACGGAAGATTTCAAAGAGTGTTGTAGATGTTCACATTGAAATACATCAAGAGTTTTAATCAGTGTTTGAACAACATAACTTTATGTGATAATGCATGCTATTTGTACTGATAACAAAAGGCTGCCTCTCTCTCTTTTCTGCCTCCATGCTCTGTAGTACTGGAGAAACAATATTTTATCAACTGTCTCTTTAAATCAAGGAAATTATATTTTGAATAATGAAAAAAACAAAACCATGAGACACCTGGACTGCTTTGAAATAGGCTTACAGGAGGTGATCTAAGCAAATGGATCTGCAATTTACAATCAAAGTAGGCCTGCTGGGCTTGGCAGGCTTCTCCCTCCTTACCCTTTCCATTGTTGTGAGTGATACATTGGTTTTGTTGAAGAACTCAACACTGATCCTTCCTTTTGATCAATTGTTAAGAGTTTATTGACCTTTAAATTGAAATAAAAGCAGAGACTTGTCTAGTACAGGCTTCACCATAAAAAATTATATCCTGAAATCATTCCAAGAAACAATATTAAATATGCAAATAAAATGAAAGAATACAAATAGCTTTGAAAATGTTTACAGAAAAGTATTTCAGGTTGTTTATATTGATGATAGATAACCAAAATTCTTTTAACACAAGAATTTACAAACTCTAACAGGTATGCATGCATGGAATTCCTGTTCTGGATAATACAGCAACACCATTCTGGGAGTAAAACATGACCACAGTCTTGAAGATTTGGAACACGTTCAATGAAAATAAGGGTAAACAAACTGATATGCTGCTTTTAAATGCTCTTTGAGGCAACTTCATGTTAACCAATGTGTGACTCAACAGAAGTTTTTGTGTGTGATCTGGCTTTAACTTAAAAATTACAACCTTTCCTCACAGGTTTCTTCTCAATAGAGCATGCCAAAGTTAGTTTCATCTATTTAAAAAAGATTTGGTCCTCTTTGGCTATAAATAGAAGTAATATTGCATATTTTGGTCTTATGAGTGTTAGAAAACTTTAAAGTGTAGCAAACTATCTTACTTCTGTGATCTGAGTGACCATCCGGAAAACTGGTGTAAAACTTCATGTAAGCACCAAGACTGAATTTCTTCAAAGTATTTTTCTCTTAAACTTTCCTCATTATGACAACAGATGGCACAGACATAAAGGGGGGAATAGAGTACAAATAAGATCAGTAGGAGAAAAATTTTCCCCGCACATGTTCCAAAAGGAATCCAATTTCAGGTGGAAAAAGGAACAGAAAGGAAAATAGGGAAACTGAAATCTGAGTTGAGCTCTCTAACAACTAGAAAATCCAAAACAGCTAAGTCTGAAGGACTGTGTTTGATAAAGAAAATTGTGAAGCCCTGTCTATGAAGAAGAGATGTGCAATCAAGGAAACAAGTTGGAAGGCTTGGGAAGCATGTCACTGTGAGATGCAGGAAATGTACTCCAGCCAACAGCACTGTCTGACAGTGCCACAGCCAGTCTGACCCACTGTGGATTTTTAATAGACAGAAGTGAAAATAGGAGGCATGAGGGAAATTAATTTTAGGTTTGTATTACCAATAATATTCCTCAAAGTTTGAAAGAGTGCAGGTAGTTTGTTTTTTTCATTTCTTGGCATTAATAATGAGTAGACATTCACCTATTTTTTCCCAAAAATATAGCACATCATGATTATTTCTCCAAGGACCTCATTTCACAGGTTGGGTTAGATAAAGGAGGTTCTCCTTTTACTTATTTTATCTTCTAGTGGGAACTGAGACTGCCAATATAAACAAGTAAAAAACGCAAATAAAGACCAGTGCATAGCAGTTGGAAAAATATTAAATCTGAAACATCTTATATCCCAAAAGAAAAGCTTCTTTTTCTTTCCATAATGACATTCTTCTGAAATTCTGTTTTATTTTTTGTGATACTTTTAACATCAGAACTTTAGATAGGTTTTGAAAAATATTTCAAGCAGCTGTGATTTTGGTTCCAATTTAGGATAAAAAGATTCAATTCGATGCTTAACGTATTCAGAGAATGGTTCAGCATTCAAAAATTTGGCTCTGTAGTAAGTCACTGTATGTCTAGAATGTAAATACTATCCATTGTTTAACACACAAACAAAACTGCATAGTAGCTCTTAAAAGTGGCTTATAAACCAGAAGTTGAACTAAAACTGGTCAAAATTGTTAAGTTCAAGGAAAATATGAGGAGTAACTAGAAGAACAGGGAAGACTTAGACCTTTCACTAAACAAGGCAGAGAACCTAGTTATTAATAATGTGACAAGGCAGAGGTTTCTGGTATTTTCTGCTGTCTTTAGTGACATAGATGGAGACAACAAGATCAAGTAGGTAACACAGCACATGCCAACCCACCAGCAGTGGAAGAAGGGCTGCTCTTCAGCTTCTTGCAAGGTTTTAACCCACATAAATATATGGGTCCAGAGGGAATGCACCCCAGTGAGTTAGGAGGAGTGGCTGACTACTTGCAGACTCACTGGCTGTAATATTTGAACAGTGTTGAAGCCCAGGGGAGGTCCCTGATGACTGGAAGATGGTGACTATCAAGCTCTGCAGCTGGGTCAGAATAAACCAAGAGCCCAGTGCAGGCTGGGGTCTGTGTGGCTGAGAAGCCTTGCTGCAAGGCACTCGGGGATCTTGGTAGACAAAAAATTGAACATAATTGAAAAGCACAGTTCTACTGCAGCAACAAAGACAAATTGGATCCTGGGCTGCATTCTCAGGGGCATTGCTAGCACTGATAGACATGTAGTCATCTCAATCTACTCAGTGCTTTTCAGGCTGCACCTGGAGTATTATGTCCACTTCTGGTCCCCACTTTTAAAGAAAAATGTGGACAGACTAGAGATGGTCTAAAGGAGATGAACAATGGGCTAGAGAACACTGCTGTGAGGAAAGATTGAAGGAGTTAGATCTTATCTCCTTGAAGAAAAGACTTGAGGGTGTTTTTCACAGTATTTGGGTATTTAAAGGGCAGCTACAAAGAGGATAGAGACCCTCTCTTTGCAGGGAGCCACACGAAGAAGACAAGGGATCGCTGGTACAAACTAGGAAAGGTTTCATCTCATCCTAAGAAACAAATTTTTACAGACAGAATAATCATCTAGAGAAACAATCTCCCCAGAGGTATGGTAGAGTCCCCATAGCTGAAGGTTTTCAAGATACAATTATACAGTGTGATAGATAATCTCATCTTCTATGAAATCTGGAATTATTTTCAATAAGGAAATTACAAGGTCTTGCTGTTATTGCATGCTTCTTGCATTAACAAGTGCCTGAATTACTGCAGGACATTAAGAGGATTTACAGGATTTACCTTACTAAAAGGAGAATGTGCAGAAGTTTACCTGCATTTTCTCAGATATTTTCTAATTTGCTTTGATGTTATGCTTACTATAATTATTTATAGGGATAGTAGAATAATAGAAGCCTGAAAACAAAACTAAGTTTTATATGGATCTATTCCTATAGTAAAATACCTATAGCACTCTATATTCCACTTATTTTTGTTAATTAAATATTAACTCTAGCACATTTAGGCAATATTAACTCCATTTTATTATGTTACCTCATCATCAAAACAATAGGACACAAAAAATGTACCTGCTACCCACAGTGTTTCAACTGATTTACAAGAAGTCAGTTACACACAGAATATTGTGCAGTGGAGTCATTAGAGAGGTGCACATTGCAATAGAGTCCTTTACATTTCAAATCTACTTTGCTGTTCTTAGTTTTTGTTCCCATTTGCCACAACAGCTTCAGTCACATCATCCATACATGGCTAGCTGTGATTCCCCCTTGAGTCTGCATTTTATTTCAATACTGAAAATGGTGTATTCCAATTGATTTGATACTGGTGCAGTAGTGGACCTCACCATGTCATGCCAAATGGTTTAATCCTCTACCAGACAATGGCAGACCTTTGTTTCCCTTCTAGGTCCCTCTGCAATTAAAAATCAGAGCAACTCTGTGCCCCTCTCATGTACCAAGGGGAAGTATCATTTCTTTACCTTTCCATAATATTTCAGACTTGTAAGTGTTTTAGGGTTATTTCAAGTCAACCCCAGTCCTAATGTGAGGGTGGCTTCACTGCCAAGATGACATTATAAAACCTTCAGGGCATATCTCTTTCAATCTTCCCAATCAGATAAGCAGATCAGAGAGTATACAGTACATATTTTCAAAGACTGCTTATTCACCACTGGAAAAAGAAGGCTCAGAAGGTTGCCTAGGCTTTTTGTACTAGAAGAATTAGCAAAGAACAGATTGAAAATATAAATTATATATTGGCAAAAAAATAGACTGTCATTTAAAATATACAGCCTCTAAGCAAAACCTCTGAAAAGTAAATGTGATCATACCTAAAGTTACAAAGAAAGAAGAAGGGAAAATTGGCTCATTGGTTGGTTTGGGTTTTTGTTGGGTTGCTTTCTTTGCTTTATTTTTTAAACAACCAGGATAAACATCCCATCACTGGGAAAAAAAATCTTTTTTTTATTCTGATGAGATGTGTGCCTACACTTTTCTTACTTGGTCTGTATACCAACTAATGTTGATAAGGGTTTTCTCATTTTAAGACTAGGTTTGCCCCACTGAAATTTGGCAGCTTTTTAATTGATTTGACCGAGCTTAAAATCCTTTCAATTTCAATGCTAGAGAAGTATGACACTATTATTATGTTGAACTAGTTTTGAAAAATCCAGAGGAACCTTGACAAATTTAAGAGGTGTGCCAGTGCAAACCTCATGAAGTTCAGCAAGGCCAAGTGCAGGGCTGGGAGTAGATTGGGACTAGCTCTGGGAAGAAAGATGTGAAGGTGTTCACAGGTGAGAAGCTCAGCATGAATTGGCTATGCCCTCAAAACCCAGAAAGCCATCTGTGCCCTGTGCTGCATCAGCAGGTTAAAGGAGGCAATTCTCTCTCTACTCTGCAGTTGTGAGCCCCCACCTGGAGTGCTGCATCCAGTTCTGGGGTTTCCAACACAAGAAAGACATGTACTTGTTAGAGCAAGTCCAGAAGAGGGGCACTGAGCTGATGAGAGGGCTGGAGCACCTCTCCTATGAAGACAGGCGGAGAGAGTTGGAGGTGTTCAGCCTGGAGAAGAGAAGGCTCCAGGGAGACAAAAGAACGCCTTCACGATCTCAAAACAGGCCTACAAGAAAGAAAAAGAGGGACTTCGAAAAAGGACATGTAGTGATAGGACAAGAGGGAATGGTCTTAAGCTAAAGGAGGGTAGGTTTAAATTTGACATTATGAAAAAAAGTTTTACTGTGAAGATGATGAGGCACTGAAACAGCTTGCCCAGAGAAGTTGTGGACTCCCCATGCCTTGGAGTGTTCAAGATCAGGTTGGATAGGGCTCTGAGTAACCTGGTCTAATGAAAAATGTCCCTGCCCACGGTAGAGTCAGAACTAGATGATATTTAAGGTGATCTCCAACCCAAACCCTTCAATGATTCTATGAAAATTAAATTTAGAGGATTTTAGACAAAGTTCAACAGGACATATGATTTAGAGATGATACCATACTAGCATAATTGTCACTGTGTCCTTCTCTACTGTATTACCTGGGAGACCTTACTTCTCTTTATAAGGTAAAATGGACAATTCTTAAATGGTAGTTTACTATGAACATGCTTGATACTACAGAAAAGATCATATTAGAAATTTCTGAGAACAACTAGACTAGAAATCATGCTTTCCTCCAAGTCCTCTGTGCCTAATTTGTTTCAAGCTCACTGCTTTTTGTTTAGTTAGTAGCCTAAGGACTCATCTGCCCCCTGAGAGGTGCAGGAATAGAGATTTAGAAATAAAGATTCTGATTACATAGGGCTCCAAAGACTGAATGCTGTGTTTTGATTGCACAAAAATTGAGTAGCACTAAAAGCCCACCTGTTTTTCTTCAGAGTAATTAATTCCAAGTACAATAATTTCATTCTGAATTGCAAAATTAAATTCCTGCACATAGTTTGTACTCCCATATCAGTAGTTCTTCCCAAAATAGGTCAAGAAGATTCTCTTAGGACTACACTTGCTCCTTGATTTAGGTTGGAAGAGAAATGCTGGCTCATTAGTAAGAGAGAAATAAAGAAAAATGAGAAACCTGGAAAAACTAACTTCTCCTTTTTCATGGCATCATCTCTAAAATGTGAGTCCATTTTAAATTTGTTGAGAGTTTTAAATGCTCAGACCAATATCATTTGTTATCATTCAACAGTCAATAATTCTGTGAAACTTTGATGTGAGTGGCTGAAGTCAACTGAAGTGAACTGAACAGCCACATGAATAAAAAATTAATCAAGTGACAACCAAAGGTTTCACATATTAGTCACTGCTTACTATTTCGAAAACCACTTGGCTTACACTACACAGTATTTTGAACTCATAAAGGTAATATTGGAAACAGTAATATATTGAGTGCCTCTGGAGAGCCTGACTAATGCTAGAAAGACTTGTATTTAGAAAATTGATCTGTATTTCCTAGCTGATAAGCAGGTTCTATCTCTGGGTTTCTTCTTTCCAAAGTTTCTGTGGAAGACAATTGATGTAATACAATGAATTTTTATTAAGAGACTGATTTCAGCAACATGCAAGAAACCCCTACAGTAATTCTGGGGTTAGGGTGGGAATGGAAGACTAGGAAGCATCTTCACCATTCAGCAAGATTTGTTTGTGATCCAAGGAATTGCAGCCATAGCTTAAACCCACTCCCAAATGCAAATCCATGCAGGATGTCTACAGGTTTTGGTACATCAGTATAAGAAGGACATCAAACTATTAGTGTGTCCAGGGTAAGACTGATAGGTAGAGAAAGGTCTCAAGGGCAAGACTTATGAGAAGTGTCTTCTGTTTTAGAAAATTCATTAATTTCTTATTCTAACATTGCTTTCCTGTATCTTTAGTTTTCCAACATAATTTCTCTTTTATTCCAGAAGGAGGTACCTGCCTACAAAGAAACTTGAATCAGCATGAAGAATATCCATAGGAAAAATGGAAGGGAAAATCAAGGTAAAGAGCAGAAATGTGTCAACATTTATGCAGATATTTATGTTAATCATCTGCCAGTACAGTCAAGATATTTACAGGTAGGACACTTGTCACATAATTTCTAGACTATTTGAATAAAGAAGAAATTATTAGTTATAAAGCCAAAAGGTACACTTGTGACATTCAGAAACCTATTCATACTTCCTTTACCAGAGTTACTGAATGTAGGTAAGTCATATAAGGAAAATTAAATTATACTAAATTAAGTGATATTATTCGTCAAAATAGGGACAAAATTTTGTGCATTCAACCCTTCAGATCTTAAAAGACAACCTCAATTCATATGTAGATTTGGAATAATTTCTCATGTTTAACTATTATACCATCGCATTCACATAAAGAACTTGGTCATTTTTCTAGTACTTATAACTCTCATTCTGCAAGCCTTGCCACTTCCTGAGACCATAACAATTAAGTCAAGCATTATGTAATATCTTATTGGAATTTTTCACTTAACACTTTCTTTGCATTTATTACTCCATTATTAATTGTCAGCATTTTTAATTCCCCGTAATTAATTACATAATTTATTTATGAGCTTAACTTGTTCACCTAATTAATAATCTTCTGCTTTAAAAGCTTTATACATTGCTTCTCTACATCACTATTTTATGAATCAATTTTAAATATTATTGATCAATTGTAATATTTTCCCAGAGGACTTGATTACTGCAACACTGTCAGCTACAAATGTCTTTCCTTCCAGTCATTAATGTAATTATATTCTTATCCTTGAAACACCGTTTTTTTGTCCCAAATTTAGACCTTTCAGAATCTTGCATTATTCATTAACACTATTCTTGTTGAAACAAGCATATCACACCTACAAGATTTGCTTCCACCAATCTCACTTGAAGTACTCCTCCACAAGATAGTCCTCAGCCCACCCCAGCTAACAAAGATTTTTTCTTCTCTACTACATTTCTGAACAAGCATCACTTTTCCCTCCTGAATGACCTATTTCTGGGACATGCACTGATGTCTTCTTAGTCTATTCATTTTTTTTAATTATATCATTCTAAACCATGCAAATCTATGCAGGATGTCTGCAGTTTTGGGACCATCAATACAGGAAGGACATCAAACTATTGCAATGTGTGCAGGGGAGGACAGACAAGGTGGAGAAAGGTCTCAAGGGCAAGACTTATGACAAGAGTCTGAGGCCTCCTGGCTTGCTTTTGTTTCTTCTAAACATTTTTAATTTTCAATTTTCTAAATGTGAAATAGATATTAAGCAATTTATTTCAGTGTGTCCTCAAAAAAAATGTTTTATTTTGAACAAAACATTGATCTGGGGTAGTAATCAAAATCCACAGCTGCAGGTCAGCAGATGTCCATGTAGTAAGACTTACAGAATTTTAAGTAAGCAAATACAAGGTCTTCACCAACCAGATCAGGCACAACTAGACATTTTAAGGAAAAGGTACTGTATTTTCAGTCTTCAAATCATTGTAATATATTTCTGTCTTTGACTTTTAAAGTGATAAAAATACAAAAACAATTATTTGGCTTTGGAAGGAGTTTTTGTTTGGGTTTTTTTTTTCTTTTTCTTTTTTAAAATGCTGAGCAGATTCTTGTTTATCCTTTTCTTTAGCCAATAAAAATTCATATTTTCACAATAGTTTATGGATCAACTTACTCATTGCTTTAAAAATTTTCACTTGAACAATTATAAAGTCATTAATAATAAAATTATGCCTTTATTGTCAGTGTGACTGTGTCTCAAAACATTGGAAGGTGAAATATATGAAACATTAAATATCCTGTACTTATCATTAATTTCATCCTATTTGAATAGCAACCCCCCTCAAAACTTAAAATCAGAAAACAGAAAAATCTAAGAAATACAGTTGAATCCACTGTGAATTCACAATTGAATCCTGTGAAACAGAAAATAAATGTGGTATTCCAATAACCTGAAAATTTTGTTTTAAACACTTAATTGAACTCAGCTTTTCTATTCATGAATTGCAACTGAGACAGTTTGTCTTTATATAAATTTTCTAGTCAGAACAGTTATCTTTGGTGGTATCCATAACAATAATAAAAATGTTACTCAAAAGTATCAGGCTCCCACTGTAAAATATATTACTTTAAATCATAGCTGGTCTTTCCCATTTGACTGAGTCACACTATGAAAAATAGAAAAAGGAAAAGAGTACCAAAGAAGGATTTAGTCTCAATATATGATCAGAAGATACTTTCAGTAGTAGAGCAAGAAAAGCAAGAAGAGATGCAAAAATTAGTTTCCAGACATAGCACTTGAAAATTCTTCACAATCAAAGCCCTCAATCTTGTTTTGAAATATTCTGTCCTTCCCCTCTACAACAGCTGTTGGCCTCATGAAATTTTAAAATACTTGCCAAAACACTAGGGGGATTGTGGGAGTTTTGTTTGTTTTTGATACCCCTATTGTGTGAACTTTTGTTGGTAGTCTTGCTAACAAAGCCATTTAAAGAGTATTATGCCTCTTCTTTTAAAAAGCTATTACAGCATGAAGGCTGCATATAGCACAGATATTTTATCCCACTGAAGGCCTATGTCAGCAGACATCAACATTATCTGCTTTCAACAGAACCACAGTAAAAAACAATTCTATTCTATAAAACAATGGATTGTATCTAGAGCAGGAAGAGATTGAGTGAATTTTTTCTCTTTTCAAAAAAACACCCCCTATCCCCATCCACAAGTTAACAGAAAACATTATACAGGCTACTAAGTACAGCAGTTCTCCATTAATTCCCTGTCAATTAAATTAACTAGCATTTATCTTCTCATCGCTGTGCTGAAAACAAAAGAGAAGAAGATATGTTAAACAATACTAATACACAGTCCTAATTCATGTGGGAAACAAAAGCACATCAGAAGACCTGTTTGACACTTAAAAATATTTGTCAAGACCACCAAAGTCATTTTGAGACACCTTTTTCTCAGACAGATTTTACATTACCCGATTCCAATCTTAGAGATTAGGTTTCATAGGAGGACTTCAGTGCATTCCTAAAAATAGTATAAAGACCAGGAAATTGAAACTTTCGCTACCCCCTTAATTGATCATTGCTGGTACCCAAATTAATTTATTTTCAGGGAAAAAAGATACTTGTTTGCAGTCAAGGAATACTGAATCCCTTAGAGAAAACCCATACATTGTAAATTTAGAACTGAGAGGTCCTTAGAGGTACTAGAACTTTGGGACATCGTTTAAAATTTGTCTTTTTATATTATGGTGCAACATTAGGCAAACATTTATATTATTTGAGAATGACTACTCAATACTGCTTTCTTCAGAAACCTGTCTCCATAGGAGATTTATCGAAATCATAATCCTCTAAACATTTAGAGAAAAAATAGCTCCTTTGCTATACTCTGTAATTGCTCCAGAAATTTTTGGCAAAATAGTCAAAAATACTTTGTTTCTACTTGATATTATGTCATGCAAGACTGTGTACAAAATACTGAAGTAATTTCAAACACAAACAGTTGGCATCATTATTCTGCCACTAGAGATACTTTTGAAGGTTACAGTTATTCTTGTATTTTTAGTTATGCTATATAGATGACAATTATATTATTAGAAGTAGGTGGCACTAGAGATAAAAGTGCCAAATAAATATTCCCGAATTCTATGAAATTGTTGACTCAGGAATGCTGTAATCATTTTGTGATCCACCACTGTCTGAAGAAACAGTGAAAGTATGACTGTATATAGAAAAGAATAGAGAAAGTACTTTCAATAAACAAACACACATGAAGATTACTTAGCATACTTTGTAGATCTCCATTCACTTTAATGCAGTTGAACAGTGAGATATTGAGACTAAATATGTTATAAACCATTCACTGTGTTCAGTCTCTACACAGGAAAATGAAATCACAGCATGAATTTTGACTTTAGTGTTATACTGGCTTGCTATGACACAACTTCACACACCTCTGCTGTAGAGTATACAGATGCTGCAGAAAAACCTCCCTAGTCAAATAATATGACCCTAAAGTTTTGACTTGATTGAAAGTTTTAGTATAACCATTACCAAGGACTATCAAAGCCACGGTTACTTTTGATTTAAACAGCTGCATATTCTGACAACATCGAAGGTTAAACAACAAGCAAACTATGGCCCAAACCTTGCAACAAAAGACTGATTGTTCTAAAATCTAGCACGTTATTCTTTGCAGGATAGACTTCTTTTCTGCCTATATTTTATAGCACATAAATGCTTTTACCCATCAGAATAGGCAGTTTCCCTTCCCTCAATTTCCCATGGAGCAATGAATGAAATAAAAGTTCCATTTAAGTATAAAGTGAAGGTGAAAAGGCAGGCAGGATACCTTGAAGTACAACAGAATAGCTGTAGCAATCAACTGGTCTATATATATATATCAAGTAGTTAAAAGAATACTTTTGATAAATGATAGTTCAATCTTTCCCCTGGATGATGAGGAAGAGAAGCTTAGAATTTTTATTTTCATAATGTTCAGTAGGGAACTTGTATTCCAAATAAATCTAAAATTTACTGCAGCTGGTAATCTGCCTTCAGTTATGTGATTTCCTTTGAAACCAGCATTGCAAGTTCTGAGCAGCTGCAGCATGCTACAGCTCATGGAAAGGAAAATATGCATCCACACTGATGCCTCCCAGACCACTGAATTTCTTGGTTTCAATGTACAATTTACATCTAAAAAACCCAGTAGATATTTCTTTTGAAGAAAAGACTGCAGTTTAAGCAATTCTTCAAGTTCACAAGAGCACCTGAATGGAAAAGTGTTATGTCTGTCTTTTTACCGTATTCTGAATTTCATTGAATGATTTAAAAGATTGGATTCAATGATCTCAGAGGTCTTTTCCAACCCTAATTGATATTCTGTGATTCTGTAAAACATGATTGTCCAAAATTTAATGTCAGCGCAAGCTGAGATTTCTACATCTTAAGACATTTCTTCTTCCAAGAAGGTTTCAGAAGTTGATTCTCTTAATATCTATATGGCAGGCCTTTCTGAAGGAATAAAGCAATCTTGTCATTCTCTTTGATCATTCCCTTCATCTGGCAATCACTAGAAATCAGGCTGGAAGTTCCATGGAGAGTCAGTCCATCTCCTTTGCTGAGGTTTGTTATAGCACAACTGAAAGAGGTTTGATCTAGGTCGAAGCTTTGAGAATTTACCTGAATCTAATTTAAATGTTGTATGAATACACCATGGATCACAAATTTCATGCAAATCAAGTCACATCATCCTTTATTCTAGCTAAAAATGAAAAAAAAAAAATCCCAACAGCTCCTCCCAAACAAAAAATAAACAAGCAAAACCCAAAACCAAACAAAAAACAATAACAAAAAACCTCACAAGCAAAAAAACCCAAACCAACCAACCAAATAAACAAAAATTAAAAAAGGCCTCAAACAAACATTTGGAAACCAACAAAAAGAACTTCACTGAAAACAGTATCCAAATGTATATGCAACTTGATGCTGTGTTTTAGGAATGGTATTTCCTAGTTTAGTGTTCTCACTGAAACACTCCAGACTATGCACTGCTCACACACTCACTTCTCCCTCCCCATTCCTTTTTCCCTGTGGAGGGCTGGAGAGGAGAATTAGAGGTACAAAAGGCAAAGATCAGAGGTTGAAATGAGAACAATCTACTGGAAACAGCAATGAGATAGCAGCAACTATATTAATACCAAAGTGTACGAGAGGTGAATGATTCACTCAATAGACCCCACCACAGAGAAACCCCTGATCGTACCCGACTGTGCTGGCATGCTCTGTGACCAGGAAGGGATTCCTTTCCCTGTCCCTGAAAAATGACATGAGGTGGTACAGAATAATCACTGGGTTCTGGCCATGCCCATCCTGGCTACTGCAAATATTAACCCTGTACTGTTTGGAAACAGGACACTTGTATTGTACTTCTTAATCCTCTGGGGACAACCACAATTCATGGTGTTCTATTATTCTAAAAATTAATAGATTTTTAGATTTGTTGTTGATGTTTTGAAGTAAATTGGTTCAAGATTTCTCAAAGCATGACAGGCACTGAAGACAATGCTGCTGTTTTATTTTCTGCTGTGCTAGTATAGCCATAGGAAGTACTGTTAACATAGCAAGTCTTCAGTGGATATATTAGTTTAAACAGTCTTCCACACAGAATTTTTATTTCAACACCAAATAAACTAGCAAGTTCATCACTGTGTGAACTTGGAGCACTTTTCAGAGAAATTAGTGCATTTTTTGCGTTGTCCTTTATTAAAACAGCACCGTTTACAAGACACATCGATCTTGCTGAGTCATAAGAATCCATATTTTATTAATTACTACAATTTGTTGTTTAATAGACATAAATACTTATTCTCCTCAATATAGATATGGAACAAATAATATGCTAGTTTAGGTTTTATTTTTACTGCAGAGGTATTTAGAAACCTCAGTAAAAGTTGTTTTTCATATTATAATTTATTCTGACCATTCTAAACAAATTGTAACACCATATTTTAGAGATTGGAGCTGAAACACACAAACTAGTCAAAGTTTTGGCTAACTTTGTGGCATTTCAAGCATGGAACAATAATTCCAGATTAAATAGGTAAGTTTCTTCATAGTGAAATGATATTAGAATACAAAAGAAGAATTATATTGACGATGTTATTCTTGAAGTAATATAACTTTATAAGAGAGTATTAAGTCAGTTGAGCAGTTTCAAAGTCTCCTGTAACTTTGTTAGTCTGCTAGCAAGTAATGAGCTCTTTATATCTGGTATCACTATGAATCCACTTAACAAAGATTTAAATGAATCCTGCTTTTGAATTAACATTTGCTTTCTGAAATGGAAATTATCTTCTATGAAGATTAGCTTTTATATCTGAGGCTCAATTTCTCATATTAAGGCAAAATCTTCAAAACAAACATGTTCTAGCCAAAACTAAGAAAAGATTATATCAATATTATATCAATTTATAAAGAAGAAGAAATACACCTGTCTTCTGGCTGGGTGCTACTGCTAAAATAGCTCCTTATTTCATTTAAAGTTTATACATCAGAGTATAGTAACACAACCACTCATAGAGATTTTTTGTTCAGCTGAATGGGGTACATTTTTTTCTTAAACTATTATTATTATTGAGAGTAAAACTTTTCTGGGACAAAGCTATTTGAAAAACTTTCAGCTAAACGCAAGTTTATAAACAAAACTGTTAATGAATAGATGAATGGTGAAATATAACCAATACAAAAAGTGAAAGTCAAAATTTTATCTGTTTGTTTTTTGGTGTTTTGGGGTTTCTGGATTTTTATCTTTTTTGTTTGTTTTGTTTTGTTTTGAGTGGGTGTTAGATTGTTGTTTAGGGTTATTTTGAGGAACATTACAGAAAAGGAAAATGTACCTTGATCATCTTTATTTACCGTATTGTTTCTTTCTCATTCTTTCCTGCCTTCCTTTTCCAAAATCAGGAAAGTCCATTCTTCCAAAATATGCTTTTTTTCATTATATACAACAAGTTAAAGCATATTCCAGGAACAGTTACAGTATCCATCATGGATAATTAATATTATATGCAGTTAGAATTCAGATGTTACTCCTCCAAATGGCTCTGAGACTCTGACCATATAAACTTGAGCATGAACTTTGGAAATGACAAGATTAGAAGTCATCTTTCTCAGACAGTTTACCAATATGCATTTGCTGCAAATGTCAGAAAATACCAAAGTTTATAAAAATAGTAAAAAAAAGCCCTCTTCCATTCAACACTCAAAGCCTTCATTAATATTAGAATTAATATGGAAATAAAACCCAAACAAATACCCCACAACACATACAGATTAGTTATTTCCTAACAGCTAGATAAATCACATATTGACAATTTTAACTCAAGAATATGATTCTAAGCTACATTTTTTGTCAATTAATTTATTAAGTGTTCTGCAATATTTATCTAGGAAAGTAGTAAGATTTCCAGTGGCGGCTATGTGTTAAAAGACCAGAGAAATAACTCATTTTTTTCAGTTCCATAATTTTGGATTTTGCTCTAAGTAGTTTTTAAAGCATCCTTGACTACATCTCAAATATTCCTAGAAGCTAACTTGTGGCTGGGCTTGCTGTGGGGTACATCAATACCTTTCTTTCCTCATTTCATGGCCTGACTAAGTAAATAAAATAACTATATTAAAAACAAAGACATTTTAGAGATCAGTTAGTTTTCTTTTCTGTATAATTTATGTGTCTAGGTTTTCTTTTGCCTAAATTACTAAAGCTTTTGGCTACATATCTATCTTGATAGATAAGGGGAAAAAAGTATAAATATTTTCCTTTCTAATGTCAAATGGTTTAGGTATTTCTAATATATGTTTTATAGTCAAACAATGGATTACTGAACTATCAAGAAATATTTCAAAGCTGTCCCTTGCCACTAGGTTACTTGAATTCCCCAAATATATGTGACACATTGTAAACTGCTTTTTTAATTCTTGGCACAATTACGAAAGTCCCACATATATTCAGAAATTATATTATGCTATTTTCATAAAGTATTGCATTGATCACTAATAATTCTTCCTGCCCCTCCCTCCTCCCCATCATTTATTCCAATTTTCCCAAGACTGCTCTTCAACAGAAGACTTATTGTCCCATAAAGACAATAAAGCACTGGCTTGAGCTGACCATGCCACACTGTTTTTGTTATGAGATGAGCTCCTTCAATCTCCCAATTTCTTCCTGCAGCCATCACTGCACTTATTACAGCTCAGATGGCCACACCACAGACAAGGTTTCATTACCCTGATGGAATATTGACAGCAGCACCTCTACCTTCTCTGATACTTTAAGTCCTTTAGTGGCTGCATCATATTTTTATTTTGGGTTCACCTATAACACTCAGGTCTGTCTTCTTAAACTTCAGGCTGTAAATTTGACAGCAGAAAGTCCAGCATTGCTGTATTCATGTCTGTGTATTTTGTACCACTAACCACTGAACTTCTGTTACACCCCTGGAGTTCACCCGAGACAGATTATACAGTAACAAATTTTGTAACATGCATAGAAAATAAAAAAGTGAATATGAGGAGGGAACATTTAAAATCTGCCAGCAACTTCACACCAATGAACTTCTTCCTTTAAAAAAAGTGTTGGTGAGCCTATTATTTCTTTTCCATTTTATGACATCTAATGAAGTGTTACTCACATCAGTTGATTAGAGTACTTGCTTTATTTCCTACTCCTCCTAACACTTATGTTGGCATGACCTACACTCAATAAACTTGTACTAAAGCTGAATCTTATTTTCCCTTTACCATCAAAATATTACTACATTTAAGGTCATTGCATCCCCCGAAACCATAATACCATCCCAGTATTACAACAGAGCCTATCAGTGTTAAGTTTCATTGCAAAGCTAAAAATTAAATAGATCACCAGATGGTTCTAAACATTCTGGAAAACCACAACGTGGATCCTATTTCTACAGCTTTAGAAAAGCATTTGGCATTTCACAAAAAAAAAAAAAATCCCAGTTTATGTTACCTGGATATGCTATTGTTCTGGGCTTATAAATAGACTCTTGAGATCTCCTTCACTGCTCTTTTGAAAACATTCTGAATTCCAGTGTTACTTTCACAAAACTTAATAAGCAAAAAAACTGTCTTAGCACTATAGAGTATTATAGAAAAAACTGTCATATGTGAAGTGTATCACTCATTTATTATTGACAATCAAAATGAACTAAAATTACTTATAAAGCAGATGGTTATTTTTGCAGCTAAATAGATTTGTAGAGTTAGTTCCTGTTTGCTTGCAAAGTGTTTTGTGGTTTTGTTGTTGGTGGTGTGGTGGTTTTTTTGTTTATTTGTTTGTTTTTTGCTTTATGACAACCATTTTCTTGCTGTTTCCATATAGACCTCAAGTAACACCATGAGATCTGACTTCCTGCAGTGCTTATGAGTTAAGGAAATTAAATACTGGTATGGTCTGGTTTTGTTCCCTGCTGACAACCAGCTCCTGCAGTTCTGCATGAAATGGATATACAGCTGATGAAACTATTTCTAAACCACTCTTTTCCACAAAGAAAAAAAAGTATTCCCCACTATTCAACTGTGGGATTTCTCAGAGTTTGGAAAGGTTGAACAAATTCTCTATTGCATGTACCATAGCTTAGCAGAACAAATAAGTAATGAAAATACTGAGACAGTTAAAGAGCATGTGAGTTATTAAATAATTTTGCACAAGTAAAAAAAAAAAAAAATTGTGAGAGAGAAGAACTGAAGATTTAGGGCTTTAATGTTTTATTTGAAAAAGTTAGAGAGTATATGTCACCCAGAAAAATGCCACTTTCAGGTAAGATAATGATTTAATTCTGAAAACATTCATCAGATATATCCTTTTTACAATGACTTCTTTTTGATTGTTACTCAGTCCAGATATGAAAGTGCCAGGCAAGACTGAGAGGTAATATTTTTGTAGTATCATCTGGTGCTCACAAATTGTTTAGTAGCAGATAATTCTTTTGTGATCCTTTTTCACAATATTTCTAATTCCTGTAAATGAGCTCCAGATGGCTCTCTACAAGTATCATCAAGGTACCAGGACAATCCATGCTGCCTCAGTAGGAAGTTAAGTTTAAATTAATTGTTAGAGGATTTTAATTTATGAAGTTGCAATACCTTTTTAATTCAAAATATTCTCCTGAGTGATTCTGGGATAGATTTTTTTTTTTTAAATGACGGCCCATAAAACAGTAATCACCAATAGGATACTGTTTTGTCATTTCCTGGAAGATCCTTTGTAAAGGATGAAAAGACAATGTATTTAATTGTAAAATTCTTTTCTCACAAACCAATCAATCCTAGCATGTTTAAGAACCTGTCTTACACTCCAGAAACCTGTCCAGAAAAATCAGCCAACAGATTAAGGTAAATTCACTTTCGTTCTTGTAAAAAACTGAGCAGTACTTCCCCAAGGAAAATAGTGTTTAGCCCTTTGTTCTGTTGCTGCAGAAGCTTGTCTTTTTTTTTTTTTTTTATTTTACTGAGGAACTGCCAATAAGAAAACAGCCTCAATATCACTTATTTTCTGACTGTAAAAATGTTAGACAGCCTTGAGAAAGGCTATTAGCATTCCAAATTCATTTCCAAACTCATTTGATCAATTCTTTAGCAAAAGAGAGTTAAACCCTTTAACAGCCTGTTATCCTGCAATTTTCAGACCACTCATAGACCTGTGCTGTCTTAAACCTTTGTGAAATCTATTGAAGAACCTACTTCACATCTGTTTAATTCTGAAACACAAACAGTTAAAGATCTACTGTATTTAAAAAAACATGGAGGCAGAAGTTACTTTCACCTTTGGAACCTTAGAAGAGAAGCTCAGAAGTTTTGTGAGTCCTGTTAAACACTATCTGTTAGGAAATGTTTTGAGGGTCAAAATTCACACACTTAGAAATTCAAGCATGTTGTTCTTCCCCATTCATGTAGCTATGGTAAGTGTGACTAAAGAAGATGAGAGTCATTTACCCCAGTCCTCACCCCTTATCTCAAGTACTGAACACAAAGTCAAGGACTAGTTGTTATTGAAAACATGCTGTACTAACTATAATAAATCCCTTTATGTTCTGCTTTTCCACTGACTTTACCAAAATTTGTTTTCCAGAGGATAATTGCTTTAAAAGTCAGTATTTGTTCACTTGTTTGTAGGAGTCCATTCATAATGGCTATTCTAGACCTGAGGGAGTGTCTGTTGTTAAGTTTCCATAAATGCAGCATAAAAATATGTAAGTGATGTTTCCTGACACACCAATATATGTTGTCTTTTCGATTACATGCAGCTTGAGAGCCTTGCAGCTCAGCCATCAGGCACTCAGAAAACCACAGTTCATATAAAGTTCATGCTTTCTAACTCCTCAAAAGTCTCAAACTACGAAAGTAAAATAAAACAAACTCAGATATGGCTATACATTACTAAATAATCACATGATAATGTCAACAATCTTTTTTTTTCCATTTATAACCCCTTGTTTGCCCTGGCTTGTTTTGAAATGCAAGTTCTTTAGGGGAGAAAAAAAAAATTCCTTAGCTTGCCAGCTCCAGCGCCCAGCTTCCCTGGTAAGCATCTAAAGGTAATTAAAAGTAAAATAAAAAACAATTAAAACCACCACTTTTATGACCTTCAATTATGCTTCTATGATTTTTTCAAATTAGATGTGGAAGATTTTCAGCACTTTTTACAAAATGAAAATATGTTAGTTTGCAAATGTTACTTAGTGAAGGACAATATTTCAGTGAAAGCAGATAGTCTACAGCTTTCTTTCTATGTCAAGAAAACATTTTCATCTTGTGTAGTCTTTGCCACAAGCTGCATATGTAAAATATACCCTTCTATTCCAAGGATTTTACCTCCTGCAGCACATTGGCTGAGATTTTTGGAAAAAATTGCTATAGTCATTGACATAAGCAAGCTAGTTCATAGTAGAAGTGAGTCATACATCCCTACCACTATTTTATTTAAGAATTTTAATATTTAGAAAGCTACTGAAGTTAGAACAGGACAAACAGCAAAATAGGACTTTTATATTTCAAAATTTTTAGTTACAAATAAGTCTAAATATCTCCCATGTGGCATCCTGGTTCTCAGAAATGTTACTTGACAAAGGCTCTAGAAACCAAAAAAGCAGCCTGGTAGACTGTCTGAACAGAAGAAAAATGGGCAGACTGCCAGGAATCCTTTCTGGACTGTGGCTTCTGGGGCCTTCTGGGTCAACTGCGCCAAACAGTGAAAAGGAAATTTGTAAACTTGTTCCCATTCCATAGTCCCCTTATATAATATCAACTTTTAAAAAGGAGAGACAATTCCCATAAAGGATCTTTTTTCACATATAAAGCATTTCCTTTATATTTTCTGTGAAATGGTAAATTTGCATATGTGAAATTCTTTACATTCCTGCACAGTAATTGAATGATGAAGTTCATATCATCCTTGTGCTAGATAGATGATTTCTACTTCCAAAAAGAAGTCAAAAGCATGTATGGCTCATAAATTTAAATTTTAAGCAAATGGTGTATAGTGCTTCATGGTAACTGAGTTTTCACAAATATTAGCAGCACAATTTAAAATGAAAGCCAATACATAAATGTAGTCTAAATCACAGAGTAATAACATTTCTTTTTGAAGGCTGGTATAAGGAAAAAAGTGATGAATAAAAATCAATTGTTAATTTCTGTCAGATTTTACACACCCACCAAGAAGAAACCATTAAACAGATCAGCAGGACTTTATTTATCTCAATATATTTAATTAATTTACTTAATCAACCATGATAGCTCAGTGATCTCCCTCTATAAAATTCCCCTTCTACTAATTCCAGAGTTTATTTTGTACTCCTGATAACATTTAGTCACATCATTATAGCCTACTCATCTAAATCAATAATTTACTGTGTTATAAAAAGGTAGATATTTTGAAGTGAGTAATGTTCCTCTGTTCAAAAGAGGAATTATAAATTCTGACAATAAACTGATTTGCCTCATCTTCATGTATTGTATTTCTCATCTCTGTTTTCAATACTTTCCCCATATCTAGACAGACAAAATTGACAAAATTGTTGTTCTATACAACAGAGACTTTTAAAGTCAGTTACCACTTCACAGCAAAGCCTTGTTCCAAACCTCAGGCAAGAGGTATCCATAATAGTTAATATTTTTTGCTAACAAAAAATTCTTGTAGCTAGCACAAAATAAATCTGCCAGGGAAAGGGATTTTACAAGTGGTGACCCACATCACAAACCTATGTGTTCAGTATTCCATCTTTAACAGGCTTGGAACAGAATGACATATAAATCAGATGTCCTGTGAAACTTCAATTAGCACAGTTGAAATATTAGTCACAACCAGTTTCTGTCTCTAAAGCAAGTTTTCCCAAATCACAAATTCTTTCAGGATGAGTTTACATTTCAAAGAACTCATATGCATGGTAGGTGAACATAATAGACTGCTTGATTAACCACAGTGCATGCTTTTTTGTCTAGTCAGGTTTGGAGAGTATAGGGTTCACTGTATGGGCTTCTCAGATATGTCATATCTCAGTGTCTGATTTCTACTGACCTAACTGATCTTTTAAAATTGAAAATTGTTCATTACTAAATCTCTTGATTTTTTTACAGTGTGAGTATTCTAAATTCATATGACTGTGTAGTTTATTTACAGAGATTCATTAAATCGTAATTATAATCAGTTTTATTTAGGTTTTATTTTCAAAAATCACATCGATACATCTCAACTGGTATTTTACAGATTGCCAAAGTGTATGTGGAGGGAGAACACATGTTAAAACCAAAGCAAATTCTTTGTTGGAAAAATGTTTACAATTTATTTTACAGCGCCTAGAGCTGGGAGTCTGAAATGATCAACACACAACTTCAATGCCATGTATCACCATTGCTATAATACACCCCACTTATGTTGTTTAAAGATTGGAATGAAAACAAACAAACAAACTGGTTCTATCTAGCTCTTACAAGCTTTTGCCATCACATGTCTTTTCATGCCATAACGAAATCTTTTTTTGGTTGCTACCAACAAGTATTCTCCTATGCAAATGAAGAATTGGAAGTATATTAATGTCAGAGATTGAAAGAAATTAAACAGGTATTGCAGGAAGAAACAGCATTTAATGATGACACAATAATTGATTATTTGCATGAAGATTAATGAATGATAATGTACATCATAGGCAGGGCATACACAGAGTAAAGAAAATTCATTTCTAGATTATGAAAAAAATGCATCATTTTCCCAAAAGTTGATGTAGTTAGTTAATAATTGCCTGGATAGCCAATCTCATATGATAATTACCTCTAGCTAAATTCTTTACAAGATAATTGCCTTGACAGTCAGTTTCATAATTTCTTATTTCAAAATTGAAATGGCACATACATGACTGACCAAGTCATTATCAAAAATTATGCCATTGTTTAAAATGTTGAGTGAATCAGAAGCTATGAATTAGCAAAAGGCTTTTACTCTCCTAAAAATTATAAATTTCAGTACTAGCCAAACACCATATTCATCATGTAAAAAACAATGTTTAAAAAGTTGATTTATATAGTTTCAAGTTTACTAAGAAAAGCTCCTAAATTAGATGTATCAAAAGGACTGATCAAAACTCTAAAACTACAAAATGCACTCATCCAAATAAAGAAATAAGGAAAAACTGAAGGAAAAACATCTACTGTCAATAATTAGAGACATAAAATTGCTTTTTGAGGTTTTGTTTTGCCAGTTTATGAAACTGAGCATGCTAGTAAGCATTTAGATCATCACATGTATGGACAGGATCTTGGACATTTGAACTGTTAAGTTGTCTAGGGCAGCATTGAAGTCTACTCAGTGAGAGCATCTGTTAGCTGACCTACTTCTGCTATTATAACTGCAAAATGCAAAAAAGCTCCTCCAACACACAAAAATGAAATTCAGGCATTTTTAGCTAGGAAGAAAAATGTCCAAAGGCTAACATCTGGCTAAATGACAGATCTTTTCAGGGAAAATTTTGTATGGATGTTTTTGGTTGGGTTTGTTGTTGTTGTTTTTGATTTTGGGGGTTTTCAGTTGATTTTTTTCCTAAGAATTCTCAAAAAAAACCCAAGAAGTCTATACTAATTGTCCTCTTCAGTATCATATCCTAGGCAAGATTGTGATGTGCTAATATCTCACTACAAGAAAGCATGTGCAGTGATCTCTTTTAGGCAGCATCTACTGCTCTATTTTTGAATGAAGCAACTTTTCTCTCTTTCAATAGGAACATGCCTTTACTCAGGTTAATAATGTTAGGAATGCTACTGGTAGAAAGTTGTTCCAGTTGAGCAACTTAGTCATCCCACATCAGAATACTCAAATTGCAGCTTGAACCAGCTGCTCACCTCTTCCACAGGGCTGTTGCTACCATGGAAGTGTCTCCTCTGGCTAGTAGATATTTACAGGATAGATATGAAGAAAAATGTAATAAATCAGGAGTCCATGTACCTACAAATGGATGAGTACCTCTTCAGTAAATTATAGTTGTGATTCAGGGCTTCCCACATATGTTTCTCCCTGAAGCAATGCTCTCTCTTACAACAGGTACAATGATGACCATTGCAATTCACTGACAAAAGGAAACAAGGAAGGAACATGTTTAGTCAGATTTTTGACTGATAGGAAATGGTAACTTAGGTAGTAAAAATCTAGTCCAGGTGTGGACAGTCACTGGGTTTATTTCTCTAAACCTGTAAATGTTTGTTGTGGCACAGAAAAAGAGGGATAAGGTTGTGCTTACATTAAGTAGTGACCTTAACTGTTACAGCATCCTGCTGTATGAAACTGAAATTCCAAAATAAAACTGTTCTAACCTAAATATTTATTCAAGATTTTTTTTCCCCAGGCATATTAAATATATTGCATATCTCTACATCCATTTTATATTTTAAATCTTTATTTGATTATTCACTTGCTTTTTCATCACTTACATGCAACTCACACATGCATTTACACTTTGGGCAAACATTCTGTCAAGTTTCTCATATTATAGTGTGTTAGTGTGCTGAGCAACTTGAAGTACAGATGTTCATTTACTTCTTTAGACAACAAAAGATATAGTGCTATAAATCAGTAACATTGGATATATTCTATATCCTGACCTACTGAAAATGAGAAGCAGTTAGGAAATTGTTTTTATTTATATGTTTACTTCCACCTCTGCACAGTCATTTTAACCTACCAGAATGAGGTCAGAATTTGAACTTACTGTGCTCTTTGCCATTTAGTTTATAAATGTGATTTGAATTCCAAAAACTTCAATACGAACAAACCTGCAGGTCAAGCCTTGTCTTATGTTATAAAATAAACACTGTTGAAATGAGAATTTACCAATTACTGCAGAATGGAGCAATAAATATTATTTGGATTAAGAACAGCACCTGAATCATCTACTGAATTACAACTGAGTCAAGGTGGGAAAAAGTCTGGCAAAAAAAATTAGTTTCCTTCAGACTGATTATTCAATACAAAAACACCCATGTACAATTGCAGCTCTTTTCTAAACTACCCAAGCATCAATACATAACACAGACAGGTAAAGGAAATATAAAATTACATATAGATTTGTGTTGGAGGTTGAACTGTTCCCTTTTTTTTTCTTTCTTTCTTTCTTTCTGTGGAGTTTTTCCCATTGTTATGCTAAGTGTTTGTGGCTACACCTTAGTAGGACTAGTTTTTTCTCTCACAGGGGGGTGGGCACAGGGGGAAACTGGAAGAGGGGAACAGGGGTTGGGCTCGGTGTCCTCGTGGCTCTTGCTGGTTTGGCTCGGAAGAGGGGGTCACTAGGAAAACTTCGCCTGGCCACGCCGACGCCGGGAGCTGCCTTGCTTGGCTGTGAGATCCCACATCCTCCCTGCTGGCACGCTCTCCTGCATCTTCTGCTGACTGCAGGTATCCTGTTGGAGCACTGGGACCGACACTGCTCCAGGATCCATGAGCAGCGTCTCTCCTCCGCCCTTCCCATCTGGGACACAGCCGCCATCACCCCCAGCGCCCCTGCAGCCCCGGGCAATCCCCGCTTCTCTCCCCTGCTCATGGGGAGCTGGCCAGAGCTGCATGCCAGCGGGGACGGGACCCGCACCACGGGGAAAGGTGTCCACAACCGAGAGAACTTAATCACTGGACACACAAGAGCACACTTCTAAACTTACCACTGCACATTGCTTCCCTCTCCATCAGTAAGCAAAATTATTAAAGTAAGAATCATATAAATGCTTGAATTGGAAGGGACCTTAAAGATCATGTATTTCCAATCCCCTTTCCATGCACAGGGACACCTTCCACTAGACCAGGCTGGCCAAAATTCTATCTGACCTTGAATACTCCCAGGGATGGAGCATCCACAATTTACCTGGGCAATCTGTTCCTGTGCCTCATCATCCTCACACTAAAGAATTTTTTTCATTCTAATATAAACCTATAGTCTTTCAGTTTGAAACCATTCCCCTTTGTCCTTTCATTACATGCCCTTATAAAAAAATCTCTCTTCATCTTTTTTGTAGTTTTCCTTCAGGTACTGGAAGGCCACAGTTAGGTCATCCACAAGCCTTCTCATTTCCAGGCTGAACAATCCCAGTTCTCTCAGCTTTTCCTTACAGGAGAGATTTTCCATCCATCTAATCATCTTGGTGGCCTCCTCTGGACTTGTTCCAACAGGTCCTGTACTGGGACCCCAGAGCTGGATGCAGCACTGCAGGTGGGGTCTCACCAGAGCAGAGCAGAGGGGCAGAATCCCCTCCCTCACCCTGCTGCCCAAACTGCTTTGGATGCAGCCCAGGACACGTTTGGTTTCTGGGCTGTGAGTGCAGATGGCTGGGCCATGTCCAGCCTCTCATCCACCAACACCCCCAAGTCCTTCTCAGCAAGGCTATTCTTGATTTGCTCATCCTCCAGCTTGGGTTGATACTGGGGGCTGCCCCAACCCAAGTGCTGCACCTTGCACTTGGTCTTGTTAAACTTCATGGAATTCCCATGGGCCCACTTCTTGGGCTTGTTCACCTCCCTCTGGATGCCTCAACAGGTGCATCAACTGAATCATTCAGCTTGGTGTCATCTTCAATTTGCTGAGGCTGAACTTGATCACTTTGTCATTGCCCGTGTCATTAATGAGGATATTAAATAATATTGGTTCCCATACAGAACCCTGAGGGACAGCACTTGTCACTGATGTCCACTGAGACTTTGAGCCATTGACCACCATCCTCTGGATGCGACCATCCAGCCAATTCCATATCCAGCAAACAATCCACCCATCAAATTCATCTCCAATTTAGAGAACAGGTTATTCTGGGGGTTTGTGTCAAAGGCTTTAAACATAAATTACTTTAATAGTCCTTCCCATGTCCACTGATATAATCACTCTGCCATAGATGGCTGCTAAGTTGCTTACCTGCCCTTGGATAAGCCATGCATACTGTCTCAAATCAACTCCCTGTTCTCCATGTGCCTTAGCAGATGCGCTATAGGAGGATCTGTTGCATGATATTCCAAAGCACAGAGAGGAGGATGACATGCTGGAGGTTCCCAGGGTCCTCCTAGCTGCTCTTTTCAGAGATGAGTTTACAATGTTTACCTTTGTCCAGTCACCTGGGACTTCACCTGACTGCCCCCATTTTTAAAATATCATGGAGAGTGGCTTGAAACTACATGAGCCAGTTCCCTCAGAGCTCTGGGATGCATCTCATTAAATCACATAGGCTGATCCTTACTCAGAGTGGGAGAGACTTTGCTTCTCCTGCCCCCATCCTGCTGTATCGCTGTGGTTTGGGGGGGGCCCGGGGTCCCCAGGCTGCCTTTGCAGCCCTCAGCGACACAGACCTGGCTAGCTGTACCCAGATAGTTCTTTGGCCTGCCAAGTGCTGTAAACCAGCAGAGTGAAGAGACCAGAATAGAAGGCACAATTCTGCAGCTTATTAGCTACAAAGGCATCCTACTAGCATATTCACTATTCAAAAGTTTCCAGGGGTTTATATATCTTTTAGGGGTTTTACAATTTGCTCCAATTACTAAAGGGATTCTAAACCTAACCAATCCCTAAGGGATTTTACATTAAAAATCAGCCTATTGATGCTAGAAGAAAATGGACCACTAATATTGCAGAAAGATAACAGAGAGGTCTACATTCTATTTCTAAATCGTCACCTAGCCAGCAGTTTCTTATCTCTATGAAATTATTCTCCATGGGGGCCTTTCTAGGGATTCAGGGAAATTTTCTGTTTTGGGAGCACTTTCTGCTCCCTCCACACTGCTGTCCATCCACACAAGAGATGTGAGAAGAGAGGTTGCCATTAAAGACTGAGTCAAAGAAGTTGAGTACCTCAGCCTTCTCCTCACTCATTGTTACCAGTTTGCCAGCAGTTTTTATTGGAGAGATACTCCTTTGACTTTCTTTTTCTGGTTAATGTACCTGTACCTTCCTGCTATTCTTTGCAACACTTGTTAGGTTCAGTTCTAGCTTCACCTTAGCCTTCCTTACTCCATCCCTACATACCCAAACTTCATCTCTGTACTCTTCCCAGTTTACTGCCCTTGTTTCCATTGTCTGTGCATTTGCTTTTTCCTTTCAGTTAAATCACCAGTTTACTATTTACCCATACCAGGTCTTTCCTTCGTTGCCCAATTTCTATTTCTTGTTCCTGGGGATTGATAGGTTTTGCACTACATGGAAGACTTCCTTAAAGATCTGCCATCTGTTCTGCTCTCTTGTCTCTGAGGGCCATCTCCCAGGGATCCTATTGACTATCTCCTTGAAGAGCTGTCAGTTTGCTTTCCGAAAGTTCAGGGACCTAACGTTACACCATATGTGATCCATATCCTTTAGGACTGCAAACTCCACCAAGGCATGATCATTGCCACTGAGAATGCCCCAGTCTTGAAATCTCTGATTAGCTTGGGAAATATTTCCTTAAAATTAAACAAGTGCAGGTAATGAAAGTTGCTGTGATGGAATAAGTACTAACATCCAAATTTTAAATATAACGCAGGTATTCTAAAATCCACGTCTTTGTCAAGTGTACTTCCACCCCAGCCCTCTCATAATGATTCACAGAAATACATTATACAGATAACTTGTGTGCGGCTCCCACCTCTATAAAATATTCAGCTGATACAGTACACAATTATTGTTGAACCTCTTTATTATAAGGTGGATACATTTTTTTCTTCTTGTAATCAACTCTGGAAGCAGATAATGAGGTCAACTATGTGGCTCATGTTATTATTGCCAAGCCATTTAAGTTCCAGACAAGGTACTTGCATTTCTTGACACCCTCAAGAAATACACAGCCCCTAGGATAGTGAAAAAAATTAATTTGTTTGGCAAGGATGATTTTGTTCGGAATATTTCTACAGCATCAAACATCAAGTTAGACATTTTATACTGTTTCTCTTCCCATTTATTAAATCAGATCACTCTTTGGTGGAGGCTGCCTTATGGTGGGAATGAAGAAGATGTCTCTGTTGCAGAAGTGCCACTAGTGCTGCATAAATGGCAAAAAGCAGCTGAGACTTTGATTTTCTGCCCTATACCCAATACCAAGTTCAGACATGCTCCTAATGGGGCACCACAGCTCCATGCTGCCCTTTTTGCAAGGGGTTTGTAAAATGAGGCAGTATCACAGACTGAGACATTTCTCTTGAGAAACTTCATTTCATGGAATGGATGCATGAAGAACCCATCAGCAGAGGCAACTGGTCAGTCTGGTTTGCATGATCTCATGCCCATCTCACAAATGTGGGAGTTTCCTCATTAGCTCACCTTTATTGGGGTGAGGTTATAGTATGAACTAAGCTCAAGCATAGAGATAACTCTTCCAAAAGAGCTATGATAAAAGGTCGTCCTTAAACTTATTCTGATTTACGCTGGCACTAACAATCCATGTTTCCTTAGTGTCAGGCATATTTAGTCAGAAGTGTCAAACTGTCACAAGCATTCCTTAGTAAACTCTTGCTGCCCCTGCTGAGTAGCTGTAAATTCAGGCTCATATAGCAACAACTATGTCTTTCTGTATTTCTATTAGTGAAAATACTGCATGCAAGTAACTGGGAATTATAATTGCAGAAAGCCTTGCTACAGAAAGTTTTTTGACCCCTAGCACAGCTGCCAATGCTGATATATTGCTGTTTCTTTCCTTCTTATTGTATATAATTTTAAAACATACAAAACTGCAGATGACCTAACAGAAGCTGTTATGCTTACTCGCAGACATTGCTTCACTTATAAAGCAAACCTTCTGAAGTGTTAGAGGTCCAAATCTCTGTAGAACATCTTCTGCTCTTTTTCTGAGCCAAACCTGGGTTGAATTACCTCAGAAATTAATAAATATGCATTGTTTATTACAAACCTTCCTAGAAAAGACTTGGCTTCTTTGTTACTGTCCTGGTTTAGAGCAAATTTGGGAGGAAACCTCTGAATGGGGTCCCTCCAGGGAAAGGGAAAAAAAAAACCAATCCAAGCAATCCCTCCCCCAGTCGGTTCGGGAAAAAATTTCCTTGGAGAGAAGTGGAAAAAGAAACAGAACTGTTTATTCAACAGGCAACACACCTCCCAGCACAAAATTGAACAATACCAAACAGGAAAAAAACCTCTTGCCACTCTGAAGAGATGACAGGATCAGAAGAGTTCTTCCCGTGGGCTGCCCGGCTCACTCAGGCTGTTCTCAGTCCCTCCGGTGCTGGGAAATGCCACGGCCCAGGCCAAGCCTGGTGGGCCACAGGTGTGAGCTCCTGGTGCTCTTTCTAAGTTTTCAGACCACAGCACGTTCAAACCAGTTCCAGGAAAAAAAGGAAAGGAGGAAAAAAAGCAATCCAGGGAGTTTCTCTGCCTCAGCTAGCCAGAAGAAGCCACCCAGAGCAAAAAAGAGCTCTCCCTCACTGTCCACCGCAGACAACACAGTGCCAGCAGGAATGCGGGGGAGCTGGTGCAGTCTCTGATAACAAACCCTGCACTTCTTCTTTCCCCCTGCTTCACTCCTGGAACCAGTCTTAAAGTTGGAGAATTTAATATTCAATTAATAAATATGCATTGTTTATTACAAACAGGCATCATACAGTCACCCCAAGACAGTTACAAGTGCTGGAAACATGAATAAGACAAAGGAAAAAGAGAACACTACAAAAGAGCTTATGGGCAAATTGCTTTTAGCTCTGCCTCAGAGGTCTGGTGACAGGGTTTTGGTTACGAGTATAAATAAAACTTTTCATAAGTGGTCAGTAAAAGCCCTACTTGGAATTCCCTGCCACTGGGACTCTGAGTTTCAGTTTGCTGAAACTGTAAATACTGATTCCTACATAAGAGGTTAATGAGAGACAGACTTTAAAAGCAAGGAATGGGATAAAAAGCCAAGTGCTTTAGAAATTGATAAATTCATGGTCTGGAAGCACCATAGAAGCATACAGGAAGAGGCAAGCCAACAGCTTTCAGCATATCAATGGGTATCTAAAATGTCCATCAATCTGACTTTTTCTGTGCAGTAGGCATAAGAAGCTTATTTTCCACTAAAAGAAAAGTAAATTTGCTTAACCTCTGCCCGACAAGTGCATTTGGATAGTTATTATGCAAGAAAAAAAAGTTAGTAGAATAATCACACCCAAGCTAAAAGTAGTGTAATTATTTCAGTGCCTTTGCAGTATAACAGTGATTAGCATAGAAAAGTACATGCAAAATTGTCTCACATATCTCCATTTTCAAATTCTGTGACTAAAATAAGGTCTGAGCTATACAGCAAACAACAACAAAATGTGCCTGCTGATTTGCTGAATAGGCATTACAGCGCCCTGAGCAAAATAGTAATTATAGCAACAGACATAGACAGAAATCTTACAGGAGTTTGGCAAAAGAGGATTCCATTAACAACTTAATTCTAGAATTCCTTTATGCTTAACAATTTTTTTAAAGTTATTTTATGTCAGGAGATTTCCAGCCTTAGTGGTAAGCAAACTAAAGGAGGGAAGCTTCACCACATTTTCATACCAAGTACCGGAGACTAATGAATATACAATCATTGGAAGAGACAGAGTGACCCAGGAGCCAAGGGAAACACTTGTAGATAGGACTCCCACCAATAGGACTCAATCCCACACCAGGTCACAGTAACAGGGTGTATCTGCACCCCTGGACATGTTCCCAAAGGAGCACTTCAGCCAGTCCCAGGGGCTGTGCAACAGAGTCCAGACAGGAACAGCAGTAGACATGGACAAAGACAGGACTAGAGAAAAGCCACCTACCATGTACATCCAAGGTTCACTGAGGAGTCAGAGCTGGAGACAAGGCTGTATCACAGATCCAGGTGCTTTTGAGAGACAAGGCTACCTCCAAACAGGATCAAGGCCCAGACAGGAGATAAAACTGCTACACTACATAGATTTTAAGTTTGTCTAGGAAACGTCAGTGAGGGAGGTCTGAGTCCAAAGAAAGCTCATATAAGGCCCAGCTATCTTGGTCTGAGTTCAAACGGATCCACAGACAGGGCAGGGGGCACCATTAGGACAATAAAGGCATCACATCTGGCAGGGATTATGAGCAGTCAGAATCTTCAAAACCAGCTCTTTTCTTTTCAGCCAACCAAGAGTTAATGATTCATAATGGGATAAGGTTTTCATCCTGGTTAAATGCGCAGCTCTAGTTATGGTCAGAGCAGCTTTTATATGTGCATATGAAAATTGCACTAGTACAAGAATAATATGGCACAATTGGGGTGGATTTTTATCAAAGTGCCAAGAGGCACTTCCTTTATCCCAGGCACCTGCTGGTTCCTTTTTCTGCCTTTTTAGCATGCTGACTGGTGAAAGCACAGCAAGTACTGTGGCTGCTCTATAGCTGTGTGCAAGCTGGCTAGCAGCTAACAGAATTAAAATCTGTTCTCTGCTACCCCTTAGCTGAGAAAGCAGCTTAATTTTTCTCCCTTATATAGTTGATGGTTTTTACAAAGTTTGCGATAATTTGATGTCCTTAAAACCTTTAAAACTGGCACTTGCAGACAAAACAAGTGGGGACTAATACAGCAGCATGATTGAATAGGTCCTGCTTCCTTACAAACAAACTGAAAACGCATCGGCCATGAAGCAGGCAGCAAACATAAAAAATGTCAGCCTAAAATCTTCAGCCTGTCAGTGCCTTAAAGAACTAGAATTTATACTACCAAGGAAAATATTGCACTACATTTCTTCCCTCTTATCTTATCAACTCCAATATTTTCTTATTATCTTTCATTGAAGTTAAATAGATTAGAAATATGTATAAAGCATTAGATCAATATATTATCATTAGATTAATATAGTATAATTAGATTAATTTCACTATATACTGTAACCCAGTAATTCTATATCCTCTACTATTAATAGAGAAGCGTGCAATGAAAAGCAGCCTTTACATTCTGTTGTACATTGAGTGCATTATAGATGCTGAATAGAACTAAGAGGGTGATGTAGTGATTAATAAAAGTATTAGTGATTCCAAATGGAACAAGTATAAGACAGAAAATACTAGTGTTTTGTGTCCCAGATTGTGCTTCCATTTTGAAGTTGATTCTCCTTGATCTTTAATGACAGCTGTATGTTTTTGATGTTTTCAGATTTTCATTTACAATCACTTTCCTTATCCACCTACAGGAAAGAAATGGGGCAAAGACCTGTTTAACTTAGGCTAATGAGTAAGTAAATGCACAATTTTTGTATGGTATTAAAATATTATTACATAATTGTGGTCAAAATTTACATCTGTAAAGACTTTACAGTATTTTCTGCATGTTGAATATCATATTGTTTGTTTACAAAAAGGTAATACTGTATTACATACAAAAACTAGCAAAGCTTGCTGAATTAGTGTTGGAAATGGGATTTACACTACAGCAAACTGTAGAAATATATTTCTTGTTTCTCTGCATCCTCAACTATCCAACTGATTTCACTCTATTAATTATTTTACATATATACTCTTACTATTAATATTTGAAAAGACCTCCAGGGAATTTATTGTGAAAAGACCATGTTGTCAGAAACCTCAGTGAAGAATTCTTACAGAATTCACTAAAATAGACTAAAATATTCTCACAAAATAACTTCCAAAAGAGTATGCCTTTCCAAATGGCTGATGACACAATTTATCAAACCAAAGAAAATGTGGGTTATTTAATGAGTGACAGTATAACCAGTCAGTTAAAGGCATTTTGTGTAATAAATGGTCAATGTAGCCCACACAAGGCACTGTAGGAGCAGGTATTGCACATCTTTTTTTACCCAAATGGCCCTCTAAAGCCCTCTGCAGTCGTTGACAGGAATAAGGCATCCACCTTGCCTCAAAAAGGTATTGTGAGTACAGATTGCTGTAGCACAGCACTGCACCCATACACACCAGTATGCACAAGGACACAGAACTAGTCTATCTTTTAATGGCAATATCAAACAGTTAAAACACTTCTGTATAATAGCATGGAAGTAATTTTGCAGGGGCAATTCTACTTTTTTCACAGAGAACAAAACTTTTAAATGGTTTCCAAAATGTATTGACCATGATTGCAATATCTAATCTCTATTTAAGAGGATCAAACATTACTGATGTTTATTTTTGCATTTATACTGATAATATCTAGCTGAGCAAGATTTTAGTTGCCTGGGGAGCTGAGAACCAGAGGAACCAGGTTTCTCTTTGCTGCTGTTATTTTAAGAAAGCCTAATGTTAGACTTGAAGTTTCATTTGACATTCCTTTGTATTATGTTGTTACAATTTTCCTATTCTAAAAATAGTTTCTGCCATTTAGCAGAACACATTATAATTTTTACCTCTGCTTCATCTCTATTTCCCCAATAACTAAACTCACACTTCAGTTATAACTTATGCAAATATTTGGATGATTTAGGTGCTTTACCTTTCAAGGCCCCTTGGTGCAAATCTTCTGAACTGTGCCCTCTGAGGTGATCAGGTGAGCTGGGAAAAGACATATTCACCTCCTGGATTATACTAACAAAATCTCAAGCTTTTAAAAACTCTAACTCTATGTAGCCACACAAGCATTTCACATATTCAGACAGAGATTTTCTGCTTAAAACTGATTAAGCTAAGCCATTGAGAGATAAACATACAGAGCATTAACTGAACCCCTCCAGGCTGCAACAGGGAGGAATCACAAGGGACTTCTTGTCTCAGATGACATTTAAATATAATGAGCAGAATCTAGGTTATTAGCAGAATATATCTGCATGTGTGTTTTTGAATGAAGTCTATTAAGAGGGAAAAAAGATAAAGTGAACATTCAGAATTTTGTAAAACATCACAGAAACAAAAATATTGAATTGATGCTTTAATTTCTCCTCTTAAAGCTAGTTATTAAAGTAAAATATTGAGATGGCAAATTAGCATATAATTCATAAAAACAGTTCTTTTTCCCTCACTGCTATAGGTTTTTTTTTTACTTTTTAAGGAATTGATTTTGATTTCCAACAACAGTCAGAAATTCTGGAATGAAGCACAGACTCCAAAACATTTAGATCTTGTGCTTCTGCATGTTCATCTATTATGTAAAATATGAAGTGACACTGTGAGCCAGAAAAAAAAATTCTTTCACCTTTTGCCCCACCATGATTATATCCCCAGCAGCCTTGCTGCATCACTGTGCTTCCAAATCTACGTAGGCAGAGCCTCAGACAGTGCCCCAGGGCAGGCAGCATCCTCTCCTTTGATTCCAGTCTTCTTTTCTTCCCTCTCCTTTGCATTTGTAGTTTCTTCCTATATTCCCTTCTTATACAGCTCAGGCCCAATACATGGATATTATGGTTTGCAAATTTTTAAAAGCCCTTCCTCAGTCTTTATCAGAAATATATTATATGGCTACACCTGCGAAGTGCCAGTCAGAATCATGCTTTCTGTTTCAGCAGCAACCATAAAACTAGAAGAAGGCACATTCTTACAGTCTGATAACTCACATGACATGTATCATGACAGTCAATGGCTCTTGCAGCAAAAATACAAAAAAAAATAATCAAGTTCCTATGTTCAAATAGAGAATAATAAATTTTTATCATGGTATGACAAAACAAATATAAGCTGATCCTTCAAGAGGGGAGGGGCCAACCAATTTGAAGTAAATGCAGAGTGTATAATATTAATTTCACCTAATAATTGTCAAATATTAGTAGCGTTACTGAAAGGTAATTGTACTGAACTATAATACTACATACAGTTGTTGATTTCTTTTTAATAATCGATGTCTGAAAACACACTTGCAGTTTAGAGCTATGATTTTCTCACATTGCCTAGCAACCTGTGCAAATATAGAACTGCAGATGCAAAACTACTGACCTTTCTTTCATGCCTGCTTTCCAGTGCTTATTTTTTCTATCCTACACAGCAAAAGAGTAAAACCAAACACTAGTCTCAGTGTTCAGTCAAACACTGAAGTCTTCAGTATTTATTAAACATTTCAGATAACAAAATCATGAAAACACCTTTGCTTAACAGAAGAGCAAACTATTTTTTATAAATAAGCCTAAAATATTACATATTGGATAGACTCTCATCGATCTTTCGGTGCAGAGAGAATGGTTACTCACCCTACAATATCTGTGGCTCTTAGGAAGAGTCATCCATGCAGATTTCTTTCCTAGTACACATGTACAGCGTGGGGGGAGTTTTTTTTAGACCAACACTATCCACNCGTTGACATATTTTCTCTGAAATTGGTCCAATGTACTTTGCTTAGGATGTTCCCCCAAAAAGTCATCTACAAAGCAATCTCACTCCATACTGAAACTACCTGGTGATTTGGGTTAGGAGCAAATACTATTCACATTCTCAAAAACCTTATAACAGCTTGTTTCAAGTATTAGACAGTCTTTTAAACTCAAAACAAATTTAACAAGCTTTAGCAGGAGATAGCACATGTGACTAGTATTTGGTGCAAACTTAGACTCATGTTTCACATGACTCCTTTAGTTGTGCTTGCCAATGATCCCTATATTTGTGATATTGGTTTCATGACAATTTTCAGTGCGTAGAGTTATAGAAGCAAAGGTTATTCAGAAGCCTATGGAGATTACACCCATCATTCCACTACCCTACTGATTAGGTAAACTATTCTTTTGCTTTATTTTTCTCTTAGAATACATTAGCATATACTGCACAAGTACAGTGCAAGTAAAGTGAAGCTAAGAAAATGTTTTATACTTATAATTAGCTCACAAAGAACACAATTAACTTCATAAATATCAAAGGTCATTATAGGTTTCTGCTGTTGTTGCTGTCATAAACTAGGAAAGTTCTTCAAAGAGACTTGAGAGAAAAATTGATATTTTTATCATATTTCACGCTATCTGTCTGAAAATATCTTAGAAGACCTAAATTGCTGGATCCCCCTTTTTTGCCCCTTGATAAGATGACAAGCATTTTCAATCCACACTTTTTATAAAGGATAGTAAAAGAGATAAACTGCCTAAAGTATAGACAGAATTTAGGTAGAGTGCTGTAGCTTTTCTCTATGAAGTATAGCTGTTCTGTATTCCTACCCAGTTCAGTTTGCTATTGAAAGTTTTAGCCAGGCAAAAATTTTCCAAGGCTTCAGAACTATCAAGAGTGAAGTACTTAAACATCTAGAGTGTGAATTAGTGCAATCTGAATAGGGTAAAAAAAACCAAACAAACAAAAAAATTATTTGTTATTTTATTATCTTATGCTTGTAAAATTATAAAAAAATATATTATTTTAACTTAATAGCTGAACTATCTAGAAAAGAGTAAGATTTTCTTCAGGAAGCAGGAAAACAGAAAACTCAGGAAAAAGCCCAAAATTTATTGTATTATAAAAGTGTGATTCATCAAGATACAGAAATGAAAAAAACATAGTTTGCTATTTTTCTAAATTTAAAGATCCATTCATTTAAGTTCCATATTATAAAGTTTTTTTGGCTGTTTTCTTACACAATGCATGATTTAAATCAAGCAGAGTTATTTGCATAATTTGGGGCATTCTATGAGTCACTAATTCCTTAAGACAAATTGTGACCCTATTTGTGAAATATTACCCGTTTTAGGTCATTGCTTCCTCTTAGTTTCATATTTTAGATGTTATTTCAAGCCACACTAAACTGTCATCATCACTACAATATGAAACAATATGAAGCAGAGTTTAGTTTTCTTTTTTAGTTATCTGGTGATTTTCAACACCTAAGAAAGTCAAGGCATTTGTATCTAAAGGCACTACTAAAAGAAATAACAAAAGAATGAAAATGAGTAGGAGGAGAGAGAAAAAGAATTCTAATTTTGCTGATGCTTCTTTCTTTTAAATTAATCACTTTAAAACATTTTGACAACCATGTATGAGTAGTTCTATTCTTTTGCAGAACAAACTTTATTAAAATTCTTAATTTTTCTTTTGTGCATACAATTCCAAGCTTGTTAGCTATATACAGTTAATTATAATTAACTAAATACAGTTAATAATTGAGTTCTTAAATGAAAGATATTTGAGTTTCTAAAGATTGGATCTTGGTTTTGACAATATCTTTTTTAAAGCACAAATACATCCAAAGTTTTTGAGCAAGTTAGCTTCATCCTTCACATTCTCATTCATACACAAAGAGTAAAATATAGTGGCATATGACATAAGCATTACCATGCAAATTAAAGAGATATTTGTCAACATATTTTGCAGAGAAATGCGATAACCACACCATTTTGTGAAAAATGTCCATTTTCTGCTGTTTCAATGACTCAAAAATTTCTAGAATCAGCTACAAGAAGATCATTCAAGCTGATATATAACAACAATCTCATCATATTTTTAAAATGTATTTTTCTTATGCTATTTCATAAGCAAATTTTTAATCCATACTGGATAATTTTCACAATTTACCTGTCTTTTAAACATGTTTATTGAAAATAAGCATTTGAAGATTGCACAAGTTTTATATTCACTCAATGCAACCATCACTATTTGCATGTCTTTATGTGATTTTTCTGAAGAGACATTAGAAAATTTAGAAAATTTCTATTTCTGGACTATGTGTTGGTTTTGTTTTTCCCAACATAAACTCTTCAGAAATTTCTCCTTGAAAATACATATCCAGCTAAATGTATCTATCTGTATCTATCCAATAGAAAGGATACAGAGGACAACAAACTTGCTTTGCTGAAATTTAAAGAGCAAGGTGTACAGTCTAATACTGCACTGCAAGAGAAAAGCATATGTGTGTATTGAGTGGTAGTTCTAAATCATGCTTTATGGGTCTTCCAAAGAACAGAATATCCACCCTTGATCCATCACAATGTGCTAATGAACAAATGGTTGTTGTTATTTCTTAGGGAAGCAAACACATTCCTTGTAATCTCTGCACAGCCAATGAAAGTTTGGCAGTTTCAAAAGGCTGGGAAAGAGGTGACATCATGGGTAATGGTAGCATGTCTTTTAAATGTTGTTTCTTCCTTACCTCTGCTGACATTATGGAATTTCAAAACAGTGGAGAAAGTCAATATTAATTAAGAAAGTTTCATAGATTTCCTTCTTGCTGTTAACATTTCATGAAAGCTGCCAGGAAGATTAAAAAACCTCAAGTTGTTGCATTTAGGAAAAATCCTTTATTAAAAGAAGGTGTTCCTCAGCTGGCCACAAAATACTCTGGAAAAAGAGATAAAAACATCCTTTGTTTTATCTGCCATGAGAGCTCTTGGTGATAAATTGTACTTTGGAAGTCTTTGCCAATATATGTCAAAACACCTCATTGCACTCTTTTTTTTTAGTCACATATATAACAAGAGTACCACGTCTGTTACATGTTTTTCAAGAATCCCTGCGTTTGGATAAACAAAATAGTAACAACACTGCCATTCACCTGTCTTTCAGCAATCATATGCTTGCTTTTCATGGTTAGTGACACAGAGTAGTATCTAAGGAAAGAAAAGTTGGGTTATATTCCTTTTTTAAAATTCATAAACAAAATTCAATATCGTCTATGTCAAGAAAACTATCTCTAGCCTCTCCAGCTGATTGTTCCTGCTCTGAGATGCTGCATACTCAGGTTGCATCACTTCATGCACAACAAGCAATAGAATAAAAAAACCAATAAATATTGGACTAAAATTAATTGAATAGAAACCTCATTTTTAATGTGAACTGCAATTTAAGTTCCTTTTACTTTGGAAAAATATATAAACATTACAAAGTTTTAAAGAAATTCTGTTCTTCCTGGATAGCCACTTAATACATGTCATTAAAACGTTTCAGGAACATTTGTTAGAAAGTGATAAAAAATGTTAAATATCTGCTAGTTTAAAAGTACTGAAGCACTGGTTTTAAAAAGTTAGATTTCATTAAGAATTTCACCTTTATGAATCCTAAGGGATTTCATTACACATTATCAAATCCAAGTAGTTACCCAGTTCGTATTTTACCACATTAGTTTGTCAAAGTAACTAAACATTTTTTTTTTGCCTAAATTATGCTTGAAGACTTTTTCTTTGTTCTAAAAATACTTTCCAAAAATTAAAATATCCAAAGAAATATTTTAATATCATTTTATCTCATGATGAGAGAATAAATTATAATAGTCAAAATTTGGAGACCCTGCAGCATTTTTCTAATTTTTTGTTATATTCTTCACTGTAACCGTAAATTAGACAAATAGTTACAAGATATTTCATCTAGAATTTTTCAGCGGAATAAGGATATTTAAAAAGGAATCACATTTTCATAATAGCTTGCCTGAAAATTTTATCTCTTCTGTCAATATTTTTATTCTGGGTAGACTCGTCTGGCTTTTGGAAAAAAAATCAGTTAGCTCTACTATTAAAATTAAAATAATACTGCACACATACTGTCTCATTTTCTCTTCTGGGAAATGTATACATAAAAAATATTAGTCACATTTTTAATTCATTATTGGAAAGTCTCAAGTATTTTACCAACAAAGACAATGGAATTTATGAGGCATCACACACCAATGAGCAGTGCTTTTCTCTGGCTGTTGAAGCATGGAAAAGTCCAAACCCAGTAAGTACATCTCAATTATTAAAAGTTGTTTCAGGTCTGCATCTCCAGATATGTCCATATTGAATTTATAATGACATATTATATACAAATTTTGCTCAGTATGCTCAGTTTCCTGGGCATATTATTGCTTTTGTGTTCATGAAGAATATATATCTTAATATATCCCCAAAGAACAGCACTCGAGGTTGTGCTGCAGACTTGACTGAGACTTTTTTGTAGCACATGGTTTGAACTGCTTCCTGGTAAGCCAAATTAAGAAATAACCAAACTGAACAGTAATCTGTTTCTAATCTTCCCACAATGCCCACTTACCCCATTAGCTGAGATGCAAGATTAGAAAATCTTCACAGCTCACACACCCTGAACATTAAAAAAGTCGTCTACTCCTTTTACAATATTTTACTTTCTCCTTCCTACTTTCTCTTTACCCACAATTACCCACAAAGACTTTTGTGTTATCTTAAAGATACCACTGAATAACAGCATTTTATTATGCTTCGCAGAATAAAGAAGAATAAGGTTTGTTTATTGTATTATCTTTCATTTTAGGTATGCTTACAAATAGCTTTCTGAAACTTTAGTACTTCCTAAGAATGGGAAATTTTACTTGAAGATACCTGAACTCTAAATTTATAAGTGTCAAAATTTACAGTTAAAATCTAAAACATGGGTTAAATATAAGAGATACATAGCTATACCAATATACTGAATAGTGAAATACACTACCTGCTTTTTCTAGATCTATTTAAGTAAGAGAGGTCAAGGTGTTCTCCTTAACTTTTAAATAATATTTTTATGGAAACCTTGAGACTACTTCTTTGAGACTGGAAACCTTAGGCATGAGTCCAGAAAGATATGTTTTGCAATGTGAATGACAAAAGAAATGTAGAAAAACTCACAATTTTTTTGTTTAAAAAACTAAAACAATTAATACAGGAGCAAACTAAAATCAAAGCAAAGAAATATTCAGATCTGAGAATATTTCCCCCCTTTTCATGCCAAGCTCAAATCCTGCCTGTACTACTCTGGAAGGAGCAACAATACATAAGGTGTTAGTGACATGAATAGGGCACAAAGCATGATTATGTATTTAGCCTAGATGAAGAGAAAGGCAGAATTTGAGTCATATGTCAAATATTTCTACAGTTGATAATGCAAAGAATTTGACTTAAAAATAAAAGAAACATCAACTCACTTCATGTATTTTGAATTCTCTGTGCTTACTTATTTCAGTCTAAAGGAAGACAATAACAATCTAACTACACTATCAGGTTTCACATAACAAGCAATCCCCTTTTAGATATTTAGTTTTGAAGGGTTCATCTTAATGTTTCTCTCCAGATACCTCACAGGTCAGAAGATGCACTTGTAGTGTATATCAAAATTACCTGTAAACCCCCTAAAGACATGAAAAGGAAGTCAAAAGCTTGCAAGATCAAAAAAGAAATGTGGAAGTATAAGAGCAGGGAAATAAACAATAATATCAATAAACAGGAACATTGAACAAATAAGAAATTTTATAGAAAAAATTTTGAAGGAAAAAAATTTAAAGAGACACAAAACATTTAACACCAACTGAAACTCTTTCCTCAAGTAATGCTAAAAAAATTCTCTTAAAACTGCAGAGGATATAAACTCAGTAAGAAATATCTCAAGACTTCTATATTTCTCCAGATGAGATCTTAGAAATTACTGATGGAGTACAGCAAAACAATAGCTGCATTAGCATAGCATGAAAAGAAACAGGTAGGAGCTATCTCATGTAAATTCCTGCCAGCTGCTCTTGGCTTGTTGCACCTAAGAAGTCTATTTCTGTCAAATACACAAATAAGTCTTTTAGAACAAGGAAAGAGGCAGGGGAAAAAAGGCTTGTATGCATAATCTGCCATGTCTTTATGCTTTTTTTCCTCCTTTTTGAATAATTGGTCTCTTCAACAGAAGTTTAGATTTGTTTTTGGTGGATGTATATTTCCATAATTGTCCTAGACCTCATTAAAGACTAAGTAATGAGATAATTGAGAGAATTGAGATAAAAATTAGAATATACAGTGGTTTTAAAAAGTTATATAGCACTACTTTCCAATTAGCTGTGCATAAATTCCTAATTTACTTGCTATTTATCCTCAGCTTTTGTCAATCACAAAAACAGTTTCTGATATCGTATTTTGTATTCTTATATGGATTCTTATGATCCTTTTATTGTCTCATCCTCACTTCCTAAAGTACAAAGGGTGTAAAAGAGAAAAATCAAAAACATCCAGATAGTCCAGTGTTCTTTATTCATCACACTGAAGAAGTCAAAATGGGAACAGCAGTACAAAATTCTTCTTATTTCATAAGAATTTGAAGTTACTAATAATTGTATTTTGTGAGTTTAGACCAACTTAATCACAAGAAAACTGATCTGTGTTTTTTTAAGTGACTGTAATTTAATTTCTGTTATTATACTACTATTAAGCAATGTATTTTTGGAACATGATTCATCTGGTTTTGACATGGCAATAATTAAATTTATTTTAATTTCTTTGTGAGTTATCATATTGTATTGTATACTTTCTATGCAGTCCCTGTACATATATTCTCACAAATGCTAAATACAATATTTTTCCAAAAGTAACCTCAGCTGTGACAATTGTTTTCAACACACTAATTGGAAACATTCAAACTGTAATTTTGAAGGACATTTCATAGGTTCACATTCAGGATGAAAGCTTAGGGGTTTTTTTTGGGGGGGGGGGAGGAGGGATTAGAGGGTGGCTTGCGGTTTATATTTTCTTTCTATTTTTATAACTTCCATATATGAGCCACAACCCATCAAATCTTTTATAACTTTGATATTTATTTTCAACTTTCACCATGTGAGTGTAAAGCTTAAGCATATACAAAAACAGCAGGACAATGATGACTGCAAATGAAAATCAGAAAAAATACCTCCCATCCCATCATTTAATTATGTTAATCTTAATTTAACATTAGATTACTTATAAAACTATGTGAATTTCAGTTTTCATGTTTCAAAGTTTAATCTTGCTTTTTAAAAGAAAATCCGAGTTTCTTTTTTTTTTTGCCTTGAAAATGCCTAAAACAGATTTGTAATCATTCCTTTCAGATAAAAATACCATTTAACTTGCTCTTATGCAATTTCTGCCCTTAGCTCAAAAGCTGATGTGAATTACAAACCATCTCTATTATGTTTATATTCTTGAAACACATACTTACTATGCTTTTGCTTTCTGTACACAAACTTTCTGTGGGCTTGCTTTCATTGACAAATATCTCACACATGGCTTCCTTTTCGGAATTCAACTCAAAACCTTCAAGACCCTTTGATAAAGAGTTTATGGCCAAGAACCAATGTCATGTAAAGCCAGACATCTGTGTTTGTTACAAATAAGCACTAACCAAGTATATTAGAAATCATTAAATATATATAGTTTAATAAATGAAAATTCTGTTAGAATACTTACAGACTGGATAATGCATGTTTGTTCATATTATTACCTTCCACGTCCATTTTGCATTAGCTTTTCATAATTTCACTAGATATTACATGTCATAGATAAGACTTTCTGATACAAGATTATGTCTTTCACAATAATGTAATCAGAAATCCAAAGTATGAAACGTGAAACCTAGCTTCTTAATCAAGCTCCATAAATCCTGGTTAGTTATTTCAATCTCATTTTACTTGTTTTGTTACTTTTCTTGTTGAAGAACCTCCAAAGGACAGGAACTGAGTTATAACAGTTCCTATTATAATGGAGAGCTTTGATTTCTCCTGAACTCTCAAGGTACCAATGGATATTTCAGAAAATGATCAAATATGGGACAGTAAACTGGCAGAATTTCCACTTACATGAATTTGGACTTAAAACCTATTCAACTGTCTGTGTAGGTCCCTTTGAAACCTCACCCAGCCATGACAAAGTTCTGTATTCTACAAACCATGATTCGTCTTCCCTCTATTTGTACGTTCTGTCAGCACACAAAATTCTCCCATAGCCTGACACCACCAGATCTGTTCTCCCCATGATGGTGTATAAGGAAGACACAGAAACAAAGGCCAAATTTCTCTTTATATATGAACTTTCATGAAAGGAGATGACCTGAAAGGCACACTTTGCTTATTTATATATCATGAAGGTTGTGAAAAATTAACAGAAAAGGAGAGAGTCAGAAAGAGAACTGGAATCATCTATTGATTTCTACAAATTAATTTCTCATCTATTTATTTCTGTAGATTCCCTTGCGATTACAATCAGTGCAAACACTTTCTAAAATGCAGGAAGGATTCTACTAGTTTCATTCTTTTTCCCTCACCCTCTTTCAGTTTATCAAGAGCTATCAGACATCCCAGAATCAACAAAAGATGCTTGCTCTGGAAATAGGAATTTAGGTCTCTTTCCTGCACTTCCTACAGTGAAGCAAATCAAACCATGGCAAGAAATGCAGTTTTGCAGGAGTTTGGGTAAGCTATTTTAGCTCCCTAAAGCTGAAAACAGTAAGCTTCTTGAGAGGATGACTTGAAGGAGAATGAGCCAGTTACAGCAGGAAAAAGATGCATTCAAAAGACCTGGGGCACAAGCATTCTGGAATGGGGTTACAATCTTCACACCAAACTACATGCTGAATTACTTTGCTTGCAGTTTAACTGGTTGCAACTCAGTTAGCAACACATTAATGACAAAATGACTCAGGTGAAAGAAGGGTTGGAATTTAACACCTTTCTCCACCTCTGAAGAATTACATACTGAGTGCCTAAGGATCTAATATCTTCTTTCTGACTCAGAAAATAAAAAGTCTTTTGTTGTCTTTGTCATCCTCTATCTGTAAATATTAAAGGCAAAGCTGACACATAGTCATAACTAAGTCAAACTTCATACTGCACAGTCCTTCAAGAAATGTGTAAAGAACTTTACTATTTTACACTACTCTAATTAAGATATTATCTTACACTAGATTTTAAAAGTGAAGTTTGGGGAAGAACATACAGACCTAAAATTTAATGCAAATGACTTAAACGAACCATTTTGGACCTTTAAAGTTTTGAACTGTATAGTGGAAATTTATCTGGAAATCTAGAAGTCTTTTTGCTGTGGCCTTCATTGGCCCTGCTGTTTACAGAATAGAAAAAAATATTATAGGAAATGAGAGCAAATTATATTCTCCATTACATTGGCACTACACAGGCAAAAAAAGACTAAGCAGAATAATATTAATAACATAAAGAAAAGAAGTCTTATTAAGGATTTCTTTTTACATTAGAATCATAGTTACAGCTTACAGCTTTGTGTGAAACACAGACATTAAGGTTTCATGAAAGCCAAAAAGGAGATTGATTGCAGCCTATCACAGTAAGTTTTTGTCAACATTTGCCAATTATAATACACTGAGATTTGTATTACATAATAGCATATTCTGCTTTGTTCCAATTATTGAATGAAATCACTAAGTCAATATCATTTCACATTCATAAGTATTTTAGAATGGAATTAATAAGCTTATATCCTAATTCATCAAAAACAGGAAATAGAGGGAGAGAAGAGGAAGGGAGCAGAGACAAGGAAAACAAAGCAGTTCTGTGGTTTGAGCCTGAAGGCTTACATGTCTCATCACTCAAGGGAGTTATCTTGAGTGAGCAGCCAAAAAATCGCTTCCCTCTACATTATGCAGTTCTGACGCAGGGATCTGAAGACACCATGCCTGAGTAGCACAGATATCAGCCTTTTCTGCCATCTGCCCCACAGTGGGAATACCAGATGAAATCAGACCAGAGTGCTAAGTGAGCATAGTGAAAGGCAGCTCCCTACAGCTGATTAACTGTGGAAAGATCTTTGAAGTTGTGTATTAACCATTAAGCAGAAAGGCAAATGCACTTCTAAAGCCAGAAAAATTAAGAAATACAGTGAAAGTGGTTCCACAAAGAAATAAACTTCTTCCTTCTCATCATTTGATGAAAATTAGTTAAAAATAAGTGTGATTACAGGAGACTAAGAATAATCTTGGGAGACATTTGTGGTTAATGAAAAATTATACGCAATTCACGATGACACTTCTTTTCTTTGATGGAGAATAATTGATCCCTACCAAATCTAGAGACTCGAGTGCTCCTAAGCCTCAAGCCATATGCTGATTCAAGCTTTAGCTGATGAAAATCAGTAGAGTTAATCTAGTTTTAATCCTCAGAATAGCAGACTAAACCTTTTCAAACACAGGTGATGCAGCTAGAAGATTAATGTCACACATAAATCTGGAGATTCTTCCAAACCAGGTGGAACTGGTTGGCATCAACCAGTATATTTTGTAACCAATTTCTACCAAACATGAAAACAGTCAGAATATACAATTTAGTGGACAATTTAGTAGTTGAGATCCTTGTGTCTCTGGCCTCTAGCACATTATGCAAGACCAATATAAATAGCAAAAGAGAATGTTTAAAATCATGAATGCCTCAAAACCCATGGAGTAACAGATTTATGAGATGTAATAGGAAATGCTTTTAATGGGACATAGGAGCACAGTTAAGATTTTCAATTTCTAGCATGAAATGTCTGAGTTCTAAATCTAAAGCTGAAAGGTTGAACACTAAAAATGACATTTCCAGCAGCAGCTTCTGAGAGGGAGAGAAAAAGTGAAATGAACTTTTCATAGCCATCTGAAACTGAGACATTTAGCTAATAAACAAGACTTCTTCAGGACTAGAAGAAAGGCTCAAAATCTGCAGCTTGCAAAGCTGCAAGTTATATTCACAGAAATTAATGACTGAATGTTGTTCTGAACTTCTCTTGTATACACTCATATTTCTTACAGAAGTTACTTGCAATTCATGTTAGCTTTCCACCAAATGTTGGAAATTTCCTAAGGATAAACTATGAGAGAGCACAAGTAGAGACAAAACCCTTTAGTTTCTGGGAAAATGGGTAAAATTTCATTATGAGACTCAACTGATTCAGCACAAAAGCATGTCGTTGATATCTTCCAATTTCTGCTTCCTATTCAAAACTACACACAGAAATTTTCATTAAAGATCAATATTTTTTATCTAAGAATCCAAAGATTCAGTATCAGCCTAACAAAAAAAGTTCTGCTGTTTCAGAAAGGTCAGATCAAGTTTTTCTAAAGCTTTGAACAATAAAGCTTTTAGGCAACCCTAAGGTTGATTTGAACTATGGGAAAGCAAATGACAGAAACTTCCCAGAAAGGAAAATAATCCCCATGAATTCTAAACTTGACTTTGAGGAGAACTCTGATTAACTGGAAACTAAAATAAAATCTAGAATTCATTCTTCCTCCCAGGTGATACACTTGTCCCTGATGTAGATGGGACAGTTTGAATAACTCCACAATTTTCATTGACCTGTGTGAGACTCTTAGAAGCATGGGTCATTTAGTCTACCTCCCTCAGCCATGGGTGTGTAGATCAGGTTCCACTAGATCAGGTTGCTCAAAACCTCATCCACTTCTGGTCTTGAACACTTCCAGGGAAGAGGCATCCAAATGTCTCTGGGCAGCCTGTTCCAGTGTCTCACCACTTTCATAATAAAGAATCTCTTACACATGCCTGATCCAAAATCTACAGTCTATCAGTGTAAAAGACTTGCTCCTTGTCGCAGCATTACTGGTCTTGGTGAAAATTCTTTCTGTATTCTTACAAGCCCATTTTAAATACTGAGAGGTCATATAATAAGGTGTCCAAAGATCTTTTTTTCTCCAGGCTGAATACTCACAACTCTCAGATTTTCCTCATAGGCAAGGTGTTCCAGCCCTCAAAATATTTTTGTGGCCCACCTCTGTACCCAATTCAATGGGTCCTTATCTCTCCTGTGCTAGCAGCCCCAGCACTGGACTTAGTACTCCAAGTGAGGTCTCACAGTGGCAGAGGGGCAGAATCACCTCCCTTGACCTGCTGGTCACTCCTCCTTTCATGTATCACAGGATATGATTGGCTTTCTGTGATATGAGCCCACGCTGTTGGGTCATATTTAGGGTTTCATCCACCAGTACCCCTGAATCCTCTGCAAAGCTGCTCTAAATCCAGTCTGTAATGACACTGGTAGTACAAGGGATTGCCTCAAATCAAATGCAGGACCTTCCACTTGGTTTTGTTGAACTTCATGAGGCACAGATGGGGCCAGTCCTCAAGCCTGTCAAGGTCCTTCTGGATAGCATCCCATCCCTCAGATATATCAACTGTACCACAGCCATTTGCAAACCTGGGGAGGGTGCACTCAGTCCCACTGTGTCACTAATAAAGACATTGAAGAGTACCAGTCCAGACATCTGAGGGACACCACTTGTTATTGCACATGGGAATTTAGGGGAATATACTGAATATGTTACTTTTTACTGATATAGGAGTCTGTGCTTCTTCTGACAGTACTTATATACCCAAGGACATACTTCCTATCTCACAACAATTCTGCACTTACCTAGTTTCAAGTATAACCCAGGTATTTCAGCTAAGAAAAATTGAATGGGTTAAAGTTTTACTCATGCTGTAAATGCTTGTGGTCATAACATTGTTTTCTATTATTCATCTCAGACAGGAAAAATCTACAGACACACTTGCTTTTCTTGTAACTTCTGCAAGACTTCAAATGGAGCTTGTAATATTCACTGAGACATTCCAAGAGCTCCCTGAAGTTCAAGCTTTCACATCTAATAACTCCAAAAGTTATAAAACCATTTGTTGTAAGGTTGTCTTGTTCTCCTGCTTTAATCAGTTAACATCTCTTCTGTCATGTGCATTTATGAGGAGAATCATGGAGACCTGGTCAGTTTCTATTTTGACCAGCTAACTTCCTACACAAAAGAATGTCAGGGACCACTACTAAAACGGTTCATACAAATTATGTCTGAGACACATTAATCCTGGAAAGCAAATATACTATCTCCATAAGTTTTTCCCTCTAATATATTTTAATACCTAGCCTTAACAATAATCAAGAACAAAGTAAAATCTATCCTCCTCCCAACAAGTATAAGAAATGTAAAAGTCCACTTGATAATGATAATCACTTTCTCTGCAATTGGCTTCTATCTAAAACCAGATTTATTTCAAAACCTGAAGCAGAAACAGAGCTTTTTTCCTTTCTATGAGAAGACAGCTCATCCAGTGTTTCTATTTATGCCTACAAATACTTTTATCTACTTTTATCTATGATGCCAGTAGTAGCTGCTTTTAATTCAAGGGCAAAAGTGCTGATACAAAATCATCTATTTTCCCAGTAAAGGCTGGGATGGGGAACAAAAATTAGGTATTTAACATAGGATTTCTATCAGTTTTATGGATTCATTAATATATAGAAAATACAAACTAGTGGTCTTTTTGGTTCTGAATTTTAAAGTCAACACTTTTGTTGGTTCATGCAAGCTATGTGGGTGTAGATGTTGAAAAATAGTTGTCAGAGTATGCAGGCTTTCTACAGCTCTAGTAGGAAACCAGGAGGATGATGATAGGAAATTCTTCTTTGGTAGACAAGGTAATGAGATTTACAGAGAAAATAACAAAGAGAAAAATGACAGAGCAGACAGAAAATGAGATATTCTTTATAAGGCTCAGGCTACAAACCGTGATAGAAATCTCAGAAATCTGAATCAGAACAAGGTATCAGACTCCTAAAATCAAAACTTAAATCAAAAATATTTCATTTGGGTCTCATTCATCTAAAGAACCTCCAGTCCAACTTTTTTACACTACAAAGGAGAAAAATTATGCTAATAGCAGAGATATACAAGTTGTAACATCAAAATATCTATGTATTGCTGTAGATCAGAAGATGTGCTTCTGTCTTCAAATGCCATCTGGTTCTCTTTTCCAAATCAATTAATTTAACAAATATATTTTTCCTTTCACTACAAACCTTGCCAAGATCTTTTGAGGTATTTTATATAATTTGTGAAAAAGGCCTACTACCACCATCCAAATGAGCCAGCAATTTTAGGTGTAATGATCTCTAAAGCTTGGACTGAAATCCTCAGAACAAGGAATAGTTGCTCTTTTCCAGACTGTTGCTTTGGCCATCTTAGGGTTTGGCTTCTTTCTTGGTTATGATTTCCCTTTTAATCACAGAAAAAAAATAATCTGTATGAGACCAATTTTCCTGATCATTGAAAGTTCATTTGAAATCTTCCCCAAGTCATCTGGACCCTTCCTAGAGTTAGTTTATGTATTTCTGATCTTTAAAAATCTGAACCACACTTCTGTAGATATAAAACAATAAGTAAACATCACTGAATCAAGCCATACTTTGCTGAATTTCTATAAGATTTAAAAATGGAAATGTCTTCTTCTGCAAGTTTTCTGCTTATCAAACACAGCAGATCAAGCCAGCTCCCCCCAAAAATTTATTTTTAATAACAAAAACATGTTAAGTCCTGTTGTACTTCACATTTGGCTTTTAATGATTAAGTTGTGGAAAATTACTTGTAAAGCTTTTGTTGTACAACCATGAGTAGTATAAAAGTCACTTTTAAGCAAAACATGAGTGATTCTAAGAGTCAGAGCTTTAAAAAACACCAAGAAAATCTCAAAAGTTCAGTTGAGGTTATGGGAATACGCAGTCCTGTGAAATGCATTATAGGCTTCCATATAGACAACAATTTGCTTTGCAAAGAAGCTTTTCATTTCCTTGAAATTGGCTTCAGGCACTGGGATCCATTCCTCTTTAAAATTGCTGCTGCAATGCAATTTCAGTTCCCATTCTCCCTCAGAGACTATATGGGATAACTCACAACAATTTTCCACCAAGAAGTATGCATACAGCATTGTGCATGCATGTGTAGACAGATATTCACAGTGACTCTGCTAAATAAACACAGCAAAAAGGTAACAATTATTTATGTCACTTACCCTTGAATTCGGTCCATGCTGTAGGTTATAGAAGCAGTATCAAGTATGTGAAAAATTTTCAGTATTTTTTGCCATGAATTAAAAGGGGTTTGACATGTTGGCTCACTATTATGGGAGGAGGGAGAAGAAATGAAAGAGGGAGACATGTGGCACTAAGATAGTAATATTCCCATTTTTTTCTTAACTATGTTGTACATACAGAAAACAAAGAAAGCCACTTAATTTGAGAGGCCAAGGTAAAAGTTTTCTTCTATTCTCTATTGCAAACTAGAAAAGTAATCACAAAGTATATAATGGCTATATAGCAACATACAATTCTGTAGCCAGAATAAAAAATAGCCTTGCAGAATAGTTTGAGGCCTGTAAACAAAGGAAAAAGAATGTTTTATAATTAAGTACTCATACGTGACATAAATGAAAGCTAGCTACAGTGACACCACACATCTGATCATGATAGGTTGGGACTGACATATTAATCAGTGCAATAAGATATATTATGACATGTTTACATTAGCATTTTATAGTTTTGGGGTTTTTTTAAATAAATTTCATTTTCTTCTTTTAGTGCACTTTATTTCATGTTGCAGACTATTCTGAAGGTGCTTGAACAATGCTGTCCTATCCCAATGAGTAACAACCATTCAAACATAAAGTCCTGGCTTTGTGAAAAAAATTTATTTTACTGTGAATATTTTTAAGTGAGCCTTTGCGGAAATTGACCAGTGCCTCATAATTTCCCCGTTTCTAGAGTTTTGTAGTGTATTAAGCCAGTTATCATTGTACTTTCAACTATACCTAGAAGGTTACCCACAATACAAAGAGTAGCTGCTCCTACTTTCCAAGGTTGAAAAAAGCATATGCCCATATCTCTCTCACTCCCAGAAACATATTTTTCTGATTTGATGTTCATGGTGCAGTCACTTCAGAGGTAATTACAGTGTACTGAAATTCCCTAATTTGTACTCTTGCAGTACAGACAAAAAACATAAACTTGTTTAAAGAAGCTCCAACATGGCAGCAGAAAAACTAACATAAACATACTGTCTCTACTATTAAGCCAGAAATGCAATGTAGAAGGTTGCTACCGCAAAAAAAAAAAAAAAAAAAAA